>OX333074.1:10274002-10722148 GCA_946863875.1 Alloplasta piceator
AACAAAAAAACAATTCGTATTTTCAATCACACAATTTATTTGGTACAAAGATATTTATTTGATTGAACTGAAACTTTGCCCATTCAAGCAACGATTTAACCGATTTTACTAAAGCTTCCGATGTATCTTTGTCGAATTATCAAAATGATCTCGTTGAACGTTCGGAAACAAATATTTGGTTGACTCAAACAAATTTTTGCATTTTCAACAAAAAAAAATTTTCAGTGGAATATTCAAGTATAACGCATGTTGTAATACGCGATTCATATCGTGAAAATAATCTGTTTCGTTTTTTTTTTGTCTAATTGCAGTGCGAGAAATTACTCTGTCCGAGCTCAGGGACTCCGTAGCGAGGTTACGTGACAGAGTTAAGCTCGTTTGCAGGACAAGGGGTTCGCCACCCCCGCAAGTGCACTGGCTCAAGGACGGTGTACCTCTGCATCCTCGCAGAGGCCTGAGAATTCAACACAAGCGGTGAGTGTCTGACTCAAAGCGTACTCGTACTACTTAGAAGCGACCACGAGTGTGGCCAATGTAATAATAAGACCAGCACACGCTTAAGCGAAATAAATGTACTTGTATCAAGCTCGCTTGCGCAGTGTTACCTGGTCCATGTATTTTATATCTTATATATAGGGCATTCCATGGCAACTCGTCTTACCGTCCAATTTTTCAGCTCCGATTCAAATGATTTTTGGCTATCTTTTTATACTTATTGCAAAAGGTATCCCTGATTTTTTTTAAATTTTTTTGTACAGCCAATTATGAGATACGAGTTCTTGAAAATTTTGCTGATTTTTTTTTCAAATAGCCATAACTCGGTGAAAATTGCTCTGATTTGAAAATTCGAGAAGAAATAGTAAAAATTTGTGTTTTAGGAAACAATATTTTTGATAATTTTTTTAAAAAATATCGAAAGACCCAAACAATTAAAAAAAATCATGTTTTAGCTTCAAAATGAAAAAAAATCACTCGAATTAGCTATGAATAATTTTTTATATGAAATTTTCAGAAAATTCATTTAAAAACGCACAATTTGAAGAAAAAAAACTTTCAAATCGAAGCAATTTCCACCAAGTTATGGCTATTTGAAACCATGCAGCAAAATTTTCAAAAATTCGTATCTCATAATTGGCTGTACAAAAAAATTTGAAAAAATCAGGGATACCGTTCGCAATAGGTATAAAACGATAGCCATATATCATTTAAATCGGAGTAGCGAAATTCGATGGTAGGTCGAGTTGGCATGGAATGCCCCATCTATATATATATATATATATGTTATACTTTGATGAAAAATGTTGGCGCCCAATGGCCTCTAGCACCCCGAGATGCATGATAAAGTCTTTGAAACGCGCGTTGAATAATCTTTTTTCACCTTCTTCCTCCTTTTCTACGGTATTAACTTTCCGAAACACGAAACTGTGCTCTTGTTCTCACTAACTTTTCCGCACTTTATCCGCCTCCTCTTCAAGAGTAAAAAAAAGAAATAATAACGAGAGAATAGTGAAAAAGATCTTTCGCATACTAACACAATTCACGCGTGTTTTGTGTGTACCTTTTTCATTTTCTCTCTCCTCTCCTTTCTCTCTCTATCTTTCTCACAGCCGTGCATAAATGTTACACGTGATGGAAAAACTCAACTTTGTAATTTTTGTTACACCGTCGCACATATGCGCACAAGGGTGTTATAATTAAAATGCAAATAAAACTTTCAGGAGAGAAATGTGGCGAGAAATGGAAAAAAAATTTCTCTTTCTGCACGCTGAATTTTCCTCTCTTCGAATCAACTTTTATAGCGTTTTGTTTTCATTCTTCCACTAATCTCTCTTGTCCACTTCTTCTCGCAACTGTATCTGTACCTGTCCCTGAAGGCGAGAGATTTGTTGTTTTTTTCTTTGCCCGTTCGTTCGATAGATCTTTTTTGTTGCGTGCAATTGCTTGTCCAATTTGTTCGTTTGCTCGTTGTCAAATGTTGGAGGCTACGTATCGTTGTTAGAATAACTATTACATTTAAAGCAAAAAACATTTTTTTTTGCGTTCCTTAGGGAAGGTTCAGTATCTTTCCCCTTAACATAAGATCGTGCTCAATTCAAAGTCTCTGCATTTGTTATCAGTGTTTCTGCATCGATACACAAATTGATTCAAAACAGTATTTTCTGCATGAGTTATAATTTAATAACAAAAGTAAAATAATGAAAGAAGAATTAACAAAAACCAAAATGAGTGTGAATAAGTGTCAATGAAAATTAACCCGGTCAGGTTATCGTTCTTTACGACACCTTATCAGGTTATCGTGGGTCGCTGAAGACCCGAGACACGCTAGAACACGTAATTTGCAATGAATAAAATCTGATAAAATTCCTGAACTCTCTTGAATACTTTTACTTTGAGGGCACCCCATGGAGATTGGAAAAAAATTGAAACAATTATTTTTATTTTCGTCATAAAGACATCCACCTCTCAAAAATGCAGGCATTGACAGGAAATAGCTCGGGTCTCCAGCGACCCACGATAACCGAATCGGGTTGGATAATAAATACACGATTATTTTTCTGAGATTACTTCATCGTACGGTTTTTTACGGAAGATGGGTTGGCGAATATGTTAGCACATCAAAAAACAAGCTTGTGAAAAGTCTGACACCGTTGTAAGCGTCAAAAAAAAATTGCAGAGGATTCAGGGCTGACAATAACGTTTGTTTCGAGGGAGTTTGTGATCTCTGAATTTCCGAATTCCCAAAAAAAAAAAAGCGGTTTTCCCAAATTTCGAGTTTGGTGGGACGGATAAAAGATATAGGAATCCCAATGAAACGTGCGATGGGAAACTTGTTTTTTTTTGTAACCACCCTAATACACAAATACGTGGTACGTTGAAACTTTCACGAGCGTTGTATGTAATCGAAAAAACTGAAGCATGGTCTGGCGCAATGCCCAAGACCGTGGACAAGTCTTGCATATTATATCAACGACTGAAAGTCACAAGGTCACATGTCAAAGGGTTGAAAATGATCTCAACGCCTTTCTGAAATTCGTCTTCGGAATGAATTTTAGAAAGGCGTCGACAACCGCACCAAAGTCATGCGGATTTGCGCCCTTCTGTTTGTCGGTAGCCGACAGAAATACACACTTAAACATGAAAACATGCCACACACAGCGCGAGAAGAACGACAACGCGGTCTCGCCACCTCCGTGTATTTAATTATTTCGCTATCGCGGTACACGTCTTGTTCGTGTAGCGGGATATGGTACAAAAGGAAAGAGAGAAAAGAAGAAATTATCCCCTACCCTCGAGGGCAAATTTTCCCCCTTAAAGCTGAGCGTGGAGTTGCGCGCGTGTGAAACTTTACGAAGCAAGTTTAATACGCGATATTAATAATACCGAAAGTCGCGGAAGAGATCAAGATTCTTACCAACGAGAGGGCGAAGGAGAGCAAGAAAGTGCATTGGGCTCTAAAATAAATTCGCGCTGGTATTCCTCTCGTCCTCGACGTCGTCGTCGTCGTCGGCGTCATCGTCGAGAGAGGATATCCAGCTGGTGAAACGCCCAGAGAAGACGATTTGCACTTTGTAAATCTTATCTCTTTTGCCGTTTGCTCTCCACGAGCAGCAAAATGCTTTTGATACGCACGAGTGACATGGACGAATAGAATTTCAAACCAGGTTCTCGGATTTCCCATTCAATCGCGACGAGGTTAGGCGCATTATACTCTAAACGTCTATTCGTGTATGAATATATATATATTAGGGTGATAGTTATTTGGACTTTGGCGAAATAAATTCGCGCCACCGAGCAATTGAAATTTTTAATGTTTTTTTGGCATCTCTACAGAGATTGTCATTCACAAAATTATAAACGAAAAAAATTGAAAACAATGGTTTTGTACACCATACTATGCACAATAAGTGTATCAAGTTTGAAAAAAAAAAAACAATCATTGATGCGTAGGATAAATACATGTATATTTTACATTTAAAATTTCAACCACTCGGAGTATAATATTAATGAGGAGAATTTGAAACTTGGTACACTAATTGTGCATAGTATGATGTACAAAAGCTAATTTTTTCAATTTTTTCTATTCATAATTATGTGAATGACAAGCTCTGTAGAGATGCCCATATTTCGGTTTTTGAGCATCTTTACAGAGCTTGTCATTCACAAAATTATGAACGAAAAAAATTGAAAAAATTTGATTTTGTAGATCATACTATGCACAATAAGTGTACCAAGTTTAAAATTTTTCTCATTAATATTATACTCGGAAAAAAAAATCATTTTTGCGTGGGAATAATACATGTATTTTACATTTGAAATTTCAATCGCTCGGAGTATAATATTAATAAGAAAAATTTGAAACTTGATACACTTATTGTACATTGTATGGTGTACGAAACTAAATTTTTTCAATTTTTTTCATGCATAATTTTGTTAATGAGAAGCTCTGTAGAGATGCCAATATTTCGTTTTTTGGCCATCTCTACAGAGCTTGTCATTAACAAAATTATGAATGAAAAAAATTGAAAAAATTCGGTTTTGTACACCATACTATGCACAATAAGTGTACCAAGTTTCAAATTTTTCTCATTAATGTTATCGTCGGAAAAAAAATCATTGATGCGTGAGATAAATACATGTATTTTACATTTCAAATTTCAATCGCTCGGTGGCGCGTGTTCCAATTTTCCGAGCGCCTTCAAACTTTACATAGATTTTTTTGGATACACCTTGATTATGTTTTTGGGGTGGCGTCGAACTTTTTTCGCCAAAGCTCAAATAACTGTCACCCTAATATATATGCATATGGCAATCGTTCGAATACAGAAGATCGTATCTCGCATACTTGAAACGCGCTTTAGTTACTCGCCGTATGCCATTTTGACATTAAAGCACCGATTGATATATCTTTACACGGCTGTTGCTCTTGATGCTCGTACGTATACGTGAATTCATCTACATAGGCATGCTCGTTCAAGCGAATTCCGCGATACCGTTGAGGACATTGCCATTGCCGCGGTTTCTGCCCACGATATTCTCTGCCGTAATAATTCTGGCACCGGGCCTTCGGTCGCGCACTTGTCTCGCACTCTCCTCGCTCATACTCTCTCGTACATGACGTTTGCACGTGTTTGGGAGTTTCCCTCCTACACAGATATACTCTGTACTTAATGCCATGTACGTTTATGTATATGATATGCATATACATATCTGTATGTATATGGGTCATTCCATGTCAAATCGACCAATAGTTGGAATCAACCCCTTTCAATTTTGACGAAATTTTGCCAGAAGTTTTCTTTTATCATCAAGCTAAGTTCTACCATAGGAAAAGATTAATTTTTTTTTCGTCGGAAGTTATGGAAAATTAAAAATTTCACCATTTTTTCAATTTTTCAAGTTTGATTTTTTTAATATCTCGAAAACTATTATAGTTACAAAAAAATGGTTTAAGGTTCGTCTTAAAGAGTATACTTGGGGCTACGAAAAAAAAAATATATATTCTGAAAACAAATTTCGAAAAATGATGAATTGGGAGAATCTTGAATTTTTTTAAATCGTGCAAATCCACGATCAACATTAAATGTTTGGTTCATTTTTTTGATGTATTACCTTGTGCTGATCTTAAAAGATCTTGAAATTTTCAGAATGGTATTTTTTTTGTCAAAAATATGAATATGTGAATTTTTGTAAGAAAAGTTTTTTTTTTACCTCGAAGTTACGTAAAGTTCAGCAATCATGTAATTTTGAGCAGTAAAAATTTCAATTAATGACATGAGAATGTAAAAACAGAAACATAATTGAATTTGCATTTTTATTTATTCGGTAAAGTGTTTTAAGCGTCAACTTAATATACATGTATTTGCAATAAGACATATCTATATGTTCAAATTAAGAACTCTGCTTCTAACAGGCATCTTTTTTCACTTCCCCGAAAGTTTCGAAAAACAAAAAATATTTATTTTTCTCGAATCAGCCTAATGTTCATTATGTTTACATTATTAAAAAAAAAAATTTGTCGGAATATATTTTTTTTCGTATTCCCAAGTATACTCTTTAAGAAATAAAATTAAAAAAATGGTGTAACTTGGAATTTTGCTTAAGTTTCGAAAGAAAAAAATTGAAATTTTTTTCTTTCGGTAGAACTTTGTTTTATGATAAAAGAAAACTTCTGACCAAATTTCATCGAAATTGAAAGGGGTCGATTCCAACTATTGGTCGATTCGACTTGGAATGACCCATATATATGTGTGTGCGGTTTTGCGAGCCAAAAGTTACCGCGAGAGCGATAGAGGGGGTGCGAGCTTTCAACGGATTCATCCCCCGCTATTTCGGCGCTATAAACGTGCTGGCTTTACGTGTACGTAGCGCGCCCGATGTTGAGGATGAGTCACGCGAGCTCTCTTCATGAGTGGCGCATCGGTGAGCATTCCCAAACAGCCGCCGCGCGACGAAACTCGTGAAAATCTTTGCCCCGGTTCACTGCGTGCAGATAACGTCCTCCGAAGTATGCATATTTAAATCAACGTATGTTCGAACTGCGTTGGAGTGTCGCTTTAACTCATGAGATGAGCCTCATGAAAATGCTAATTATCAGACAGCGCTTTTGAATCAGAATCGTGTAAAGACTCGACGTTGGCTCATTTTTTTTTTTTATGGATTTTTCAGTAGTGTCGCATTATCTATCCATGCTTTTTTCGATTTTTTGCAGTTTCTGAAGACAAGAATATGCCAATCCTAATCTCCATGGAATTTTTTTTTGATGATGAATATACAATTCTATTGCGTAATAAAAAAGAATGTTTTCCGTATTCTGCGATATTTCACTTGTCCTTTCCCTCTTTCCATTTACTTTATCTCTCGGATAAACGAGGTTCCACTGTATTCTCTCCGCTTCTTATTCCTTCTCTCCTATTTTATATGTGTACTTCGCATAAACATACACATATGCAGAGAACTACATCGACGCATCGGTATCTTGATGAAAGCTTTTTACCTGATGAAAAGCTCTAATCGCGCGTATATAGTCCTCGCAACAACTCTTTCCTCGCTGTTTTATCTTCACTTCAAGACCTGCCAAGATTTATGATCAGCGAAGGATTCACTATCTCCTCGGTTCTCTCTTCTCTCTCAATCTTCTTCTACGTTTCTCTCTCCTTCGCCTATCGTCGTGGTTTATTACTCCCAATGGTGTTAAAGTCACTGGAAGGTATATATAGATGCGTCGAAATGGAACCACGTCTCCAACAGTTCTAGGGAAAGATGGGCGAAACGTAAGACTACCGGACCACACATTTCCTCTCTCTATATATATTAGGGCGTTTCAAAAGAATTTTTTTTTGTTTCTTCTCCCAAACAGGCTCAAAAGTTTCATTTAGGTATAAGAAAAGGCCTGTGAAAATATGAGCTCTTAATATTAATATTAAAATCGTCCTCATCGCACTTTTCGATTTTCCATAAGAATAACATGGGAAAAATTATTTTTACGTCTTCTGATTTTTACAACTAGCAAACGATTTATCATACGGACAATCTAGAGACATTTCTTTGTACAGAATTGAACGCTCTACAAAAAAGGTTCCGAGTAACTTTTTGATAAGTCCACTCGTTCAAAAGTTATTCAATGTTTAAGTTCAATGTTTCGTAAATTTTCCTGATTTTTGGATATTATACCGGAAACAGTTAGTTTTATCGACAAAATATGGATGAAATTTGATGTGAAACATAAATTAAACTTTCGATCAATGTTAACCAATAGTTCTCACTATAATAATTGAAAAAATAGAACGATTTAAAAAAATTGTGCAGCAGCAGTTTGCTTAAAAATTTATTTTTCTATTAAAAAATTCATTGTAGTATATCAGTAAATTTTTATTCGTTTTTATTTTTTAATTAAAAAAAAAAAAAAAAACTAAATTTTGAAGCTAATTTCTGCTGCGCAATTTTCTTAAAGCGTTCTATTTTTTTAAAATTATGTTAGTAAGAACTATTGGTTCACATTTTTCCAAAGTTTAATTTAAGTTTCACAGCAAATTTCATCCACATTTTATGGATAAAACTAACTAGATCCGGTGTAATATACAAAAATCAGAAAAATTTACGAAAAGTTGAACTTAAACATTGAATAAGTTTTGAACGGGTGGACCTATCAAAAAGTTACTCAGAACCTTTTTTGTAGAGCGTCCAATTCTGTAAAAAAATATGTCTCTCTAGATTTCCCGTGTGATGAATGGTTTGCTAGTTATAAAAATTGGAAGACGTAAAAATAATTTTTCCCATGTTATTCTTATGGAAAATCGGAAAGAACGATGAGGACGATGTTAATATTAATATTAAGAGCTCATATTTCCACAGGTCTTTTCTTATACCTAAATGAAACTTAAGAGTCTGTTTGGGAGAATAAATAAAAAACAAATTTTTTTTGAACCACCCTAATATATATCGTTTATGATACGTGTGCAGTATATACGCGAACTCATAAAATGCAAACATCCTTTCAGCACAAAGCAGTTGCACAGATGATGTAACATGATGTGATATCCTTCATCGGGTCCATTTCAAGGACAGACCTGTGAATAATATCGTATGCATCCCGGCAAATCGTATGTGCCTCTTGTGTCCCAATGATGATCCCGTTCAGTTGAAACGGTCGATAACGGTGGATGCACAATCTAGCATTTGAGATATATCCTGTTATGATGAAAACAGTATTTTAAAAAACGACGCTGGATATCTTTGAATAACAAAAAGAATAGCAATTTTTCACGATCAGGATGAAATTCACAAACATCGTAATTCTTATATCTTGTAATATCTTTGTTATCTATGTCAATAATACCTTATCGTAAAATGTATATCAGAACCGAAAGCTCTCCACCTTAGGACTTTGTGACGTAACTTCCGGCGATGAAGCTGTCGACTCAAAAAAAAAAATGCTAAGGCTCGCAAATTACAAAGAGGGCCTCTACGAAATGGCAGTTTGTAGTTTAGGAATTTTCACCAGAGAATTATAATAAACGCTTCAACAGCCAGTATTTTCTTGACGAGACAGGGGAAATCTCTTAGACTTTGATGTGGAACGAATGAAGCTTTCCGCAAGTTTGGGAAACGAAAAGGAACGAAAAATCCTTCTGTAAAGGATCACATATAAAGGGCGTAACAAGGGTGCGTTCGTGTTTAGCACGAGAAGTAAATAGTTGAATGAGAAGTTTCTACGATGAGTTGCTTGAAAGTCACGACGAAACCCTTTCCTCAGACGCTTTTGTTCCTTTGAGTCGCGCATGGCAAATTGACTATTTCCGTCGCTCATAATGCTGCAATATTTTGGCCCCGCGCAACTATTGTTCCCGAAAGCTCGGTTTAAAGGTGTGGTTCTACTCGTTGCTGATCATAGATTCGTAATCTCGTCTGGAGGATCGATGCAATCAAGAAAGTGATTCATCCTGTCCTGTACAAAAGATCCGACAGAGGTGTGAAATGGTCGAGAATCGCGAATGCCATGGAATTGTGTGAAAAAGGAAAACCGCAAAGATTTCACTTATTCAGGGGTCGTAGAGTCATCCAGCGTAAAATAAATTCCTCTGGAATAAAAGTTCCAAGGTCCGTGTACAATTTTTTTATAGCTCAGTTTCCCGTCGTCCGGGTTTTACGATATATAAAAATATACGATTATCTAACGAGGTTGTTAAAAATTATTCTCCAACGGGGTATAAATAATTTATGTGGAAAATCAGAGCTTTTACTAACCTTGAAAAATCATCGATAAATTTTTATTCTATCAACTCTATTAACTAAATTTTTTCTTGGATCATTGACCCATGAATATTCGAATCTCGTTGAGCATTCGTGAATTCGTTTTGGGAATTTTTGAAAAATACGGAAAAGTTGATAAAACAGATCGAAAAGAGGTCACCTTGAGCTTGCTTCAAAGATTCGCAATAAGATTTTCGGGACTGAAACAACCTTCTAAAAGACATTCTCCTCATCTCCCTCTTCCTCTCCGTTTTGTTCTATTTCACTAGCCCTTGCAGTCATGACCCCGGCTAAACTCAATTCATCTCTCTGTCCCTCTTCGCTGAGCTTTCTTTTCGCCCTTAAGCTCGTCTCTTATCTGACATTGGTGCAGAAAACGCGGTTTGTGTCTGCGTCGTCATTCGTTTCCGTGTGTGAGTGGTTCGGGAATGAAGGAAAGAGTGTAAAGGCAAGAAAAGCAAAATGAGCGCAAAGCAGAAGGACGGACACGTTATAGATACAGTGGAGAGGAAAAATCGAGGGAGGAAAAGTCCCGGAGGCACTCTCTCCTCCGCCTTCGGAACACTTCGCTCCTTTTTCTCTCCTGCACACGTTGAACCTGCTGAATGGGAGTTGAGCTCGTTTTTTTTTCAAGTTCTTTTTCTTGGCTGCCAGGTCGACCCGTTGAGCTTTCGCAATCGCGATGGTTCGCCAACGTGGATGCGCCGTAACGGTAACGGTCGCGAGCGAAAAAGGGATTTTCATTTCACGAGGTGCGCTCGTTGCACACACGTTTTCTATATCCAACCAGAGCTAACCACCATCACCACCGTCACTACCATTGCACCTATTCCTTGTCACTGAAACTCATCTTCACGGGCGTATAAGATCGTGGAAAACCAACCAGCAATACCAAGATTTTCAACCCCTACTCTCTCTCTTTTTCCTTTGCGCTTTCATTCATTTTTTTCTTTCAATCATTCGCCACTGCAACGTTCACGTCATGATCGATAACAATTTTACTTTGACCTAATACGCTCAAAGTCTTCCATTCATGATGAATTGATCTCGAGGCGATGTATACATTGGGCATTCCATGTCAGCTTAATCAACGTCTGACAGCCACGGTTATTCGTCTGGGATTGTTTCTTGATTGATGATGATTATTTTTACGATTGCAGTGAGGTTAATGAGTACTTTGAATTTGGTCAGATTTTTTTTTCTTCGAGCCTTTAGTTCTAGAAAAATAAATTTCTTCGAGTGAAAATGCCGAAGATTAGAGATAAAAAAAATCCCAAAAAATCTGAAAGGATATTGAATTTTTTAGCCATGTGCCATTGTCAACCGACATCATTTGATTCATGAATTGCATGATTTTTTTTATGAGATCACGTTGAAAAAATTCTGTAAAGTTAGAGTAATCGGTAAAGCAGAGTAATGCGTAAAGTTAGAGTAATTCACGACAGAATCTTGGAAAGCTCTATAGATACTAATAATGACTGTACTCCATAATGCTGTTAAAAAAACAAGTATGTCTTAAGGTAGTAGCCCACTGTGACGACCGAAATTTCGACGTTTTTTCATTTATGTTTCAAATAACAAAATAAAATGCGATCTTTTTGAAATGTTTACATGTTGTTATTTGAATCTTGAAGGGTACAAAAAAAATTTTGCTTACTTAATTTTACATGAATTTGTTTATGATTTTGTACGTCAAAGTGGAATCCTCGAAAAAAAAGGTGACTTGTTTCGGGAAAGCACACAACCGTAATCATCTGAAATGAAAGATTCAAAGAGATTATTGTTTTTTAGGCTTAATCCTAGTGCTCTAACCTATAATATTCATATTTTAAGGGAAAAAAACGAAATGGCGGACATGTGAACAAAAAGGTCTTCGAAATCGACTTTTTTTTTGATAAATTGTTTTAAAGAATTTATTTATTATTCAAAAATTGAATGTTTTGAAGTTTCGGTATTTAGCAATGTTTGTCTAAAATAACGAGTAAATTTTGTAACCCAATCGGTTGAATAGTTTTTTAGTTTATTGAATGAGAAAACAAGTTGTTGAATCAATCTCGTTTCAAATCATTTTGATCCAATGTTGTAATTGCGGTGAATGCAGTACACATTCGAAACAAGGACATGAGTTTTATTATTTCAACAACGGGGTAATCAAATCAAATATGTGACGATTGATTCAAACGAATTTTCCGTGATCGGAGCTGGGTTGTTGATATTACTAAACCTTTTTTTCGGTGCAGTAAAATTTATTAAGACATTCTTTCCGTGCACGGATATATTTACTCACTCTGATAACATTGACATCCAGGATAGCCTTGGATGGTCAATGTTATCAGAGATTGTTCATCTTCCTTCTCTCACTGAGACATCGTGCAATTCCCCGAACCGAGGGATCTCGTTTCCAATATTCCTCGTCCTTATGTCATTGATACAGTTACCTTCGGAGAAACTAGTGATATCAAAGTCGAGCTTTGGTTTGATATCACATAGCACAAGCTCAAAGCCTCTATACTTGTCAAAGTCTACGGTAAAAGTTTGACGTCGTTTTTCAGGACGGCAAATGCTGCGTCCACATATGGATTATCGAAAAATAAGAATTTAGAGGAATACGAAGAATCGAGAAATTAACGACAGCGGCCATTGCGCCCCAAATGCTCGCACTGGACAAAAGTTTTACCCTAGCGAGAAATTCGATACGATCCCGTTCTCCTATAACTAGATTCGCCCGCTAAGTCTCGCAGTAATTTGACATCAGCCCAACGATCTCAGTGCTCACGTGAGAATTTTCATCTTCAACCCAATGGTAAAAATTCTTCCTTTATTTTTATGACCGTAACATCGAACAGAAATCTCTATCGCGAACGAGGAAAAAGAACCCTCGACCTCACTCGATCGCTTCTCCAGGATCTAACAGGCATGCGCCTCTCTTCTTCTCATTTCCGTGTGTTTTCTTTGTTATATATATATATTTTTTTTCCTCTCATTCACACGAGAAAATTTCCACTTTGCCGACGCGCACACCGAGATTATATAGCGCGAAGCAGGCGTGGAGAAAAAGATTGGCGATAATAAAATTTTAATGGCTTAACTAGGCGAGAGACCGTTAAACCCAAGTCGGCAATCGGCGTAACGGAACCGAGGAGCTCCGCTCTTATAAGAGGGTGAGAAGAGAACATTTTACGCGTTCTTCTTACCTTTTTTTGTCTTACTCGCAATCCCACTGGCCTCCAGTCCTTCTCCCCCATTCTCTTTCCCTCACCTTTTTTTATCCCTTTTCTCCTCCCTCAAGTCAAATTTAACTCGACCACTTTCCTCTATTGCTGTATATATATATATACAGCAATAGACTGCGAATGAGAAAAATCCGTTTGAGAGTGGAGGTACACGATAATCCGTGGATATTCCAGCTTGAATGGGTGTTTCGGCGTATTAACCTTATAGCGCCGGCGGAGCTTTCATATAATACCGTCGGGATCGTGGCTCGCTGATGATAAAAATAACAGTGCGATGAGAAAAAAAACCCTCGACACGCGACGGCAGTGTGAAAAGAGCAAATGAGAAAAAGTCAACTTGAGCTTAATTGGCGCTACTTGACTCTTAATACTTCTCTCGCCTGTTCGTAATTAACCGTATATCTTCTGTGCCGAGATATATTCATGCGCTGGCTTGAAAATATCAATTTGAATTACATGGTATAACGAACAAATCGGAGTCACCGTCTTTCAGCGATTCCACAGACTGTAAATAAGTCTGGCGATTCTCTCCCAAAATATACACGAATACGTAAGAGCTTACAAAAAGGCAGACGTTAATTGACGGAAGAATGTTACAGGTCACTTATGACTGAGCACTGAATTTTTCAATCGATGAAACCCTACGAGAATTCGAGAAGGTGCCATCGCCAGGTTCTCAACGACAACCCCTATTTATTCACGCTGATGCAGTCTGAGCTGGGACAAAAATCACTAAATTTCAGTAGTTGATTATCGTTGAAAGGTACTGAATATCGAATTGGATGACAAGTTGCGTCAAAACGAAGAATCAATGAATTTGGAATGGAAACATTTCGAGAAATGGAAAGTACAATGCGAATCAACCCAATTACGTTCCATTTTTACTTCCAGATATAATATAATCAATTTCTTCAATGCTGGAAGCAACGTCAAATTACAACAATGCATTGTCGATTGATCGATTATCGGCTTTTTGAGACGAATGCAGAATTAATCTTCACTATATAATTCTGAAGCGTAGACACTTGCTCGTTTTGGCAGAGTGGAAAAAGTTTTTCCCCTCTTTGAATGATATCCCTTTCCCAACTTTATTCTTGTTCTCTCTCACTCTCTTTCTCTCTGCACTGATGCCGCTATACTCTGCATTAACTTAATTTTCTGTAATCTCTTCCACCCCGTTGTTTCCGTTGTTCTAATCGACCTAGAGCTTTTTTCTCCACTGTTAATCACCGACCACAATCGAATGCGAACTTTGATCATATTTTCGATTTTCCGGACACGAATTCTTCGTTCGGATGCTTATTAGGAAGGGAGAAAAATCGAAACAGATTGTGCCATAAAAATGATAGCAAGTATTAAAAAAAGACGCTGTATTTTAAAGAGTACTGAACGAAGACGAGAAAGACAATAAACAAATGTTCTACTATTTTGAAAAAAATGGCTGTTCAAAAAAAAGATGCTTATAAAGAATTCATGGAAAAAAACTTTTGCACACTTAAGAGTTCATTTGGAAAGCAAGGAATTTCATTTGGTTCACCATTATACTCTAATAAGAATCTCTTTCTCCGGCATCTTGTTAAAATATAGTAGTTCAAATTAAATGTACGAATAGTCTATTACTTTTCGTGCCTATCGTAATAAGTCAACATTCTGTACACTGAGAAAAAAAAATGTTGGAATCAACTAAATCTGTCATTCAATACGTCCAAACGAATATTTAGTTGGTACAATTCAATATGTTTTGCCTGAATGATATTGAATTGTACCAACTAAATATTCGTTTGGACGTATTGAATGACAGATTTAGTTGATTCTTAGTAATATCAACTACCCAGCTGCGATCACGGAAAATTCGTTTGAATCAATCGTCACATATTTGATTTGATTATCCTGTTGTTGAAATAATAAAACTGGTGTCGTTGTTTCGAAGGTGTACTGCATTCACCGCAATTACAACATAAGATCAAAATGATTTCAAACGAGATTGATTCAACAACTTGTTTTCTCATTCAATCGAATATTTAGTCATTTACTGGAAGTAAATAAAATTGTTTTAACTGCATGTTTCGTCTCATCAACAAAATCTAGTTTTAATTTGAGCTATTCATCCAGTTAAAAAGAATAGTAAATGCTTTCAAGTCGATCAAATTGTTTGATAAATTTGTCTAAATATTTCAATGCGGCCACAACACATTTAGTCGATAGTACGTATAGTAACTACCACGTTCTCGGCACTTCGCCCGAGATCCGTTAGGTGGCGGCGATCGGCGCGGGCCCTCGCGCAAGCGAAACAGCCACCGAGCACCGATGAGTACCAGTGTATTACCAGCATGGGAGTCCTCGATTAACTTTAAATTGATGGAACATTACCCGCACTCTGTGGTCGCGCAGTTCTACGGACAAAAGACTACATATTTGAATGAGACCACCATTGCTTTTTGGTGGCGCTCATGCTCTTTTTGGGCGCAAGGATAAATAAGTTACATTTTCACTTAACTGTTTAATCTCACGATTAATTAGTTAAGTGAAAGCCCTCGTAGCTTAAATAAATAATGCATATCATCAAATGATTTGTTAATTCAATTGAAGTTTTCGAGCTTTATATTAAATGCATTTTTTTCCGGTGGACAACATCAGAATTGCATAGTAATATCAACTGTTCATTCAACTAAACCATTTGGTTATGCAATCGCATATTGAGAGCATTTTACCAAATATAGAATCAAAACAATGTAATTTTCAATTGAACGGATTCTCTACTCTGTTGGGTCAAGGATATATGTATTTATGGGAATGCAATTTTTGTTTCCATTTTGATACACGTTTTGAGTCAACTGAATTACACATTTCGTTCGCCACCCGTAACCGCTGGGTTTAGTTAATTCAAGCCAAATTTTTTTCACTTTACCAAACCTTTTTCTCGGTGCACGAATCGCTATTACTGCACTAACCTTTTACACACATATATGCATAATATGCGAGCATCCGGAGAGAGAGTGGGTGAAACGAACAAATGAGCAAAGCGAAACGAGATGCGCGCACGCGGGGATGGAAGGAGTTACGGGACGATTGACAGAAGGTTGATTAATATCCAATCCCCTTCTGATTCCGTGTAATTTAACAAGCGTGGATCGATCCTCCACTTTATTCGAGCGCATACGTGTATGTCGATCCCAAAATTCCCTTTCTAATTGACAAAGGGTCAGCCGGTTTAACACCCAACAGAACGGATTTCAGCTCGGAGCATGGATATTACAGCGAAAACATCCTTTTTGAGAATATCAACATTTTTGAATTATGTTTCAAATTATAAAATTGGAACAAAATAGTTAAATACATTTTACGTTAATTTTATAAAACGTGGAAATGCGAGCGACGAAAAGCAGCGGGTCTAATCGGGTCCGATGTGATTTGCATTTCGATGCAGTAATATTCATTGGAAGCAATTGTTGATCAATGCGAATCAGAGCGAACGCTGCTGATAAAAAAAGTAGAAGAAGCAGTTGGTTTAATCGCAAGCTCTGGGTAGCAAACCCATTCCAATGCGCATGATTTTTACGGATATGAATGAAATTTATATTCAATAGAGATGAAAGAAACTGCCTGTACAATTTTGAGGAGTTATACGCAGTCAGGAGGTCGAAAAAAGCGATTTTTCGAAAAAAAAATTTCTGGAAATTCTGGAAACTAATTAACGTAAAAAGTTATATATATAATTTTGTAACTTTAGACTTTATTGTGAAATTTTTATTTTAAACAAATAATTATTCTTGAAGCTACCGTAGCCAATCTCCGGGAGGTCCTCTAAAAAAAGGCGTCTTGCGGTGAGCACGTTATCTCTGGATTGAATGATCCAAAATTAAAAAATTTAAAAGATTTCGTTGACATAAGTTATAATCTAGTATTTACTTGAAGCAATAACCAAAATATTTATTTCTAACAAAATGGTGGCTTCTCGAAAAAAATCGATTTTTGATTAAATTTTTTCCTCAAATTGTTTATAAAACGGAAATCGTTTATCGGTAAAAAAAAAACCTTCATTTAATTACTAAAAAATATATTTATAAGGCTTGTGTAAAAATTTGAGACTGATCGGTTATGCCGTTTCTGAGAAATCTTGCTCACCGACTTTAAAAACACAGTTTTGAGAAAAACGCGTTCGAAGTTTCAAAAGCACTTTACACATAATAATTACGGCTTTACCTATAACTTCAATAATATTTGTCGGAATAACATGAAATTTTCTGTGTATATACTTGAATAAAAAAAATTAAAGTAACAAAAAATCGATTTTTTGAAAATCCTGGCTGCGTATAAACCCTTAAAAAAATCGCTAACGGTCATTCTTTCGAAAAATACATTGAGGAATATCACTCACCGGTAATTGGCCTGAACAGAGACTGGTGAAAAATCGAATGATGAACCGAACGATCGTAGATGTTATTGAAAGTATATGCATTGCAAATTCTATCCATGGAATCCGAGCTATATCCATCCAACAATTCTCCTTTCATTCGATTTCCCGTTTACTTTTTCGCTGTTCAGCATTGCCGTGAGCGTACATCGAGCCACGGAAAATAACGAACGTTTCAATGGTCGCAGCCTAGGAATATATATATATATATAATATAATATAATATATATATTCCGAGGCTATAATATGGGTCTGCAAAAAGATCATCCGGACTGAAATACAAAAGACAAAAAATGTAAAAATAACGATCCAGGCAATCCCATTCCCGAGCGGGAATTTGATTCCGGCTGGGATCAGGACCACCTCAGGCTGGCCTTACAACAACATCCGGCCCTGATCAGGCTACATATCAGGTCCTGATGAGACTAAATATCAGGCTACATGCCAGAAAAATAACGCTATTACCGGACAGGCTGGGATCAGGCTCCTCATCCGATCCTGATCGCGCACGGTTCCTAGCCTGATCAGCCATCTTATCTGGTCCTGATCGCGCACGGTTCCTGCCTGATCCGGCGCCTTATCTGGTCCTGATCACGGACGGTTTCTAGCCTGATCAGGCGCCTTATCGCTTATTTATTTTATTCCACAAGAATTTTATGTGTTTATAGGGTATAGATACAGTACGAGGAAGTCAGCAAAGGACTTTTCGTAATAGGGCTCCTCGCGAGGTTTTATTCCTCCTGGTAGAGAAGTAAATTTTCATGCTCGCGGTCGCATATATAAGCATACTATTCAAATCACCCGTATGGGAGCAAGCGTCCGCCGTACTGCGACATCTCGCGGCGAGTCTCGGAACTAACACTCCTGCTCCGTCCCGGATCAGGGAAATATCAGGCTAGCCACATTATTCGGACCGAAGTTTTTTTTGCTGGTCCTTAGCACCACCTGATCTGTCCCTGACATGGATAATGTAAGGCAAGCCTGACCTATATCAGACCGAAATATGATTCCGTCTGGAATCTGTGCGTGATCAGGCTATCCTTACTGATGCCTGATCAGGTTCCTATACGTTATTATAGGCTAGCCGGATCAAATTCCCGCTCGGGTTTTTTTGTTGGTCCTTAGCACCACCTGATCTGTCCCTGACATGGATAATGTAAAGCTAGCCTGGCAATCGATGTCATACCAAAATATGATCCGGCTGGGATCTGTGCGTGATCAGGCTATCCTGATCAGACTATCCTTACCGATGCCTGATCAGGTCCTTATCCGTTATTAGGCTAGCCGGATCAAATTTCTGCTCGGGTTGTACGGTGAAAAAACATCGTCGAAATTATTTGAATGCATGCGTTGAATAGGATTGTTCGAAAAGTTTATTTGCATTGAAATAAACTGCCACATATCGGAATTCTGAGTATGTTTCAGTTCCGATATCACAAACATAACGAATCATCCAATTAAATTTCCTCCATGAAAATTTCAAACATGTAAAAAAAAAAAATATCCGCCGGTCTGACCAAACGATGACTCGTTTCACTGAAATGAGCGAATGAGCTTCGAAAAATCGATTATTCGCCGACAATATAACCAGCGCGATATTCCAATCAGCAATAGAATTCCTTAGTACTTTCTCCGTACTCTACGAATTCATTAATCAATTGATGCTAATAGCAAAGTGGATAAAAAGAGTGTGAACGAACATTTGAACATTGCTGCTTTAATCATGCGCTGGAAGAAAGAATCCGCAAGTGCGTGAACAATTCATCAATTTCCTAATTAATTAATGACTAAAAAAGAGTGATTCCTACTCAACGGTATTTCGGTAATAAAAACCCTCACAAATGATCCCCGAAAGATAACGCGAAACAAATGAACACGCTGTTTGAAAATTTACAAAAATGTTTCGTTGAGCGCTTCGACAGATTGAGGCAAAAAAATTATTGCACCTCAAAGAGAAACGATGTCACGAAAGATTGTGAATAGAAAAGGGGGTCGAAAGTGTCAGACGAGTGGGGGAAGAACTACGAGAGAGGGTTTAACAGGGACTAGCGGCTGAGAAAAAAGGATAAAGCTGTCGAGATTGCTGCCGTTGAAAATCCTGGTATACACTGAAATTTGCATGCGCATCCCAAACTATTTCGCATTTTACCGATAAATATATTTCAAGCTGGAATTTTTCTGCGTGTATGCGGGATCGGTAGTGCTGGCATGGCTCGAATGCAGATTTACGCAAAACAGGATTCCAATGGCGGTCTCTCTCTGTATTCCAGCACCTCGTGGATTTTCGGACGATCACCGAGAGGGAAACGTACATATACGTATTATAAAGGGATTGGAAAAAAGGATGTGAAGAACGCTGTATGTGTATATCATGAAGGTAAAACAAAGGGTGGATTGCAAACGCTGTAAATTGTTGGAGAAGAGAGAATCGGCTACCACCGAGAGGAAAATCGTCAGAGGACTGATATTCTGACTGGGGCTTTATAAACGCACATCGATTTTGCAACTGGTCGTTCATATCAGGGAAAAAAATGGCCCCCAGGCTGTAGGTCTGCGAAAAGAGGGTACGCTCTGGGCACGTTTTGACGTGCAGCCTATTCACCGCAGTCGAGAATTTCTCGTTCTAATTGTTATACATTCAGACGCATACATTATTTCCCTTGCCAAATGTATAAATAACGCCCCGAGCGCTTTTTTTTTCATCGATGCTTCAACGAGACTGAAAACTCGTGCGAATGCTGGTCAATTATATCGAAATATTTCCATTATCGTCGTATCGCTCAACGAAATCCGACATATTTATTCAAAATGTATTCTCAAATAGCAGTTCGTTGTTCTACCATTATTCCCCGACATTTTGCAATAGACATTGTTAAAAATTAATTAGTGTTGTACGGAATTCGGAAAATTGCAGGATGTTCGACTTTGCAACATTGAAATGCAACCACAATAGGTTTTATTTACAATTAACAACCCTTAAGGATGTGTTTTCAAAGTGAAAAATGGTTTTAATGTTTTTGGGGGGGGGGGGTTTCTATTAACGATTTAGGGTTCTAAATAGACAACAAAAATGATAAACAATGTACTTAAAAGGAAGAAGAAAACTGATTTTCGTTGCGTTCCAACGATGCAAGCTTCAACATCATAAAATTGCTTGGGAACAAATTATTGTTTGTGATTCAGTTATGATGGAACGAGATCGCCAATTACACGCTCTGTCGTCAGGAAGCTTTTACGAAAATTACTGAACTATAAAAATCTACGTACATTGCATAAGGGATTTGCGTGCGGGCTCTGAGGAGAAGGTAAAAAAAGAATTACGAGATGATTCTAAAACAAAAAAAAGTTTATGGCATGACTTTGATGCGGGGGATGATTAACGAGAGATAAAAAAGAGTTCAGCCATTTCTATATACATAGACCCACTTATTGTAACCATGGGCTGGTCGTCCGCGAATACTGAGGAGGAAAAAAAAATCAACGTAAAATTTTCCAACAGCTCTCCGCTGTTTTCAGTATTATTTATACGGTTATAAATTGTACCGAACTAACAGGAAAACCGTATGCGAACGAGAGTGAGGCGAGACACTTCTTAATGCGTCTTTATACGTATATATGTCGACCATCGGATATGGTTAGCTTTTCTGGACGTTGGCCAAACGCGATTAAGTCACCCTCGCCTCCGGCGAAAGAATAAGGAGGCGATGAGGAAGGATATCCAAGACGGAAGTAAAAAAGACTTAGGTGGGTATATAAAAGAAAGGAAGGAAAAAAGGGTAAACGACCAAGCGACGAAAAGCAGGAAACGAACGAAGGAGCCAAGCGAGAAGAGACCTCCGGAGAATAGAAGGGGACAAAAAAGTGTAAGAGGACAAGCTGTTGGCGATGAAAGGGAGAGTCGATATACCTGAGAAAACGGTGTGTTCTTTACGGGCACTTTTAGTGCTCTCTTTCGCTCTCTCTTCTTCCCTTCTTTCCAGTCTTGCGATTTCAGTGAAGTTTGGAAATTGTCCAACGCGATGTCACGTCATCGTCGATGGATTTTCGCTCAACCTTAAGGCATATACGTACAGTATACAGTAAAATAAACTGCTGCGACGACAGGAAGTATCTTGGGACGAGGCTCAGTTTGCCTCTGATGGTTGTGCACATCACTATCGTTCAATATCATCTAAAGTTCCAGTGGGACTATTTATAAAAAAAAAATCATTCACCCGCGGTCCTTCAACTATATATCCGTCTGTTCCCCGCTCGCAAGAGCCACGAGTGTGTGCAATGGCCCGGCAAGGGTGGTGCGAGGGGATGGACGAATTTATACGGGGTGGATAACGCTCTCGGGACTCGGCATATACGAGTGGGTCACAACGGAAACAATGGAGGAACGAATTCACGAATAACCAAATGTGCACTAATACGCGCGCGTACGCGTCCACGTAGAAACTGACCAATTAAGTTCGGGTGTTTCATCAATTTTAATTAATAACTCATTTGTATATTCTGCCTGGCAAAGGATCGGTTTGGGGGTTTCCCGTACCCCGTAACATACCACAGGCATCTCGTTAACCCTCTACCTCCTTCGGATTCTATGTATGGGGCATTCCATGTCAAATCGACCACTTTTGAACCCGACCCCTTTCGATTTGACTGAAATTTTTTGTCTTTTTCCTACCCCATTAAAAACATTTTTCAGGAAATTTTCACATTTTTTTACCCAACCTAAAAAAAGTTATGAGTTATTCAAAAAAAAAAGCTTTTGTTTTTTCAAATAGCTATAACTTCTACAAAAATTGCCTAATTGGGACGTTTTTTTCGAAAATTGTTGTCTTTAAATGTACTTTTCGAAAAAAAATACAAAAAAACTTTAAGCTATTAAATTCTATGAAATTTTTCACTTTTTCGAGAAACATCATCGTTTTCTCGGAAGCGCATTTTTTATTTTATTTTATTTTTACTAAAAAAAAACTTCGTTCAATTCCGAAAAGAATGCCGCCCAAACTGGAGTGGGTGGAATTTTCCTTCTATTTTTTTTATCGATTGGAATTTTTTATTTCGCAACTGGGCTTATTTCACAAAACACACCACTCTGTAAATTTTTGAGGATTTATAAAGGACCTCAGAGTTTGAAAAATTGAGAAGAAAAAAAATCGAAAGTGGTAATCCGCGAAAATTTTTGATTTTTTTCAAAAAGGTTAAAGAAGAAATAGAAGACACCTATTTATAAATTTTTTGTATTTTTTTCAAAAACTACATCCAAAAACAAAAAGAATGAAAAAAATTGCCATCTGGGCCCATTTTTGACCAAGCCACAGGCTTTTGAAAAAGACATCCAACGCATATCATTTTGAATCCGCCATTTTTTAATTTTGGCCCATCTTTACTTTTTATAATTCTTCTTTGATTGAAAAAAAGTTCTTATAATTTATTCTATATTTTTTACGTTTTCTGATGATGTTTAAAAATTCTAAATTAAATCTGAGAAAATGTTTTAACGGTGTTTACGACGAAACTTATAATCTAGCTTTAATGATTTCTACTAAGGACTTCCTGGTTATATAATACGATTAGTAAACATTTATTTAATACTAATTCAAAAACTATTTTATTTTCATTTGGCGTTTAAATATTTTACATGTTCTATATTCTTCGGAATTTAATTTAATACTTGAATTCTCTATATTTCAAAAGCCTGTGGCTTGGTCAAAAATGGGCTTATATGGCAATTTTTTTCATTCTTCTTGTTCTTGGATGTAGTTTTTGAAAAAAATACAAAAAAATTATATATAGGTGTCTTCTATTTCTTCTTTAACCTTTTTGAAAAAAATCAAAATTTTTTCGCGGATTACCACTTTCGATTTTTTTTTCTTCTCAATTTTTCAAACTCTGAGGTCCTTTATAAATCCTCAAAAATTTACAAAGCAGTGTGTTTTGTGAAATAAGCCCAGTTGCGAAAAAAAAAATTTCAAGCGATAAAAAAAAAATAGAAGGAAAATTCCACGCACTCCAGTTTGGGCGGCATTCTTTCCAGAATTGAACTAAGTTTTTTTTTAGTAAAAAAATAAAAAAAAATAAAAAAATGCGCTTCCGAGAAAACCATGATTTTTCTCGAAAAAGCGAAAAATTTCATAGACTTTAATATCTTAAAGTTTTTTTGTATTTTTTTTCGAAAAGTACATTTAAAGACGAAAATTTTCGAAAAAAAACGTCCTGATTAGTCAATTTTTGAAGAAGTTATAGCTATTTGAGAAAACACAAGCCTTTTTTTGGAATAATTCATAACTTTTTTTGGGTTGGGTAAAAAAATTTGAAAATTGCCTGAAAATTTTTTTTAACGGGGTAGAAAAAAAGACAAATTTTCAGCTAAATCGAAAGGAGTCGGGTTCTAAAGTGGTTGATTTGACATGAAATTACCCATATGTATGAATATATATGGGGCATTCCGCACCAATTCGACCTGGGTCTGACCCTTCCTCTCTCCGATTTTGTGCGCAATGTTTCATGATTTTATACTATCTCTGAAAAGCACTCTTGATTTTTTCAGATTTTTTTGGAGCGATTTGACTCAATTATAATTTTATAAACAAATTGTTGTTAGCAAATTATTTTTATAACAAGCTTTTTCGAAATTTTCTTTTTAACTAACAGTAATTGTTTATAAAATTAAAATTGAGTGAAACCGTTCGAAAAAAATCTATAAAAAAATCCTGAGTGCTTTTCAGAGGTGCTACGAAACCATAAAAAATTGCGGACAAAATCGGCGAGGAGAAAGGTCAGAGCTAGGTAAAATCAGTGTGGAATGCCCCATATATAGGTATATTATCTATCTTCTTTTGCTATCGTCATTAACTTGCTCGCGCTCGCCAACGATATTATTCACGTATACACACGTGCTTCCATTTTAATTGAAATATAGATGATGTCGCAAGTGTACGGGCAGTTGAAAGCTCTCCGCGTTACGAACTCGCACAAAACTATGCTTCGCAATTAATGATACAACTAATCGTCGGCCCTAAATCCGCGCTCAAATTGCAACCGTTCTCTGCTCTAATTTTCCACTATACACGTTCATTGCACATACTAAAGGCATAAAAATGCGTTTGCTATGCGCGTTGACATGCAGATCAATGTAGAATTTGTTATTGAGGCTCAATGTTTTTTCTTAGTAATGAAAAGCAAAAGAAAAATAATCCATCCATTCGTTTGCTAAAATTCCAAAGATTCTGATAATAATTAATACTTCGACTTCTAGACTCTTTGACACTGTAAGTACTCCTTTTTGTTTACACTTGATGAACGAATTGGTTATAATTTGCAACACGATATATCGAGGACTATATAGTGCTCAAAATATTTTCCAAAAGTGGTCGAATTTTTGTGAGAGACTGAAACACGATCGCAAAAAATACTCTCAACGAGATTGCCCGACCAAAGTGGATTGCATGCATGATTTTTTCCCGGATTTTATTTTGTAGCTTCAGTTTTTAACGATCCATCTTGATGAGTATCACTTATCGATGATGGTCCACGCACGAGAACATAAAATATTCGTTATGACGAATCGGACGAAATGGAGGGGAAAAAAATGCCATTCCGAGAAAAATAAATAAACGCGTCATTTTATACGTTTTCGCGGATGTTCATAACCGCTATCAAACATGGCGAAACGTTTCGTTTCAGTTACCGAAATCCACTCTCGTAATGTGTTTCACAGATGTATTCGTGTTTTATCGAGTATGTAAAAATATTCGTCAATATTCGTTGAAAAAAAAAAAAAATAACCAAACGAGAGCTCGATTCCTGATGGAGTAACATTTTTCCGATGAAGAGTTTGGGAACTCGTAAAAACGTTTCGTAAACGATTCAACGCAATTTTGTCGATTTTACTGGGATTTCACTTAATGGATTTCTATATATTTTTAGAAGGGTTATGAATAAATGTAATTGTAGTGCAGGACGGATGTTTTTTCGAATGTTTACTAAACTTAATGGACGATTATTCTGTTTTTGTGAACCGCCGATAATATATTTTTTTTTTTTTTAATTTTTATTATATGTTAATCTCCACAAATGTAATTTCAGTGCAGGACGTACGTTTTTTCGAATGTTTACTAAGCTGATTGGTTGATTATTCTGATTTTGTGGGTCGTCGATAATGTTTTTTTAAATTTATTTTTATGTCAGCCTCCACAGGAGACTCTTTCAGCGTTGGTATATTTACGGACGATATAAATTTACCGCGTCGCGAAGTTCTTACTCACGCATTTCTGGCCGATGTCTCTTCATCCGCACCTACCGCACCCCTTTACCGTCAACTTTCCTCTCACCCCAGAGAGCTTACAAGCCGCATTTATTTAGATTCGCGACAAGGTCCAGCGTTCTGCTATCGCTCGCGTTCCCTCCTCGTTTCTCTATCTTTCTCTCCTTTCATCTCGTTTTCTCTTTCTAATGAGTCAGCCTCCCTTGCCACGCATAGTCACGTAGCTCAGACGAGGGAAACACCACAGATCGCGAGGTAGAGAAGAGAAATAGAGAGAATTTTATCACAGTGAAAACGCGGATGAGAAAGACGAAAAAAAAACCGATGCTTGGACTACGCATATATTAGGGTGTTTCTTATTTAGAGCTCGGACGAATTTTTTAACGGACGCGCTCTAAATCGACTCCAAATAACTCAAAAATAATACCCTGATTTTTTCAGATTTTTATCTGGACACTAACCCCTCCCGTAAAGAGGGTAGATTTCTCCATTTGAAATACGCGTGTTTCGCCATATTCTCAGGATTTATTTTTTTCTAAGTGTAATAATTTTTATAACAATTCGTAACTGCAAGATTTTAGTGTCCATTGGTACTACTATTCGAGGAAAAATTCACATTGTCATACGGTTTAATCCAGATGAATTGCGATTCGTCTAATACGAGTGAATCTAGATAAATTGCAATTCATCTAGATTGACCCGTATAATAATATGATTTTGCACCAATGAACACAAAAATCTTGTAGTTACAGATTTTTAAAAAAATTATTACACTTGGAATAAAATAAATCCTGAGAATATGGCTGAAACAGGTGTATTCCAAATGGGGAAATCTACCCTCTTCGAAGGGGTTAGTCTAGATAAAAATCTGAAGAAATTAGGGTATTGTTTTTTAATTATTTAGAGTCGATTTGGGAGGCGTCTAATAAAAAATTCGTCCGAGCCCTAAATAAGGACCACCCTAATACATATATAATAGTGGACATATATACTCTTTAGAGTCAGACGTGCTAACTTGTGGCCAGAATCTCGTGTCTCCGTTTCGCACTCGCTGAAGAACCGTGCTAGAGAAATTCACGATGTTTGCCAAGACTCCTCAGATTTAAAGACACGTGCTTGAATTTAAATCGTACACTTGATTCAAAAAGTACTTTTCTCCGTATTTACATAGAGTACGAAACAGTTTTTCGCCATGAAGATATTTAAACAGATACTGAATCTTCCTCAATATGTTTTATCGACATTTTTGCGAAGAAAGAATTGTTCATCCAAATATATTATATTATGTATGCAAATGTTCATCGAAACGTAGTTTTTTTTTGGAACGCCTAGATATCGGCTAAAGAAAATCGAAATTTTCGAGACTTTTTTGTCAACACATCTGAATATTGAAAATGGAAGATCTGAAGGAATTTAATTTTTGTATGAAGTCTATCTTACATCTATTTTCGAAAGCAGACAACCGAAAAGAAAATTAGAAAATTTGCTTCGATTCAAGAGGGGATGTCAGATGCTTACTGAATCTAAATTTATTATTTTTAATAAATTTAAAAATTTTGCCGGTGAAAGGAACCTCACGGACAAACTTAATTTTTGTTATTTCGAATAAACTGAATGAACCAAATTAAAAAATTACTAACGAAATAATAAATAAGTAATGACGAAATTGAATAAATCGAATAAATCGAATAAATTAAATAAATAATAAAAATACTCTTCCGAAAATAACCCATTTAACCCTTGCCTGATATATTTCATCACATATCCAAATTCTAGCGTTTGAAACTTGATCCTCCCATTTCATGGATACCATTACGTCGCAGAAACTAACGGTTGCGTCATTTTTAAACTTGTCAACGCTGTTCTCTCATACGATTACACGCGAACAATTGTAACTGGATGAAAAGTAAAATATTATCCGTTGGTACGCAGAAATATGGATGGGTAAGCTTAATTATACGTATATGCATATATCACATTGGATTTACCAGGAGTAAGATATACATAATTCATTATAATTAATGATGACGAAAATATGGCTGTTGTATCCTTGGGGTTCGTATTTACGTCGGTGTGTTTTATCTGTCTCTGCGAGAGAAGGCATCGTTACACAAAGGGACACGTTTGTGTGCAGCTGATGCGATGGAAGAAGGAAAATTAACGAGACTGCATAACCGGTGTAAATACGAGCTCACGCTCGACGAATCAGGAAGAATAACGCGAGTGGGAGTAAAAACATCCCCGATATATTAAACACACGCTCAACAAAATTCACGAGGCTCACGAACGAGGACCGGTATTATAACGTCTGTCTCGCAATGTCTCCTCCTTTCTCCTCTATGGGCAAATGATGATGTTCGGTTAATATACAGAGTTCAAATGAAAAAGCCGGTGGTTTGAAGAGCTTTCGCCTTTTTCATGCGTGAGGGACGAATATGAGGGGGTTCTGTATGATGTGAAGAGCGACAGCTTCAGCCAGAAAGGCAAGAGATAAGTGGGTTAAAGAAGAGAAGAGGTCATGCGCACACTACAGCTAACACGTAGCCCTCTTTTCGTACAAGAGCCATATATTGGATTTTTTTCATTTTATTTTTTGTTCCTCTTTTTTCTTCGTTGATCTCGCGTCTGCTCCAAGTCGAATCGTGAAGCCCTTTCGACTCGACGAGCATCATCTCCATCGTTTCGAGCAGCAGCAGCAGCAGCTTTTTCACCTTTTTTCCCGTCCTCTCTCGCTCTCTTTCTCTTCATCCACTCCATTCTCACTCTCTTGAGGATCGCCAACTTTTGTTCTCTCGTTCAACGAGATGTGCCGCGAATAGAAAGACCCGGGATCTTCACTTCGCTCTCTTTTTATGTATATATAGAGATAAGCTACTCGATGGGGCACACCTTTAATCCTCGATATCCACGTATCTCGTACGAAACCCTACAAAATCTTTGAATACCTCCGCTCAAGATCATACGCCTCATGATGGGCCATGCTGGTCTCTTGTGAATTCGTTGTCATATTTGTGTCTCGAGATCAATGGGAAAAACGTGTAGTTCAAGCAATTTCCGTCTCTTACCTATGATATTTTCTCCTCGGAGGCGTTTCATACTTTATGTAAAAAATTTCGCTATAGAAATCGAGCTAATGTAACTGAATTTCTAGAAATAGCGAGCTTGCGGCATGATGGATCCGCATCGTTTCATGCGCTATTTCGTCCGCCCGTAATGCATTATTGGATACTTTCCTCGAATAGGTGAGGTATTCTAGACTCGCTGGATATTCCAAAAACTCGCACACATTGGTAAGGATATATTGTTGAGATATGCTGCTGGGAAAACGATGGATAATAACTGTAACCGACGACAAACTGAGCGACGTTTATAGAAATTACAAATGTTTTGGGAAAAAACAATGTCACAGAGATGTCGCAAGAGACAGACAAAGAATAAGTACCGTAAAACGGGGCTACTTTGTACGTGTTTCGAATGTTTTTCGGTCGTAATTTTTTTTTAACGTCCAAAGTTACATTTTTTTTTGCTCGAACAGAACAATGTGTCCTTTGTTAACTTAATATTTTATACATTATACATGAAATTAAATGAAAAACAACGATTTTTGACAATGAATTCGTAATTTTTATTGAAGAAATATTTTACATAAAAATACCAAATACTTAGGCCCAATTTTAGGTTCTTAAGATCAAACTTGAGATCAAACTTTCTAATGAACGCAAATTTGAATTTTAGATCGAACTCAAGTTCAAATTTAAGATGAATCTTAAGTTTGAACTTAAGTATCATTATAAGTTAATACTTATGTTCAAACTTTAATGCGAACTTCAAATCGATCTTAAGTGAAAACTCAAATTTGGTTTGAGGTTTGATCTTAAGATCCATCTTGAGCACTTGAGAACTTAAGTTCGATCAAACTTCTTTCGTCGCCTCCCTCAACCGTGTTATTTTAAATTAGTTGTGAAAATAATAGAGAACGATCAAACTTAAGTTTAAGCTCAAGATGGATCTTAAGTTCGAACTTCAAACCAAATTTAAATTTGAACTTAATATCAATCCGAAGTTCGCACTAAAGTTTGAACTCAAGTATGAACTTATGATGGCACTTTGGTTCAACTTAAGATTCATCTTAAATTGGAACTTAAATTCGATCTTAAGTTCCAATTTGAGTTCCATGGAAAGTTCGATCTTAGGGTAGGACTTGTGACTTGAAATTCGGGTCTTACAGATGTAACAGAGGTTGGAGTCATTCTTCTTGCCCTTCTTTATTCCTTTCATGCGAATGGCATCATCGATTGTTCGGACATCTTGGCTTGTTACACATATCTGTGTACCTGGTTTATGAATGACTTTTTTTCCTCTTCTACCCACTCCCCACAGCCCCTCCCGCTCCACAAGGTCACGAGGGTTCACTGCGCACACGTTTTTACCGTATTTTACTGCTCCTCCAAAGTAGCCCCAAAAACCAACAAAGTAACCCCAAAGTCAAAGTAGCCCCGTTTTACGGTACTTTCTCCTGTTGTCCTGTTATAAATAATTTTTCTTACTGTACTTCTCTCTAGATTTTGTTGCTCATCAAAATTCGAGCACTGTATCAAAAAGAATCTTTTTCAAGGGTATCGTCTCTGAGAAGTTGAGAAACAACAAGGGCAAATGAGATTATGAATACAACTTCGGAAGAACATTTTGAACATCGAGGCAGTATAAAAAAAAATGTAAACCTCGCTTGGACCAAAGTTTCTTACTCTTATGAAACAATATCTCTTTTTGTGATATTTTTTTCCCTTCATTCGCGGAAGTGCACGATCGTCTAAAAATAACGAGATCTTGAAATTGAGTACAATGATTAAGCACCGTTATGCAAAGATAACTTATTAAGCAACAGTAGAGACAAATATTTAAACTCGGAATGAAGCTATGTGCCGAAAGTGATACGGTCGGGACTGAATAATTGAATAATCCCTGAATAATATAATAAAGTGTAGATTAATGAAGGACTCTGACGTGAAAGAGAAAAGATGAAAATAGTGAGAGAAAAAGAGAAGGGAGTTTAATAAGAAAAGCTGATGCGTAAGAAGAAAGGAGTCGTTTCTGGCCGGAAGCATCGCATCACTCTCAGAGGAAAACTCCAGTGGATGAACCTATAGTGAACAGACGAGAGGTTAATAAGAGAACGAGAGGAGCCAGATGAAAAAAAGTAAATAAGACCGAGTGAATCAAGTTTTCAGAGAAACAGGAACCGTGAGACCGTGACAAGTCACGGAAGTACAATGAATGAATCAAAGCACGGAGGAGGATGGATACACGAATGAGTTTTTCTCATATTTTCCATCGCCCTCCCTTATTTTCCCTTTAATACCCTTTTTCTTCCTGATCCTCGACAGCGCTGGATAACCATGACTGAAGACATATCATCGTGTCACCTTAATGTTTACATATGACACTGTATTTTTCCTTTTATCTTCTTCGTCGCTTTTTCAACTGTTTTACCCATAAATTAGTCACTACGTATTTGCTAAAATTTTCGTCTATTCTCTTCCAGAAGTATAATGAGCACGAGAAATCTTCCTCGACGATTTCCCGGTACTTTTTAATGATTTCCAGTCAATTTATAATCACCATTTCATCCGTTTCTTGCGAGCAATTCAGAGAAGAATTGTGTCATTATCTCATCTTACAATCGCCATTTCACAGCTCTTCCTCTTTTACGAACTACTTATCTCTACTATCATATCTTTTGACCATTTTTTTTTTTTTTAATTCACGCTCTTCGGATGTCTTTGTTCTCCTCTGTATCGCTGTATATATATCGATGGCGCTGAGAAGAAAACTTACGGGAAGCGCAGTTTCCGGAGTTATAGAAAAGACCGCGGATCGGATTGGAGAAAGGGTTGAGGGAAAAATCCCTGAGATGCTCCGGCCAAAGATTCCGAGTGGACGATCGAGATTAAGAGCGGAAGGGGGTGGGAAGGAGAGGATAGAGAGAGAAATGAAAACCAAGAGTCAGCGAAATAAATAAACGAGAGAGTCAGCAGCATGGAACTGCGGAAGTGGACCTTGAGACGAGGGTGAATGGGACTAAGGGGACAGTGGACATAGGCGTGGGGGATTTGTACTCGAGGAGAACAAAAAAATCACGACGAAGACCGCGAGGAACAAAAAGCTCCTCTGCGGTTTGGGATACTGCAGTCTGATCGCTGTACAGCAAATCCTCCCTCTATAAACCCACACGAATATACGGCGGATCAGCCAATGTTTGATCCCCACCTTAATTCTTCGATTCAGTCAATGACGTTTATTTCTCAATTGTAATGAGACTAATAAACAACCTCATCTATTTAATAATTTTCCTATCAGCTCTTTTTTTTCTTTTTTTTTCATCGAATAGAAACCTTATATTGAAAATCGCATTATTCTTCAATTTTCCATAATCTCTTCACCATCGAAAAAAACTTGTTATCCGCATGGAAGATAAAATCAGATAACTGCGACTCATCAATCATAAACTTTTATCGAAAATCGTGGTTTTGGAAAATTTGTTTTCCCAAATAATCGTCGATAGAAAAAGTTTTAAACAAAAATAAAATGTTATCAGTACAAACCAAGAAAGAATCATCGATCATATCAAAGAGAAAAGTTTATTCTATTGGTATGAAATATATGTTTTATCAGAGCCATTCTGACGATATTGGCGTGATATTGAAAAGTTTCTACTCGTAACTCAATATTTCCCAGATTTTTCTGCGAGGAAAACAAAAATAAAAATTGAATTCGCCGTGATGTATCGATCGATTGTTTGTATCGATTTAATGCGGAGGTTCATTTTTTAATAAAATTCATTCATCCTGAGAAATTTTCGAAATGAAAAATCGTTTAATTTGGAGTGTTTATTAAGGACTTAAGGGGGGAAACCCATATAAATGGTCAAAGATCACGAGGAATTTCGGGATTTTTTTCCAACGCAACAACTGGACCAATCGTTCCCAACTTTGGAGGCTATTTTATTGTACTTTCGAAGACGTGAAAAACATTTTTTTAAGATACCAGAGATTTTGATTAACTTTTAAACGCGATTTACTCGAAACTACATTTTCGCAATTTGCGGCAGCGATACAAAAAAAACTATTCATCCGATTCATTTCAACCAAATATTTTTAGACACATAATTGCAAACTCTCGTCGATAAACCTCCATTATCGAAAAAAAATTAATTTAACGATCATTTTTTGCATAAAAATGTTCGGTGAAAATTCGATCTTTTTTCTCTGAGTGTCGCCATTATTACAATATTCAACTTTTGAAACTTTTTCTTGGTTTATCGACTGCGTGCTTTCATATAGAATGTAAAGGTTTCTGATTTTTTTGTTTTGGATGAAAAACAAAAAAACTACAGCTGCCGCAATTCAACATCGCGGAAAAAATTCGTTCAGCAACGATTGGTTGCAGGCTGCTGATGAATACTTATTTTCGATTGAAAAAAATGTTTTTCAAGTCTTCGAACGTACAATAAAATAGCATCCAAAGTTGAAAACGATTGGTCCGGTAGTTGCGTTGGAAAAAAATCTCGAAATTCCTCGTCATCTTCGACCATTTATATGGGTTTCCCCCTTAAGATGTTGAATCCACAAACAAAACGTAAATCTTACTGGAAATTAATTGACAACACTTATTTTCGTTGCACTGCAACGATGCAGTGAGAAAACAGCTTATTTGGAGTGAAAAAATATATTTAGTTGGCACTTTTACTTAAATATTCCTTAACTGTTACAAAATTTGTTAGTCGTTAAGAAATATTTTATTTGTGTCAAAATAATTTATTAACTGTTAAAAAATATTTATTTAATTTATTAACTGTTGAAAAATACTTGATTTCGCGATATTCAACTTTACATTTGTTAACAGTTAACAAATTACATTGTTCTCTCGGTGTACAAATTTCAACGTCGTTTGTCAAACGTTATGATGATGATTTTGCAAATGACAAGACAGTTTGATGGAAAAGATCATATGCGTGCAGGCTCGCGATTTTCCCTGTGACAAGAAACCACCGACGTGGTAATGATGTAAAGCAGAAAACAGCGGTATACAGTAGCAAAGTCAGTGAAAATGGTGGCGACAACGCTGAGAGATCTATGAGCGAGTCATCCACGTGCACGACCCAAATAGCGAGACCGGACCGGAGAGAGAAGGAGAGAGGAAAGCATGAGACGGAAACGAACGACGAATGAGCGAATGGGCTTTAAGCTCAATGATGTATACTACTTTATACACGAGCTAGCGGGCGATGTCGGCCAAGTAGCCTCAAACAGCCGCGCACGAATATCGTGAGTCAGACTAACGCTAGGAAGAGCTAAAACTTTTTCCAACCGCTAATTTTATTATGCCTTGACGTATATATACAACTGAACTATATATGGGGCGGTCCATCCCAAATCAGACAGTTTGAAAAACTTTTTTTTCTCTCAATTTTTTTAGATTTTTTAGTACCCATCAAAAGACCCTTCCTGTTAAGTTTTGAGATTTCTTTAATTACCCGTTCACAAGATATTCAATTTTAAAAAACCGCTCTTCTTTAATAACACAGGCCCACAAAAAAAAAAGTTGTGTGTGCTGGGTGTCCCACTACATTTTTCCTACGTATTTTGTCCAGCTGAACACGAATCTAAACTTAGAATTAGGGGTCGATGAGGAAATGCTCGAGAAAATCCATAAAAACTGATAAGAATATCATGATATTTTTATCAGTTTTTATGGATTTTCTCGAGCATTTCCTCACCGACCTTTTATTCTAACTTAAGATTCGTGTTCAGCGGGACGAAATACGTAGGAAAAACGTAGTGGGACACCCAGCACACACAACTTTTTTTTTGAGAAAATCTATAAAAATATCATGATAATTTTATCAGTTTTTATGGATTTTCTCGAGCATTTCTTCATCGACCCCTAATTCTAACTTCAGATTCGTGTTCAGCGCGACAAAATACGTAGAAAAAATGTAGTGGGATACCCAGCACACACAACCTCTTTTTGTGGGCTTGTGTTATTAATTTAAAAAATCCATTAATAATAACAACAATTGGTACTCATAATAATTGACAGAATTTTTTTTTTTAGTTTTCAAAAATCGAACAAAAAATAGTAATTATGGAAGGTCCACAATCAGAATAGTCTTAAAAATTGTTGAATAAATAGAAATATAAATTGAAAAAAAAATTCAAAAAACCGAAATATGCACTCACTTTTGAAAACACGTTTCAAAGTTTAAAACTCAAAAGCTTATTCAAAACAATGTCGAATATTTTTTTGGTATTTTTTTCTGAAAAGACCATAAAAACAAAAAATTTGAAAAAAAAAACTCAATTTGGACCATTATCAAAGAAGTTATGACCAAAAAACCGAAAAAAGAGCGGTTTTTGAAAAAATTTATATCTTGTGAACGGGTAATCAAAAAAATCTCAAAATTTAAATTTTTCTGATGGATACTAAAAACTGTACAAAATTTGAGGAAATCAATTTTTTTTTGCAAACTGTCCGATTTGGGATGGAACGCCCCATATATATGATATTTCGTGGCATCGTCAAAACAACTATAAAACGAAGCACACATGAAAAATTATTCTCACGATCTCAACATAAAATCAAAGCTTTCGCAACACGCAATCTAATAAAATAATGGTTCTCCAATTTATCAGATGAAAAGAGCGATCAGGTCTTTTTCCCAAAGAATATCCAAATGGCAGTGACTTTAAACGACGACTAGAACTATTCGAAAACAATCCTTTAATTTTATTAGAAGCTTGCATCAGCCGCGGATTGCTTTTACGAGCTGACGGAGCTTTATTTCTACATATATTAAGCGCCCTTTCAAGTACAGAGTTCGGAGAGGAACGAAGAAGAGAGACGAAGCATGGATATATAACCCATCGTGAGTTGGCGGCAATGATTCCAACCGAAGTTTGAATCACGAGGAATCCACTGGTGTTCGCATCCATGAGCTTTCATATGGGAATATGCATGTAAACCTTTAGCGGGTTTGTTACAACTACGACGAAACTGACTCATACGAATACAATCTTTCCTGAAGAGCATCGAACACCAAAGGTCAGCTTCACCGTGTGCAGGCCATATATAACATAGGCCGTAAACGTTGACTCGCTGTTAGCAAGTAGAAGGACTAAATCCGCATGGCTTCGGCCATTCGATCGCGCTATTAGTACGCCATTTCGTTTGTGACCGTTCATTGTACGTTATACACATCGCTCGTATAATCCTCGGTGAATCTACACGATTGGATATTCGAGGTAGAAATTCTCTTGCATACGGGATTTCACCGTATAGAGAGAGTTTCGGTCGAACGGTTCACCGCACCGGAGTTTTCGCAAAACCACTTTTGCGCGATTGCAACCGTCGAGATTGGACGTTGCACATTCCGGAAATACTTGAACGACAATCCTCGTGTCGATAAATCATAAGCTCGCGAAATGCACCGCTGACTGCGCTCGAATCGAGCCAATCAATGATATCGCCGATGCAATAAGAATGGAAGTATCGGCCGAAGAAGAAATTGAGAGGACAGGAAGATGACCGCATGAGGGAAAAGTAAATTCAATCGAATGATGGCTTCAAGAGAACAAAGTCCTTCAAGAGCGCTTGCACCCAGAAAAAAGATCTAGTCGTAGGTACTATAATCGTTTATTTGATAATTTTTTAGTTACTTTAAAGAAAATTTTCTTTCCATCCAATTTTGGGCGATATTTACTTCCACTATATTTATTTATTTGAATTCCCTGTCATCGAGAAATAGGCGTTGAAGAAAAATTCTATTCGTTGTTACTAAATACCTATTCACCCGTAATCTCATCCGATCATATCTGCAGATTTGTCAGTACCCCAAAAATCCGCCAGGTGGCTACCTCTCGCACAAGCGAACCTGCCTCTCGACGCCTATATCCTTTCCAAGCTCGTCTATGTTTGATATCCTTATTTTTCAGTATGGATATTTAATACATTGAACATTGCGGCAAAACGCAAGATAGTCGAATCCCCGAAAAGGATTCCCATAAAAAAGGGTCTTTTTTCTTTTCCCTTCTGTTAAAGAGAAGACGAAGCTTTACGAAATTGTAGACTTCATATATTCAAAGATTGAAATGTTTAAAAATATATATTGTGTAAATATTTTAAAAAAAAATTATTTCATTTAAATACATATTTGTTCAGTTTAAAATAATATTTATTAATATTAAATAAAAATTTATTAGATCGCAATATATTTTTCTAGTAGGTCATTCAAAAAAAAAAAATTCGGACATGAATAGAGTTGTATTAGGCCGGCCTACAACTAAAAATATTTATTTGGCTTGACTAGGATTTAGTTAAATGTACTATATCTTTTTACTGGGTGTGGATTATTGGAAAAATTAAAACTGAAAGATTGAAGAAGCCCATTAAAAAATTTAATGTTTCATGACCGTGAATATCGGTTCTCATTGAAGCTCGTTTATTTTGTAACGATGCAAAGATAAATTTTCATTGAAATCTCGGAGCTTCATAAATACTCGAGCGCTGCATGTAATATCGCAGAAATTCGCAAATAATTCAACATTGTGCAAACACCGGTGATCGTTAAAAAAAATAAGCATAAAAAGTCTGCGCACCAAGACGACGAACTGTGTCCGTGAGAGTTGAAAGAGCGAAATATACGAAGCGAGATTCTTTTCAATCCTTTCTCACGTTCGTGAGAAGTCGTGGTTACAAGGAGAAGAGAGCGCGGTGGAATGGGCGACGATATGGAGTTAACGAAAGAAGAGCGCGAGTTCCTATGGAATAGGAAGAAGGAGGAGTAGCGAGTGCGAGAATGAAAGTGAAAAATAGAATGCGAGACTCCATTCAGCGCGAGGAAGGGCATTAAACGGGACGGAGAGCAAAGAGCAGAGTTGAGTTCGGGGCCCAAAAGAAAACCATTAACTGCGCTTCCACGTTCGGGCAGCGGAAGAAAAACAGGGAGCCAACGCTGTCGAGCTCGTTGGACGCGTGTATTCGTATGGATGTTTGTGTGCAAAGAATACTATGTGCGATTGAGAGAGGGTGGAATGGAAAAAGAGGCCAAAAGGTAGAGAGAGAGACAGAGAAAGAGAGAGAGAGAGAGAGAGAGAGGGAGGGAGGGAGGGAGGGAGGGAGAGAGGGAGAGAGAGAGAGAGGGCGTTGGGGATCTGGAAAAAGGAGCTTTCTCTGGGAGAGCGGGCGCGAATAGGGTTCAAAGGTACAAGAAGAAGCTTTTGTAAATGACGGGGGTTCGGGACAGCGGCTACTGAGCTTTCGCGATGCCTTTTCCATTACAAGACGGATCGTTCGCCAGCAGTGACCGTAACAGCCTATGCGGTGTTAGTAGGATACCAAATACCCTTTCATGGATATAATAAGACCGATGTATTGTTCGTATTGCGATTGACGTCCATGTAAGCACCGACCACCAGCAAGAATCGTATGTGTGTAACACACAAAGACTTTTGCTCTTTTGAAGAATCTTTCTTTCATCGTGCTCTGTGCGATCTTATTTTTTCTCAGCTTGCGATTAATAGTCGAAAATAATATGCGAATTAAAATATTTGGTATTCAATAGTTTTTTTTTTTGTATATTGAAGGGAGAGCTTAAGTCAGGTAAAACAATTTGAAACTTGAGAAGGCTTAGCGACTGCAAATATTCGAACCGAAATGTTTGGTGTTTGATAGTTTTTTTTTTAATATCAAAGGAAAAAATAAAACTTACTGAAATTATTGAAAAAAAACCTTGTATACATACAATGCCGGCCAAAAGTTTGGAGACACTCCCCTCCATTCCACGACGCACAAAAAGTTTCACTGCTCTTTCAAAAATGAAGATATTTTGATTCGCCAAGTGGTGTTTTGAAGAAGATATATTCAGCTTCATTTTGCTTTTCCCAAAAAATGTTTGCGATTTTTTTTTTCAACCCGTTACGCCTTTTGAAATATGGTCGTTTTTCGGGTTTTTTTTACATTGAAATTTTGGCGCGCAGGACCCATGAAATTTTTTTTCGTCTGTTTTTCGCATGAAACACTTGTGGCGGGGAGTATTAGCTTCAATTTAGTTTTCAAAAAAGTTTCGTACGATTTTTTTATTTATAAATATTCAATTTTTCGCAAAAAACTACCTTATTTATAAAATGTAGCCTCAAAACTACTGGGTTTTCGTGAAATTACTAAGAAGGTAAAAAGTTGCATATAATCATTCTGGATTATATGAAATTTTTTCAGATTTTTTTTTCAAAATTTTTGTTTTCCAATTTAAGATATTTGTTTATCTTAAGCAATCGGGTCTCATACAACATAAACACGAATTTTTCGATAAAAAAAGTTGTGTAGATGATGTTATTTAGTCCAAAAGTTGCATACAATCATTATGAATTCAATGAATTTTTTTAAAATTGTTTGTCAACATTTTTTTTTTCTAATTTCTCCTGTAAACGAGATATTTTATTATCTTAAACAATTGAGTCTCTTACCTCATCTACGAGGGTTCTTCGATGAAAAAGCCATGTAGATGAGGTTTCTCGATGAAAAAGTCGTGTAGATAAAATAAGAGACACGATTGTTTAAGATACAAAAATATCTTGTTTTCAGGAAAAATGAAAAAAAAAAAAATTGGAAATGAATTTGAAATTTTTTCATTGGATTCGGAATGAATATATGGAACTTTTTACCCTCTAAGTGATTTCATGAAAACCCAGTCTTTTTAGAGTTACGCTACATTTGATAAATATGGTCGTTTTTTGCGAAAAATTTAATATTTTTGCGGAAAAAAAATCGTCTGAAACTTTAAAAAAAATGAAATTCAAGCCAATGCCCGCCGCCATAAGTTTTTCATGCGAAAAACAGTCAACAAAAATTTTCATGGTTCGTGCGCCTAAATTTCAATGCCAAAAAAGTCGAAAAACGACCTATGTTTCGAAGGGCGTACCAGTTGCAAAAAAAATCGTAAAATTTTTTTGGCGAAAGCGAAATGAAGCTGAATATGTCCCCTTTAAAACGCCGCTTGGCGAATCAAAATGTCTTCATTTTTCAAAGAGCAGTAAAACTTTTTGTGCAGCGTGGAATCTGGGCGAGTGTTTCCAAACTTTTGGCTGGCCGTGTACAAAGTGACTTTTTTTCTTTGCAAACGAGTATATGGACGATACGATTTATATATAAAGCTGGCAGAATAGGAAAATCACTTTGTTATCAAATAACCGTTCATCATTCGACGTTTTTGCTTTTTGTTTCTCTCTCTTATTCGCTGGCTTTGGACATTTCCTCTTTATTTTCGTTATTCAGACTCGAGAGCTCGCGAGTTGTGGGCTCGTTCATGATTTATGTCAAAATAAATGGTCGAAATGGTCAAACGCGATCTAACGATAAATTGGTTGGTGCGCAGATTGCTTTTCAGCCATATCCCGAGTCTGTACACTTTGGTTCGAGATCACCACCCTCGTGAACGTATTTTTCTGACTTTCGCTCGTGTGTGCGCCTCCACTGTCGTTCGCACTCGTCTCTTCTTCTGGTAGCCGAAATTGTGGTATTCGTAAAAAGTAACGGAAAAAAAGGCACGGAGCTTGCGGTCGAGAGAGAGAGAGAGAGAGAGAGAGACGCAGAGAAACGAAGAGAAAAAGACGGAATAAAAGGGAGAACCGAGGAAGCAAATTAAGCGTAATGGGACCTCGGCCCTTTCCCTATGCTCGTCCTAGCCTGGCAACCGCCACCGCGAGGATGAGCTTCGGGCTTTTGGAGCGTGTGTGTAGCCGCGGGCCAAACGGAAAAGTTCTACGACTGGGAAAAACCTGGCACGAGATATACCTGCAACAAAAGAGGAAAGATAAAGGAAAGGGAGGACGAGGAGAGAACCACACGCCGTAGCTAGACGAGACCGCAGGCACACATTTTGGCCGTCGCGTGTGGCAAAAATATCGAGTTCTTGATGACATCCTCCGAAAACCCTCTTCTAGCACCTCATTCGAACAAAACCCTATACGTTCCCTCATATATGACCCGAGTGTTAAAGCCGCTCCATGCATGATGGCCGAAGCGACGAAAATTTTTCGTCGAGCTACGCTTTGCCAACGAAGAGGTGACGAACAAAAAATGAAAAAAACCACGAACCCTGAAACCACGTTATTAACGCGGTGAGGTGAGCCAGAGGTGGAAAAATGAAAACCCACAAAAAATGATTAATATAAAACAAAGGGAGAAATAATAGTCGTGTGCTGGTGACACACACAGAGATGCACATGATTCACGCTCGAGCAAGCTTACGCTTAATAACGGGCAGTTCATTCTTTTGATTTTTTTTTGCGCTTTTAGAGATAGTAAAAACTGCCGAAATACCTTTGATCCTTCATTCGGTAGTAATGAAAAAAAAGTCCCAACAAATCCCACACATTCTCGTTTTCACGTATAATTCTATAATCAAGAGAATTTCGGTGAAAGACTTTGGTTTTGTGACATAGGAGTCATGATATGATGAACTTGAACGTTCATATGAACGAAAAATTGACAAATTCATTATTTATTTAATCAGAGTTGTAAATAATACATTACTTTGATAATGCATTATTGTATTTATTACCCATTACACTGCATAATGTGAAATGGATAAGTGTAACATTACAAAATACAAAAGTAATGTGTAATGAATCCGTGTTCCATTACAAATAAAAAAGTAATGTCTAATGTATGCATGCCCCATAACAAATAAAAAAAGAAATGTGTAATGGATGCACGTGCCATTACAAATAAAAAAATAACGTGTAATGACTGAGTGCTCCATTACAAATTACAATTGAAAAAAAAGTAACCTGGGTACTAATGTACTATCCCCACTGTTTTTCCGGAGACGCCACGCAAAAATAATTCTGTGTGTGCGATTGGCCGTGTGCATTGGTGTAAAAAATGTGGGAAAGATGTGTACTTCTCTGGGATAGAACAATACGGTCGCGCGTAAGAGTAAGAGGTTATCTCTTCGTAAAATTTCTTTAATAAATTCTTTAACAAACAAAACACTTACCAATAACAATAAAATCAATAAAATTGGAAAAGTAGAAGAACAAGAGTCTTTGTCAATCTGGATGCTTTAGAAACAAAAAAACACACGGTTCATCGTTTAATATGAAATACGAAAATGTGCTCAACCTCAAAAATTATCCAACTTTATATTGAACTTGCTTTTACACGCTGTTACCCATAATTATAAGCAATCTAATAAAAATTACAAGCTGCTGATACAAAATTTCTCGCTTTATTGAATCCCTAAATAATGTGCATATTCTTTTTTTTTTAACTTTATGGATCATTTGTGATAATTGTGGATGAACTTTTAGTGAGCGAAATAAAATAATGATACAGCAATGCGCAAGTTTCTAATACGAGCAGAGCAATTTTTCTATTTGGAATGGAATATACTCCACTGCAAATTACTTTTTTTTTAAATTGTAATTTGCAATAGAACGTGCATACATTACACATTACTTTTTTGTTTGTAATGGAACACGAATCCATTACACATTACTTTTTTTATTTGTAAAATGGAACACGCATCCATTATACATTACTTTTTTTATTTGTAATGGCACATGCATCCATTACACATTACTTTTGTAATTTGTAATAAAAAAAATTGCCCACATTGTTTAAAGTAATGGGTAATGCATTACTTTTACATTACTATTTTCACAACTCTGATTTTAATGAACAATTTTGGGACTTGTTTAACATTTTGAAAATAATTCTTGGAATATTTTATATTTTTTTAAATTATTATTTACCAACTATTCGTAAACTTTTCTAATTTTTCGTTGAATAATAATTTAACTTACAACGATATGTCAGTGGGAAAAAAAAGATTTACATTAAAATGGAATTTATACATTTTTGTGAAAAGATTCCGGTTAACTTGAAAGAGGTGGATTTTGGAAATATGCGTTACAATAATGCATAAGATTTTATTTGAATTTAACACGGAATTCAACGAGACCAGCTATGAATTATTGATTATTCGGGTTCACGCGTGAACCTTCCGCAATTCATAAATATGGTTTTCTCGAAATCCAATGTTTATGCAAAGCATGACTGGAAGCTTGTATTCAGTTCTATGAGGTAATTGGATACGTTAATAACCGATGATGAACATACACACGCGCACCAGCACACACGAATACACACCACCGACTCAATCTGTTCGAGATATCCTCTCTGATCATAGAGCGAGTTAGAGAGAGGGAAGGATAGAGGTGGTCTCTATAATTCGACGAATAAGGCGAGCACGCACCAACGATATTAATTTTCCATACCAATTTTCCTTGCCACGACAGGTCGTCTGGTATTTCATAATTGCTCGTTAAAAATATAATTACGATCGTCATGATTCAACCAACAATTAAACGGCGCTGAAAGTGTTGCATACAAATATTTCGTCATATCGGCAAGTCCAATATTTTATAGGGTGGTTAACAAAAACCATTTTATTTTCCACTCGGACTTTCCATGGACAAGTTTGTATATTTCCTCTAAAAAATAAGCATGTACCATTTTTTATCTACTGCAACGTAAACATTCCAAATTTAAGATAACACAAAATCTTGTAAAAAAAAGTATCGCTAAATCTAAAACACATACGATTTTGTTTGACCGAGTAATCGGTGTTGTAATTTAGAGATCTCGATGTTTTTTTTTTGTAATATGATATATTCTTTACTAAATTTTCTTCTATAATCTCCTTTTTCCCTGATAAAAGATTATTCATGCGAAATCTAAGGTTTGTGTTGCAATATTTAGTGCAGAAAGTTTTAAAAGCAAGTTACACCTGTCGAATTTGAATTGTTGATTATTACAGCACATTCGTCATTTTTCGTGTATATTATCTATTACTAAAGAGGAACTGGTGGAAGGAAAATATAATTTTTTCGAAGTGGCAGTATTGAAAAAGCGTGAATCCGTGTTTTTGCTTAAGGGGTTAGGCCTCTCTAAAAGTTTTAAAAAATCGATTTTGTTTTTGTTAAAAAGATAGCTTAGTATGTATAGAATGGTACATTCAAAATAACATCTCTAAAGCACTGTGTAGGATTTTTTTCATTATATTGCATAGTTCCTTTTTTATAAACAATTTTCTGATAATTTTTTCATGGATTTTTATACTTTTTGAATTAGAAGTGCGCCATTTTTACAAAAAACAACATATCAAAAAAATCCTACGTACTTCTATAGCTATTCTTATGTATAATCGAAAAAACTTTGGTGTCTCATCATGAATCAAAAATTATAGGAGCGGCCACTGACCTTCCAGAAATAGAGGTGTCATCGGAAATACGTCACAGTCGCCATTTTAACATACATTGCCATGAAAAAATAATTTTGCATTGCCAATTAGATTTACAATAAAATACTTTTTTTGTAAATCCAATTTATTTTATGGTTTCGCTGAAAAAAACACGAAATATTACCCTTTTTTGCTCCTGTAGAGTGACCTAAGGCCTTAAGGGGGGAAACCCATATAAATGGTCGAAGATGACGAGGAATTTCGGGATTTTTTTCCAAGGCAACTACTGAACCAATCGTTTTCAATTTTGGAGGCTATTTTATTGTACATTCGAAGACGTGAAAAACATTTTTTTCAATCGAAAATAAATATTCATCAGCAGCCTGCAACCAAACGTTGCTGAACGAATTTTTCCCGCGATGTCGAATTGCGGCAGCTGTAATTTTTTTGTTTTCCATCCGAAACAAAAAATCAGGAACCATTACATTCTATATGAAAGTACGCTACCGATAAACCAAGAAAAAGTACAAAAGTTGAATATTGTAATAATGGTGGCACTCAAAGAAAAAAGATCGAATTTTCACCGAACATTTTTATGCAAAAAATGATTGTTAAATTAATTTTTTTTTTAAATGGAGGTTTATCTATGAGGGTTTTCAATTATGTTTCTAAAATTATTTTGTTGAAATTAATCGGATGAATAGTTTTTTTTTATCGCTGCCGTAAATTGCGAAAATGTAGTTTCGAGTAAATCGCGTTTAAAGTTTCGGGCAAAGAAAAATCAAAATAAAAAAATGTTTTCAAAGTCTTTGAATGTACAATAAAATAGCCTTTAAAGTTGAAAACGATTGATCCAGTAGTTGCGTTGGAAAAAAAATCCCGGAATTCCGCGTCATCTTCGACCATTTATATGGGTTTCCCCCTTGAATGCCCAGGTGCAAAAATATATGAATTCACCATAATTCCTTGAGGTAGTTCCCGTCATTAATTTATTAATTTCTATAAATATAGCACAGAAACCGAGCGATAAAGAAGAAGAGACGAGAGAACTGCATAACAAATGGCCTCGAGTAAAGGGAGACTGAAAGCTCTGAGAGGATTCATGAGATATCTCTCTCTAACACTCTCTCTCTCTCTCTCTCTCTCTCTCTCTCCCTCCCTCCCTCCCTCCCTCTCTCTCTCTCTCTCTCTCTCTCTCTCTCTCTCTTCATTCCTTACACGATACATTGAGCGGACCGAATGACTCTTCGGGCAACCACATACTCACACAAACCCCCACACGAATGTCCATGTTGTGTCTGTATGAATTATGTCTGTTTGTCAGAGGTTAAGCGTCACGGCAGCCAGTTTATCTCGGACCTGTTATCTCTCTGCGGGCTTTCAGAATATTAGGGACGGGGTTCGAGGGTAAGAGAGCTCATACCTGGTGAAATAGCCCGATGATATAACATCGTTTTGTCGTGCTCACGAACCCGAGATGTACATTTGCGGGAGGACCATGGGTGCGTGTGTAGGATGAAAACAAACCACCCCAAACGCGCCCATACACACAATATTCTATTGTACACGAGTCCAGCTGGAAAAATCGACGGGGTCAAAAGCTCTCGAGGATATGAACGATACGGCTCGAGGATATATGTACAAACGAACACGAACATCCGTATTTTTCAGTGTTGACATCAAGATTTGTGCACGGATGGAAAACCTGGTGAACACGAGATGAGCGTAAAATGTGTTGGCTTGCATGAAATTTTTCTAAACACGCGAGCGACACATTTGTGGATGTGTGCAGACATCTACCTCAACGAATTCAACGTAATGCTGAAAATCTTGGGCTATATCTACGTACACCTAGACACGAAAAATGTAGAATGAAAAAGGGAGAGAGAGAGGAAGGATGAGAGTGACGACGATGGGTAAGTTTGGCGAGGGCAAAAAAGCGAATGAAAAATACAAGATACATAGTACGAACATGCACATGTGTGCGTCTACTCTCGAGCGATAGAACGAAACGTTGCATGTTTTAAAGTTGAAGAACAAGGTTGAGTGCGCAAGCGTTATCCACCAAGAGGCCATCGCGACAGTGTATATATGGGGCATTCCACGTCAAATCATCCGGTCATCGGCCTGACCCCCTCGGATTATTATGTCCAATTAATTGTGGGTCTCGTTTGGCCCAAAATAAGACCTCAAATTTATAGAAATTTTTATTTCATCTTTTAGGGGTTGCCCGAGCCAAAAAATTATTAAGGAGGTTCTATGGTTTCTTATGCGTTAGATAAATTCCAAGTTTAATTGTTTAAAATTCGTATGAACCTTCTTAACAATCATACTCAACTGTGGATAAAATTTGAGAAAGTTTGAACGTCTAGAAATCGAGTTATTTGTTGTAAAACATCATCTTTTTTCGGAACTTCCCATAAGACCTTATGTTAAAGTTGCGATTTTAAACACTGAATATCTCGATTACCAGACGTCGAAACCTTCTCAAATTTTTTACACATTATAATACGACGCTCAAGGAGATTCACGCAAAATTTCAAAAAATTATCTTGAAAAAATTATATCTGATGATTTTGTCGTTACTTTGTATATACTATTATGATTATGGCGATAGAACCTCCTTAAATTGAGGGAAAACATGAAGAGGGGCCTTTTTTAAATTAATACAACTTTTTCAAAGAAACTAGGGCCCAAAACAGAAATTTTCGTCAAAGTTCGATAATGGGCCAAAAATAATTACTATTTCTTTTTTATTTTAATTTTTTAATTGTGTTTGAATCATCCGCTTTATCTCAGGTCATCGAGGCTAATAGATTTTCGAAAAATGTTGTCGTTTCACTCTTAAACCAAGAAAACAAAATCAAGTTTCACTAGAAAAATATCAAAATGAGAAATTATAAAAAAAAAAATTAAAATCGATAAAAAATAGAAATCATTTTTGGTCCATTATCGAACTATGACGAAAATATCTGTTTTAGGTGCTAGTTTCTGTGAAAATAATTTCATTGATGTAAAAAAGGCCCCTCTTTATGTTTCCCTCAATTTAATGATTTTTTTGCTCGGGCAACTCCTAAAAAATGAAATAAAAATTTGTAAAAATTTGACATCATATTTTGGGCCAAACGAAACCCACAATTCATTGGACTTCAAAATCCGAGGGAGTCAGGCCGATGACCGCGTGATTTGACGTGGAATGTCCCATATATATATATATGTGTATACCTACACCGGGAAAAATGCACGTAAGGGCGAGAGAAGAGCGAAAAAAAGGGCATTGCCGTTGGAATGAACTGGAGAAGCGAGAAGAAGATCCTGAATGAAAAAAGACGAGGAACGATATATGAGATAAAAGTGTGGAAAAGAGGCTGAAGGGTGAGCCGCGCGAAGAAAAACACGGCGGGGGCAAAAAGTAGAAGAGAGCGAGAGACACGCGTGTGGTGGAGTGAACCGGAGAGTTTCTAATTCGGTGCTTGGGCAAAAATCGACACTACCGTCTAGACTACTCCTCTCTTCACTCTCTCTTTCTCTCTGTCGCAAAATAAGAGTGCACCTATGTGCTGATCCTTCGTCTCTTTCTCTCTCTATCTATCTATCTATCCATCTTTCCCGCTCTTTGTAGATATATGAAGACACACATGAGCCTCGTGTGTGTGCCGGACGTGTACTTTTGCGCGTGCTCACGTTCTATTTACGTATTCCACCTCTCGTTCATGCTCCAACGTGGACCAAAAGATAAAGAGAAAGAGCGAGGGCTGCCTTTTCGCTCCTTCCTTTCATCTTGTTACGTTTCTGCGGTGGGAACACGTTGCTGATGCCCTCCTCTGTCCGTGGTCCAATCGCGAATGTATAGAGTAATTTTTGGTCGGTGGTAGAAACCCCACCAAAGGTTATCCACGTGAGTCTCTCGTGTGAAAAGCAAATGTGGCTGAACTGAGAGCAACGAAAGGTGAGGGAGGTGATTCGCCCTTGGAATATGTTTAAAATGCTGTGATTATTATTGTTACAACTTGTATCGCGTTTATTCGGCGTGTAACCAAGTAGCGATCACACATTCGCCATCGCTGCATCATCCATTGATTCCTCTGTACCAGACTGCATTCTCTCTGTGTCGTACTCATTCTCCGAGCTCATTCGGCTGTCACAAACGCCGCGTGTCCTTTGAAGCCTCCCCATTCAAAGGAATCGATCGATCCTCCTCAAAGCTTTCCACCCCTTTCTCTCTGTGTCTTGGGCTTCGCTGCAGTGGAACCCTGTGAAACCCTCGTCTCACTTCATCATTCCTGTGAGTATTATGTGACGCGTTCGCGTTGTTTGTGGTACTCAGGGCACCTTCTCTCTACCTCCCATTAATGATTCGGGAAGCACAAACAACTATAGAGACGGCCTACATTAGGGTGAATGAATTTTTTTTTCTTGCAAACAGGCTTAAAAGTTTTACTTAGGTATAAAAACAGACTGATTAAAATCGAAGCTCTTGATATTAATATTAACAGTTTCCTCATCGCACTTTTCGATTTTTCATAAGAATGGCGTGGGAAAAATTATTTTCACGTCTTCTGATTTTTATAACTAGCAAACGATTTATCATACGGGTAATTTATGGACATATTTTAGTAGAGAATTGAACGCTGTACGAAAAAGGTTCTGAGTTACTTTTTGATAAGTCCACTCGTTCGAAAGTTATTCAATGTCAAAGTTGAAAAGTTAATTTTTCTGCTGCACAATTTTCTTGGAGCGTTCTATTTTTTTTTTTTTTAATTATTATAGTGAGAACTATTGGTTAACATTTCTCGAAAATTTAATTCATGTTTCATATGAAATTTCATCCACATTTTGTCGATATAAATAATAGTTCCGGTGTGATATCCAAAAATTGACCAAATTTACGAAGAAATAAACTTTGACATTGAATAACTTTTGAACGAGTGGACTTATCAAAAAGTAACTCGGAATCTTTTTTGTAGGGCGTTTCATTCTCTGCAAAAATATGTCTGTAGATTTTCCGTATGTTAAATCGTTGTCTAGTTTTAAAAATCAGAAGACGTGACAATACTTTTCCCCATGTTATTCTTATGGAACATCGAAAAGTGCGATGAGGACAATGTTAATATTGATATTAACTCATATTTAATATAAGCTCACATTTTAATAGGCCTTTTTTAATATCTTAATGAAACATAAATTCCGAGTATGCACTACAAAATCGCAGGACGTGGTAAATTGTTGCAATTGATCTGCACGCATGCCTCGATTGTGCAGCGCGAAGAGGCGAAATTTTGTAAAATACTTGTAATCGTCGAACCGAGATTCCGATATCATTTGACCTATTTCTACATTGCAGAAGTGCGCGAAGCAATTTATTTATAATATAACAGTGCATATATTGCGGTAAACCTATGGTTATTTCGATATTCCCATCGTTATTCCGACTCTAATTGAAAGCTGCGACTTAACATTTGAAGTGAGAGCTGATCAATGTTCAATACAGTGCCAATCATTCTCGATACACAAACACTTTCCTCCCGTAAAATCTGGAATTATAATATTTTACCATGAAAAATTCATACATGCAAATGTGAAATAAAATTATGGGGTTAGGCCACTCTACAGACAAAAAACGGGCATATTTCGTGATTTTTTCTTCAGCGAAATCATAAAATAAATCGGATTTACAAAAAAACGTGTTTTATTATACATCTAATTGGTAATACAAAATTATTTTTTCATGGCGATATATGTTATAATGGTGACTGTGCAGCATTTTTCCGATTACGCCTTTATTTCTGGAAGGTCGACGGCGAACAACTCATATAATTTTTGAGTTACGATGAAACACCAAAGTTTTTTCGATTATACATAAGAAAAATACGTAGGTTTTTGTCATATGTTGTTTTTTATAAAAATGGTGCATTTCTAAATCGAAAAGTATAAAATGCCATGAGGAAAATCCCACGTACTGCTTTAGAGAACGTAAAGTTGATTGTTCAGTTAAAATTTCAAATGAATCGGTTGAAATTTGTTCGAGTGTGTGTGTGTGCGTGTGCTCGTTCGTGTGCGTATGCGTGTGCGTGTGCGTGTGCGTGTGCGTGTGCGTGCAACAGAAGCCCGCAGGGACGTCTCGAACACATTGCGCGCGGTAAACTGAGCGTATAAAAGCGACATAAAGGCTCGACCCCCGTAAAGAAGGGAAACTTTTACTTAATCCATGCAGCGAAAGGCAAATTGCGTCCTCCCCTGCTCCGTTTTCATTACCTTCTGACGCTGGAGGCACGAACAGGCACAAATACTGACGCACACATGCGCACACTCTCGCGCACATAACATGCATTGAGTCCATAACGGAACTGCATTAAGAAAGCCTTCAAGGTCCCATATTATCCACCCTCAGACTGCAGCGTAGATCGCTCGTTGTAATGTGGGGCAAACTTGAGTGAGGATGGAAAGGTTATCACGAAGAGGGCAACGTGACAATGTGCACTCTGCAATGCGCTGAAAACGCGCAGACTTTTTAAACCTGGAGATGCCGTGATCTCTGGTACAGCCGATATCATCTCATTATTCGAGAAACCTCACTGTATGCGTGTCGTCCGTGTGTGTGTGTGTGTTTGTGTGTATGAAGAGGGAAGCCTCTTTTCGCGTCTAGCTCCTGCTTTTCTCTTCCACTCTCGGCTTTCTCCTCTGATTCTACTTCGACTCGTCGTTTCTCCTCGAGGCACCTCTACACGTATCTGATCCTTCCACGAGAGAGTTTTGGGATTAAAAGTTTTGGATCGCATGACTCTCACAGTCCAAAATCTCAACGTTTCTCTCGCTCTCTTACTCACTGCAAGGAAAAGTACATCGCTGAGTGGAATCTTCTTGGAATATACATGTACACGGAAAAAAATGATCAGTGAGAACTGCTGGGATTCCCATCAATTTTTACAGTTTTCCCCATCAACAGCGCCTCCTGGAAGGGCAAACAGTGAAAATTGAATATTTCTTTAATACAATATACAGATGTCACATATGACATAATACATGCCCATCAGACGAATTTTTACAGTGTGGAACAGTCAAATGTACACTACGTGAAACGTTATATTTCCGTTGTATCCGGTGAACTTTTTACACATTTCACAATGTAAAAATTATCCAGGGCCCGTGAAAAAAATACAGTGTACATTGTAAAAATTGAAAAGAACGTAGTATATTTTGCGGTACGTTTTTTATTTCTCACTAAAAATACTGCAATTTCTCAAATAAATTATAGAGTAGTGAAACGTTTCGATATTTGAATAAATTCCAATTTATTCAAATATTGCACTAAACCGTTATTTATCCTCGCTCAGGCTCGTAGCTACGAGGGCTTGTACTTGACTAATTAGTCGTGAGATCAATTGATGAAGCGAATTTAGTTTAACCTCGCACCCATAAAGAGCACGAGCGTCACCGAAATGCAATGGTGATCTGTTAAGGAAATGTAGTCTTCAATCCATAGGACTGCCCGCACCACAGAACACGGGTAATGTTCCAACAATTACATGTCAATTGAGGACGCCGACGTTGGTAATACATCGGACCTTATAGGTGCTCGGTGGCTCTCTCGCTGGCGCGAGAGGGCGCGCCGTCCGACGCTATCTAGCGGATCTTGGGCGAAATGCAGAGATCGTGGCACGCCGCAGGTCGTCCCGTTACAGTGCCACACTGTAAAAATTGAAATTGACGTTGCATATTTTGCGGCGCGCATTTGATTTTTCACTGGGAACACTGCAATTTTTAATGATGTGCTTTGAACATACTACAGAGGCCATTGTAAATTTTACAGTTCAAACACAGTGGATTTCGTCGTTTCTGCTTGTTATTTCTACTTAGTCATTTTTTCGCGGTAAACATTGCATTTTTTACAGTGTAAATCAGCATTTATAATAGTTTGAAAAGTAGAAACTACATTAAATCCATTAATTTATAATGGATTCCCAGTAAAACGCCTGAATTACAGTTCTGAACCGTATATTCTGCATTGAATTCAGTAGTTTTTTAAATATTACACATGAATTGTCACTGATCATTTTTTTCCGTGTACGAAGTGCTCAAGTACAATCATTTTCTTTTTCCTTAAGGGTAGAACCTTGCCCCCAAAATATTATACATCAATGATCACGCAAAAGCGTCGATAATTTTTTTGCCTCATTCGGTTTTATTTTTCGCAATTGATATGTCAATATCACTTGGGGGATGATTCTCAATGATCCATAATTGGTCCAAGCTCACGGATATGTATGAAGATACGTACAAGTACAAGCGGCAAAGCGATGAACAACGATTCGGTCGTTATATTTTTCCTCTTTAAATCTCCACATCCTGGAAGGAGATTTTTTTTCCTCGGGCAAATGACCGAAACAGCTGTGCTCCAACGAGAAACGTTTTATACTGGACGATCGTCCGATTTGTCGGAGACGCTGTACCGGAGAGCCGTAATGGACTTAACGCTTCGTCGGCCGATCTAGCGCTCTTTCGTTCTCGGCTTTCCACGGTTTTATTTTCTTCAGCCCCCGACGACCTCCATCGTCCTGGACGCTGCGCTACTTTATTTTATATCTCTTTTTTTCTTTCTTTAACTTATATTTCTCTCCGTACGCGTGCTAGGTTCGTTAAACGTCATTACCGGGCGCTCGCGTCCGAAAAGTACAGCTCGTATATATTCCCCGATATATGTATGTATATAAAAACAGAAGTTGCTTGAATACCTATGTATGCATAGTATACATGAGCCATGTACGTATTACTGCATGTATGTATTAATCTGTACATACACCACGGCTCAAAAGTTTGGAAACACTCGCCTCGATTCCGCGACGCACAAAAATGTTCACTGCTCTTTTAAAAATAATGATATTTTTATTCAATAAGCGGCGTTTCAGAGGGGACATATTCAGCTTTATTTCGATTTTTCCAAAATATTTTTTATATTTTTTTTGTACCCGGTACGTCCTTTGAAACATGGATATTTTTTGGCTTTTTTTTGTGTTGAAATTTTAACGCATGACCCATGAAAATTTTTTGTAACTGTTTTTCGCATGAAAAACTTGTGGAAAGGAGAATAAGCTTCAATTTAATTTTTTTTAAAGTTTCGTACGATTTTTTTTCGCAAAAATATTCAATTTTTCACAAAAAAACAACCATATTTTTGAAATGTAGCTTAACTCTAAAACTACTGGATTTTCGTGAAATCACTCGGAGGGTAAAATGTTGCATGCAGTCGTTCTGGATTCAATTAAATTTTTTCATAATTTTTTTACATCATTTTTTTTTCGAAAATTTTTGCTGTCAACGAGATGCCTATTTCTCGGAAAAAGATTTTGAAAAATAATTCTGAACGAATTTAATTGAATTCAGAAGGATTGTTTGCAACTTTTTTACCCTCTTAGTGATTTCACAAAAACTCGGTAGTTTTAGAGTTAGGCGTCATTTTGTAAATATGGTCGTTTTTTACGAAAAATTGAATATTTTTGCGTAAGAAAATCGTACGAAACTAGAAAAGGAACGAAATTGAAGCTTATACTCGCCCCTACAAGTTTTTCGTGTAAAAAATAGTAAAAAAAGATGTCATGGGTCATGCGTCAAAATTTCAACGCCAAAAAATTGCTGAAAAACGACCATGTTTCAAAGGGCTTACCGGTTTAAAAAAAAATCGATTTTTATTTGTTGAAAAAGCAAAATGAAGCTGAGTATGTCTCCTTTGAAACGCCGCTTGTTGAAGTAAAACATCTTTATTTTTACAGGAGCAGCAAAACTTTTTGTGCAGCGCCGAATCGGGGCGAGTGTTTCCAAACTTTTGAGCTGTAGTGTATTTATTTATATATACGCACGAGAAATCGGGAATAAGGGATGCAACGGAGCTACATCCTTCTCTCTCTCTCTCTCTCTCTCTCTCTCTCTCTCTCGCTCTCTTTCTTTTTTTCTTGAAAGCGAAAGAGAGAGAACGATAGAAGAAGGAAGGAATAGAGGCCAGTCAAGCGAGTGCGGAATCGGTTCCAATTTAAAGGCTCATCCTCCCGAGAGAATGAGGTCCATTCCATAGGGTCGTAAAACTTCGTGTTTCTGGAATAGATCAGTGTGGTACATGGCATCGTTGAGAAAGTGAGAGAGATCCTTGCAGTATACCGTCGAGTGCAGGCATCATCCATCGAAGCATCTAATTCTCGCCCTTCTTGATTCCTCTTTTCCGTTCACCGCCGCATAAGACGCATCTCACTCTTGTATTTCCCCGGTCATCCCGGAGAACGTAACGTGCATTTATAGCCAACAAATTTCCATCAATTTCAATCTATCCCAACGATCTCAAGATCCAATTTTGTGGGTTTCGCCCGATCGCAAGTTTCAGTTCTAATCTTTCAGTTTTAATTTTTCCAATAATCCACACCCAGTAAAAAGATCTAGTACATTTAACTAAATCCTAGTCAAGCCAAATAAATATTTTTAGTTGTAGGCTGGCCTAATACAACTCTATTCATGTCCGAATTTTTTTTTTTTGAATGACCTACTAGAAAAATATATTGCGATCTAATAAATTTTTATTTAATATTAATAAATATTATTTCAAACTGAACAAATATGTATTTAAATGAAATAATTTTTTTTTAAATATTTACACAATATATATTTTTAAACATTTCAATCTTTGAATGTATGAAGTCTACAATTTCGTAAAGCTTCGTCTTCTCTTTAACAGAAGGGAAAAGAAAAAGGACCCTTTTTTATGGGAATCCTTTTCGGGGATTCGACCATCTTGCGTTTAGACGCAATATTCAATGTATTAGATATCCATACTGAAAAATAAGGATATCAAACATAGACGAGCTTGGAAAGGATATAGGCGTCGAGAGGCAGGTTCGCTTGTGCGAGAGGTAGCCACCTGGCGGATATTTGGGGTACTGACAAATCTGCAGATATGATCGGATGAGATTACGGGTGAATAGATATTTAGTAACAACGGATAGAATTTTTTTTCAACGCTTGTTTCTCGATGACAGGAAATTGAAATAAATAAATATAGTGGAAGTAAATATCGCCCAAAATTGGATGGAAAGAAAATTTTCTTTAAAGTAACTAAAAAATAATCAAATAAAAGATTATAGTACCTACGACTAGATCTTTTTTCTGGATGTGGGAGCAAGACACGGATGCGTCGCGACTGTCGGTTCCGCGCACTGAGAGCAAAAATTACTAAATTTGAGAACATGAATTTATTTATTAAATGAAAGTATTAATTCGATTATTTATTTGTTGAACCAAGAAAATCACTCTTCATTTAAAAAAATATTTTCACGAATCTATTACTCCATTATATTAAACTCTTATTTAATAGTAACATTTAAATGCATGATAGATTTGATTAAATTTGTATTCATTAGATTAATTACATTTATCGCATCATAAACATTAGATTATTTGAATCTAAAATGATGATTATTTAAATCTAAAAAACTACTTCAATACGAGATTATTTTTTTTTGAAGAAAATTATTTATGGCATCATAAACATGAGATTATTTGAATCTGAAAAACGACATCAATATTAAATTATTTTTTTCGAACAAAATTATTTCTTTGCAATAAATGCATCATTATTTTACTTCTCAAAATATTCCTGTAATATTTTAAATATTTATTAGATATAAAATTGATTGTAATTATTTGAAAAGAGGCTGTAGTAAAATAAATGACACATTATTTTATTCCAATAGAATATTTGTTTGGAATGATGAAATTTTTATTTCCTTCAAGCAAAGAACTATCATTTCTATGGTATACTTTAGTAGTATACATAAATTGTTAAAAATTAAAAAACTGGTTTTTTTAAATGTTTTCTTGTATTCGAATCTTCATGACTCCTAACTTTTTTCAAGTGCATAGTAGTAGTCGATAGCGTAGTAGGTAGTTAGGTAGGATAGGTATGATGGTAGGTAGGGTCGAGTGTTCGAATCTCGGTCGGACAGAGAAATTAGATCGGAGAATTGGCGCAGATTTGTTTTTTTTCTATTTATCTCTTTTAGGGGTCACTAAACTATGCATATTAAATTATTTGGCAAGGGCTATATATTTTTTATAAAATGTTTAGCAACAATTAATAAACACGCATTTGATTGAATCAATCATTTTTCTTGTTGATTGGACTAATTAATTAGTTGATTCAACAAATGTTTTTTCTCAGCGCTTCCTGTATTAAAAGACATGCATGTTTTGAGTGATAAAACGTGTTCTTGATTCAAACAACATATTACATATAATTGATAACATATTGTTAGATTCAAGTAAATTCGTTTATTAAAACAGAAATTTATGGAATTGACTGAAAAAAATGAACCAAGTAAATATATGAGGGAACCAATCCAATATGTTTTGGCAAATAATGAAAAAAAATGATTTTTTGCCTTCAAAACTTTATTTCATTGGTTCTAGTAATTTTTTCTCTCAGTGCGTCTAAAAATCGCGCAAAGATCCACTGGAGGAGCGAGCAGAAGAGGGCGGCCCACGCGAGAATCATCACCTCTGGACCAACAGCGTTTGCATACGTTCAGCGCATATGCAGTGTGATATACTCTGCAGTACTTTGATATGTGTGCAGGGTGGAGGGGTGTCTCGACGTATGCGGAGAACCGCATGCAACTCGTTAACCCTCTGTCGCTCGGCGTTAGATAAACGTGGTTACAAATGCAAAGCTTTAATTATTGTACCCGCGTATGGGGGAATAGGTGGCGCGAGAGCTTTCGTGTGTTCTACTTCTGGCAAAAAAAAAGAAACACGGACGAGAGAGAGAGCGAGAAAAAGAGAGAAAGCTCATACATAGTTTCGTACGAGTACGAAAACGTCTGGGTCGGACGATTTGCCTCAGGCTTCTCTCACTTTTTTTCAGTCTCGCCCTTTTTCCCTATTTATCCATCTTGCCTCTTCCTCTCTTTCTCTCTCTCTCTCTCTCTCTCTCTCTCTCTCTCTCTCTCTCTCTCTCTTTCTCTCTCTTTCTCTCTCGCTCTGTTATCATTTACTTTTCATACAATTATTTTTTCAAAGTGCCTCCGTTTTTCACATGGCGTTTCCCCGTCCATTTTCTCAATTTTAATACTCGGGACAAAAAGAAAAACATGAAATAAAACGAAACATATCTTCTCGAGGAAGAAGAGTATTCGAGGGGAAGCTTTCCGGGAGCATCTTCGTCGTAGCTTACAGTTTATAACTGAGGATGACAGAAAGGGATGTAGCGAGGGAGTTGCACAGATATAGGAAAAACTTCTGGGGCAAGTAGGAGCGCGTGCTTGTACGCAAATTAAATGGAATCTTTACTTAAGCGGAAGTCTTGCCATCGCGAGGTCTTTCGTGGATTACGTGCTCGCGACCTTTACCGCCATTGAAAAACCTCAAAGAGGATGCGCTCTCGCACTGCTACGGTGAGGTTTATACATATATATATATATATATATATATATATATATATATATATATATTCGTATACACATGCGCTTGCTAACTCTACACCTATATCGTTATCCATACGAAATGTGTACACATCGCACTCCGGTGCTCTTTGCCATGAGAGTAGCTATAGTATGTAGCTATAAGCTCCAAAAAAACAACCCTCTTTCCATACATCCTTTGCTGCTTCTCTTCCAAGCAGGACGTACACACCACTCTCTTGGCCATTTCGCCATTCTCAATGTTCTATTTTTTTGCTCTATTTTTTTGTTTTTGCTCCTCTATCTTTTATACTCTTATCTCTCATGCACTCGGGATTTTCCGCAAGTGCAAAAGCACAAAGCACGCTACACGAAATTACTGCGCATGAAGAGACATGCGGGAAATCATTTTTCAACAAAATGATCGTGGTTACATATTTCTTGGTATTTTTTTTCTAGGCAAAACAATGATTGCTTGTATTGAGCTTAATGAAACAATTATTTTTCGTTCGATGTTTATTTATTCATTTTTTGAAAAAACTAACCTTTTCTTTGCTTATATAAAAGATTGTGTTTCATGGAATAAAAGAAAAAAGAAAATATTGGAACATGCTAGTATGTTGAGAAAATTCTAAAAACGCTGAGAATTGAAATTGAGATAAATTAGAATAATTTAATTTATATATTAAATGATAATTCAAGGCCTTATCCTGGGGTGGCCTTAGGCCACTCTGGGATTTTCAAAAAATCGATTTTTTTTTTCAAAAGGTACCTTAGTATCTATAGAATTATATTCAGATTTTTTCATTGTATTGTATAGTTCCTTTTTTATGCATAATTTCCTAACGATTTTCGCGTGGTATTTTATAATTTTTGATTTAGAAATGCGTCATTTTTACAAAAAACAACGTATAACAAAAACCTGCATACCTCTGTAGCTATTCTTATGTATAATCGAAAAAACTTTGGTGTCTCATCGTAACTCCAAAATTATAGGAGCTGTTGGTTCGGTCGTTGACCTTCCCAAAATAAAGGTGTCATCGAAAAAATGCCGCACAGTCGCCATTTTGACATATATCCCCGTGAAAAAATAATTTCGTATTGCCGATTTGATGTATAATAAAACACCTTTTTTGCAAATGTGATTTATTTTATGGTTTCGCTGGAAATCACGAAATATGCTCTTTTTTGGCCTGAAGAGTGACCTAAGGCCTTAAATATTAAATAAAACAAGATTTAGAGAATACATGTGGCTGTTGGAATTTCTGTAATTCTGCGAATATCGAGCTCAAAATTCTTGCACAAATGCACCGTACGATAAAGATTGTCGTTTCAAAGTGGTCAAAATCGCTAGAAGGGTACAAATCTTATTGAATTTTTAAATTTTCAGATAAAACTTATTATTCAACTATTATTCAACTATTAAGGAAATAAGCGTGTGAATTTGAATTTGCATTCGATTTTTCGTTCATTCCTGGAATTTCTGTTATGAGAAACGCGCAGTCGCGAACGAAAAATGCTCTTAAAGTAACATTTGGACATAGCAAACACCAAAATTCGTGGAAATTTGTTCGAATTTTTAATTCGGACTTTTTGATAAGGTTTGTGAATTTCATTTGTTTCAGACGAAGATCGAAAGTCGTGATCTCGTCGGCGAGGCAAGAAGACAGCGGAAGGTACGAGTGCATTGCTGAGAGCACATCGGGCCATCGGGCGTCCCTCGCCGCCCAACTTCTAGTCGCTCATGATACCAGAATACAAGATACGAGTGAGTGATTTTTCACGCTATTTCATTTAAATATAATCATCATACGAATATTAAGCGAGCTTCGCAAATCCAATAAAATGGATAAAGAGAACAATTGATGGTTCGGAGATGCGTTTTGTTTTGTTGATATATGAATGGATGGATCGCATAGAGAGATCGTTACGAATTGATATCGCGAGAGAGGGTTCACGTGGACATCGAAGCGCGAAATCACGGAAGAGTGAACATCGACAAACACACTCATTGAATCACTCGCGAAAATCGGTAAATTCTCCCTCTCTCTCCCTCTCTCTCTCTCTCTCTCTCTCTCTCTCTCTCTCCCTCGCTCTCTCGTCACCACGAAGAAAGTTGCAATTTCCCGTTTTCAAAGTTGAGCAAGTACGGACGACTGCGGATTACCGGACAAACGTGGGAAAGGGGTTTTTTCCAGTTGAATTTACCGGATGTAACGATGGCTCCGGAAATCATATGATGGCGCACGGATGACCCTTCGGTGTATTTGTTTTTGTGTGTGTGTGCGTGTACGCTTGAAAAAGCTTGCTAAATCTCGAGCGTCAGGCCGAAAGCTACGCTACATTTTCCCCATTTTATCCCTCGATATCTCGACGGGCATCACGCTTCATTTCAACCGATAGAACGTTCCGCCGAGTACATCAATTTGTATATAACTATACATACTAGGGTGATTCGTTTCAAGACAACTTTTTTTTGTTTACCCATCGTGCCCGAAAATCTTTAGTTGGTACCCAAAAACGAAGTTTCGTGAAAGGGGGATGTTGTCAAAAAATATTTAGAGGTCGCGATACGAAATTGAAGGTCGCCCATTTGATTAACATTGGAAGAAAAAATCTCATTATTAGTGTTACCATTCCGCGAATTTTGATATCGCGATATTTTCCAAGTGGGTTCTTATAGGAAATATGATACTCTACAATAAAGTTCATTGAGCCATGTTCGTAAATTCAACCGTTTCAGCGGTATCATTGTTTCAAGTGAATCTTGTATGAAAATATCTATTCAAATGGCTGTAACGCCTGAGCTATTAGATATATCGAAAAAATTCAAATGAGAATTTTATAGAGAAAGTAATTTTCTACAAAAAAGTCTAATAAGCCGACCCCGTAAATTCAACTCTTGAATGAAGTAAAGTATGAAGTATGAAGTAAAATAACGAGATATTTTTTTGTTTTATTCAATCAAACGAACTCCATTTTCTATGAGATAGAATGTACAAAATCATCACAAAAAACATTTAACAAATGTTACAAAGAAAGCCCTATGCAAATAAATAAATAAAACAAAAACAAAAAATCTATTTATTTTACTTCCTTCACCTATAGATGAGAAAGAGTTGAATTTACGGGCTCGGCTTATGAGACTTTTTTGTAGCAAATTACTTTCTCTACAAAGTTCTCATTTGAATTTTTTCGATATATCTAATAGCTTAGGCGTTACAGCCGTTTAAATAGATATTTTCATACAATATTCACTTGAAACAGTGATACCGCTAAAACGGTTGAATTTACGGACATTGCTCAAGGAACTTTATTGTAGAGTATCATATTTCCTATTGAAACCCACTTGGAAAATATCGTGATATCAAAATTCGCGGAATGGTAACACTAATAATGAGAACATTTTTTTTTTCAATGTTAATCAAATGGGAGACCTTCAATTTTGATTCGCGACCTCTAATAATTTTTTACAACACCCTCCTTTCACGAAACTTCGTTTTTGAGCATCGACTAAAGATTTTCGGGCACGATGGGTCAAAAAAAAAGTTGCCCTGAAACGAATCACCCTAATACATACACATCTCGTTCAGCCGATGGCAGCCGCCCAGGTTCCGGAACATCGAAACCCTTCACAGTTTGAATTTATTCAATCACTCTCGAAAACGTACTTGGATTTTATAAATTCTATTGACCATTTTATGCAATTTACGTTCAAATATTATAACTGAATGCCTTTGAACATTGCTGTTTTTTGCTTCACAGGAATTCACAAAATTCCGCAGCATTTCCAGCGGCGTATGTCACATTTATATGAGAATAACAATGATAAAAGGGGAAGACGGAAAATTTCAGCAATGTATTTAAAAATGTGCGTATGTATCGCACGATTAATCAGATTACCGTTACACGAAGATTTGATTTATGAGTTTAGGGAGCGGGGGAAGGTCTGGGGAACAAAAATTAATTCCAGCTCCAGCCACCGACTCTGTAATGGCGTTCTATATCGTGGCTTTCACGCGGACAATGAGACATCGTTGTCGTCGTATGCGCCTGTGGTGCGGCGAGCAATGTGTGTCTGTGTGATACAATCGCGAAAAGATTTCGTGTTTAACGCGATTTATGCGGGCGTTCTGCCTTGTGCGTCCCTCCAGCACACGCGCACCTCTCTCTCTCTCTCTTTCTCTCCCCTCTTCCTTTTTCCCTCGCTATTTGCCTATCCTCTTTTCTCCCTCTAGCTCCATAAAATTTCTTTCCAAAGCACCGGTGGCAGCAGTAGCACACAGCGCAAAACGGCAACGAAGCGTCGAGCGTTTATAATTCCCGTGGGGATTTGGTACGACCGAATGTATACCCAGTTAAAAGCTCCGCCAGAGAGGAGGAGGAGGATGATGGACAAAAAAAGACCAGACAGAAAAAAAATGTTCTCGCAAAAGGGAGTATGAAAAAAAAAACGAAGCGCCACACTCCACGCGCGGATATAAAAATTCGTTAAACTTCATAGAGCAGGAAAAAATGGTTGATTTTCAGCAGCTCCGAGAAAGAAATATCAGAATAAAGAAATAATTAAAAAATAAGCAACATCAGGAATATCGCATGTTCCGTGAATAATTATTATCGAGAGCGAAGAAATATGTACGGAAATCAGACGAATCAGAATCTAATATAAATCGTTTTAATCACTGAATTATCAATTAAGGCGGTATCTGGTCTGGGGACATACATATTGAAAGTTTGTCGAGCTCGATGAAAAAAAAAATATATGTTTACAGTTTTTTTACAACATATTTCTTAATATTTTGGCAATATAGAAAAAATTGTCGAAAAAAAATTAAAATTCAATAAATTATAAGCTGGTAAAGTTGGGGGTAAGAAAGGACACGATTGCAACCTTTCTAGTCACTCGATACAAAATTTAAAAAATTATTCTTAATTACATAGTAAGAATTCCATTATAGCCTGTACCTCAGAGAAAATGGAAAAACAAATTTCGCAAAATGACCGTTGCCTCAACAAAAAAAAGGCGTTTGTCGACTCATTTTGTTTCTTCATAATCCTTTATGAAGAAATCCTTAATTCTATAAAAGCTTCCTAGCTTTGCTTTCGTGAATTTTTTTTTTCGAGATTTGTATGCCAATGTGCAAGATATTTCACTCAAACTTTGTACAGAATTAGTATGGCTATTAAGGTTGTTTGGTATTGAGTTTGACAAAAATCGATGGGAAGATTAAATTTGTATCAAATTTTGAATTTTTTGGAAAATAGCGTAAACGCTCTAGCTTGCACAATTTTCAAGATATTGCAGTGAAACTTTGTAAGGAACCAGTATAGCTATCAAGGTTGTTCGCTATTGAATTTGGCGAAAATCCATCGAGGGATAAAAATTTCATGAAAGTTTTAATTTTTTAAAAAATAGCGTAAACGTGCTAACTTGTGTAATTTTTACTATATTGCACTAAAACTTTGCACAGAGCTAATACAGCTATCGAGGACATTCATTATTAAATTTAGCGAAAATCGATCGAATGATTAAAATTTTATCAATTTTTTTTTTTTTTTTTAAATAGCGTACTCTAACTTCGGCTATTTGCAAGATATTGTACTGAAATTTTGTACACATTAAAAATAGTGATCAAGGTTGTTCGCTATTGAATTTCGCAAAAATCAAATTTGGCGAAAAGTAAATTTGAAAGAATTTGGCAAATTTGCACGTTGATTAATCGTGTTTTTCGATAGTTAACAAAGCTTCCTTTATAAGGGAGCCAAATTTGATCGCCATATTTTGTGATAAAGGAAGCTATGTGAACTATGGATATAAAGATGAGGGAGAAATGTGCAAATGTTCAATTTGCAAGGTTTTTTTCATAGTTGTGATTTTTTGTACAGTAGTATAAATAATAATTTTGATGCAATCGTGGTAGGGGTGATAAAGAGTTATATATTGAAGATTGGTGAAAAATTTCAAGTAAATCAGTTGAGTAGAACTTGCGATGTCGTGTCTGCCGAGTTGAGAAATGTAGCTTTGGGAAAAACGTCTATAGTCCAATTTGCTCCGATGTGACGAGTGTAGCTGTTGCGTTACTAAAGTAGCTATAAGTCCGTAAATTATTGGAATTCAAAAATTTCATTTCGAGGATATATTCTTAAAGGTGTATCTAAACTTTAATAATCTCCAAAAAGGAATTGATTTTTTCAAAATTCTAGACCAGAATACCACCCTAATTCACAGCACAGAAGATAATCAATGACAATCACGTATTACTGAAAAAATGAAGACCAAAATGCAAAATCCAATTAACGAGCAATAAGAAATCTCTAAAGTTTTGCATATATCAAAATATGATGGTATCGAAATTTCCGAAAGGGATGACGAATAATAAGTCAAATTTCGAACGATAGGGCGAGGAAAGGCGGTCAAAGAACGTGTGAGCGGCACACTTGGCCGGTGACAAACCGGAAATTAAGCACCTGATACGATAATACCACGGTCCGCTGGTGCATATATGGGCCGGTAGAAAGGTTGCGGTACGCCATCACGCGTGGCCGCAAGCTCGTATGACGGACAAAGGATGACAATTACAACCCTCTGTTGGCCCGGAGTGCAACGTCAGGGTTTCGGGTGTAGCTTCGCGGTAGCTACCATAACATCTCTCTCTCTCTCTTTCTCACTCCTCTTCTCTCCCTTCACCTTTCCCTCTCCTACGATCTCTACGGCTGCTGCCGTTACTCTCAGCAACGAATCACATCCCTTGCACCCCCGTTACTGCCGTCGTGTCCTTTCCCTACGTTCTATGATCGTATACCCACGTTTAACATACCGCTAACGTAGCCCTGTTAGCGCCATTCACATCCTGAGCCCTGGATGAAAGCTCTCACGCGCAAAAACATCACACCGGCATATATAAGGTATCAGCTAACCTTGATATGACCGGTATAGTCGTTTAATGTCTCTGATAGCGTACAAAGTGTTACCGTACTCTGCGACAATGTAACCTGCGCGGCGTGAAGTGGCAGCTTTTGGCCATGCACCCAATCTTGCCCCTCCCCCCCCCTTCCTCCAACCCTAACCTTTCTACGTGGAATACCAACGTCCCTTTCGAACCGTCAAACTGCCACCGCCGTCACCAAAGTTGTGTATTAACGTCAACAGTTGTGCCTCGTGACTAATTGCACGTTAGACAAACGATAATTTTCACGCGGTCAACAAACTTCGTTCACACGCGCTGGGACAAACGAGTGACGTGAATGTCGCAGACGACAGAAGCCCCTTCGGGTCTGTTATAACGTGGGACAAATTTGATAAAATCGTGCAAAAGTGAACACAGACACGAACACACTCCCCATGAATACGTACACATTTAACCAGTGGCTCCCTTGTCATTGTCTGTTCTGTTTCTCCCCGGAAGCTCATGTTCTATTCACTGTCATGCTCTTTCTCAGTCGACGAAAGAAGCAAAAGTTACGCTCCAAGTTCATTAACCGGACTTCGAGGATGGTGCACCCTCACGCTCGAAAACTTTTCGCTGAGACTCGCGATTGTCTCCTTCTTTACGTTCATTTCCAACCGAGTGGAACGAAGAACCATTGACATGCGGATAATTAACCTTGCGAAATAATGAAAAAGTAAAATCTCTATGTTCAGAGCTTGCGCAATGGAAAATGTACATTGGATACATTTTAGATATACCAAGTTTATTTTCGAAAGACGATTTTACATCCCGGATAATTTTGGGATACATATATCTGAAATACACTACCGACGAAAAGTTTCCAGACAAAACTTCACAAAAGGTCTGGAACGTTTTTTTTTGCCATTTCGCCTGAAGTCAACGTATAGACTAATTTAACAACCGGCATTTTTAAAGGGAAGAATTTGGCTTCATTTTCTGTTTTTTGAATTATTTTTACAATTTGTTTTTCAATTTAGACTTAATTTTGAAAACAAATGTTTTTCACCTTTCCCCCCCCCCCCCCCCTTCAGGTGCACCCATCTTCTAGGGGAATTTTTTTTAATACATTTGTACGATTGGATTCATAAAGGGGAAAGTTTGCGCTTCAGTTTCGTTTTTTAAAAAACTTTAAGCCATTTTTTTCCCAAAGTTATTTCGTTTTTTGTGAAAAAAGAGAAAATTTGAAAAATCCCGTATAAATCGAAAACAAAGAAGATTCATGAAAAACTTCAAGACAGCAAAAAATTGCTTCTGTTTTTGTTGAGTTCAGAGGAATTTTTTCAGATTGTTTTTTCAAAAAATTTTTTTTCTCATGTTCTAGGCTGGAGCTCGGATCATTCAATTACCATTACTCGAGAACTATGAGCTTATTGATAAAATTTTAAGAGCGGGAAATACTTTATTTTACCATTTTCAATACGTTGGAATTTTTTTTCAAATTTTGTTTCCAGTCTCAACGTGAGAAAAAAATTTTTTTAGAAAACAGTAAAAACAGAATGTGCAAGGGAATCTCTGTTAGCACGATGTGGATAGCTAAGATTCGCAGCTTGGCAAGTTCCATGCTCGATTCGAACTGGCAGATGATATAAGGAAATTTTGGAGCACAACGTTTCTGTATATACATATATACAGATGACGGAGTGAGGTTATGCAGAGACAAACATACGAGCGACAAAACGACCATCACCACAGAGCAACGCATATCGTCTCCGCGTCTCGCCTCCTTCCATCGACGTTGTAGAATTTCGCGGGTACTGGAATATCCGACAATGGAGACGATGAATAGATAGGGTCTGTTTGCGGCGCAAGACCGGTATACCCTGCGTATGCTCCACGTACTACGTACAGATGAGGTACAGCCTCCCTGGTGCAGCCCTATACCTACGCACACACACATATACATACACATATTTGTGTGCCTTGGGACTCTGCTGAAAGCTAAAGTGCCACTGGCAGTGCGAGGGAGGTTCTCGTTCATTCTCTCTCTCTCTCTCTCTCTCTCTCTCTCTCTCTCTCTCTCTCTCACTCTCTCCCTCTTTCCCACTCACGAAACGGTTGGTCGGTCCGTCAAAGCTCCACGTGTACACGTTTAAACCGACTGTCGACCTTCTCCTTCCAACCATCCCTTATTACAAGGCCTTTCCCATGAACCATCTCTCTCCCTCTCTCTCTCCCTCTCTCTGTCGCCTTCTTTCTCACCCTCTCTTCCGTTACTCGACAAATAGTCGGTACATCAGCCGAAGGACCAATGCAGAATAGAATGTACAGTTCGTACAGTACGGGGCATTCCACGTCAAATCACGCGGTCATCGTCGCACTGAAAAATCATTAAATTGAGGGAAAACATAAAGAGGGGTCTTTATCAAATTACAGAAAAATTGTTCACAGAAAATAGGGCCCAAAACAGATATTTTCGTCATAGGTCGGTAATGGGCCAAAAATAATTACTATTTTTGTTTGTATTTTAATTTTTTTTTTAATATTTTCTTGTTATGATTGTTTCTTGTAGTGAGAATAACAACAAGAAAAATATTTTTCTAGTGAAACTTGATTTTTTTTCTTGGTTTAAGAGTGAAACGACAACATTTTTCGAAAATTTATTAGCCTCGTCGACCCGAAATAGAACGGATTATTCAAACACAATTAAAATATTTAAATAAATAAAAAATATCGATTATTTTTGGCCTATTATCGAACTATGATGAAAATATCTGTTTTGGGCCCTAGGTTCTGTGAAAAAAAATCTTTAATTTGAAAAAGGCCCCTCTTTATGTTTTCCCTCAATTTAATGATTTTTTAGCTCGGGCAACCTCTAAAAAATGAAATGAAAAATTCTAAAAATTTGAGGTCATATTTTGGGCCAAACGAAATCCATTTTTCATTGGACATCAAAATCCGAGAGGGTCAGGCCGATGACCGCGTGATTTGACGTGGAGTGCCCCATACATATATATGGCTGTACTACATCTCTTGATCCAGTCCGTGATCTTCCGATATCCAATAACTCAGGGCAACGATTATAGGAGGCCTCGATAGTCCGGGTGAACTGGAATCCCTTCCCTCATCTCGTTCTAAATGCAATCACCATCATTGTCCGTGTACAGCCCTATATCGATGATCTCTGAGCTTTGACGAGGGACCATCTGTATCCGAAGCCGGACCGTATATTGTCGGAAACTTCGTTAACAGAATGAGCCGCAGAACGTCCAAGGTAATGTTTCATTGAGCTGAGAAACGCAATATGCATTATCGCGAGGCAATACACAGTATGGCGTCGTTTATTGCTGGGGCCGCGTCTATCGAGGTGGGTCAAAAAATTGCAATTTCCAGAAATATTTTTATTCGATGGATCATTCAGCTGAATTCCCTAAAAGTTTCATAGAAATATTCCTAAAATTGAACAAGTCCTGATATCGCCAGAAGTACTCGATATATTGTTTCTAAATGTGAGGGAAATAGGATGAGAAACTCTAAAATCTAATTGAGTCAGTACTTTTGAAATCGATTTTTATTTTCCAGAGTTACGTGGATATGACGTGGATTTTATATGCTCGAGTTTCGATTCGTCGCCAGTTTTGTTAAAAAAATTATGCAAAAAATTGACGATCGTCAATGAATCCTGTTCATGGTAAACTTGAGTAACCCATTTGGTTTTTGGTGGCGCAAAAAAATATCATCTGCCGGTGGCCATGTGTTTAAAAAAAAAATGCATTTTTCTTTCACCAACAGTTTCCCAGAAAAAATATTCGGAATTTAGTTTTTTTTTGAGTCTCCAGATAGACGTAGTGCGTCAAAAAAGCACAAAATTCCTATGTCAATGATCATTGTCAATTTCCAAAAAGCTAAGTTGAAATTTCACACAAATTTTACGATGAAACTCTTTCATAAAAGAAATCGTTCCTAGAATTTTTTCGGATAAAGGAAAAATTTCTTATGTGCTGAAAAACGAGGTTGTATTGTGTTGACGAGATTCTTAGCCAAGGTTCAACGTTCCACTCGAGCGCTGACAGACGAAAACTCTCGAAAGGTCGAGTATGCAACGAAAATACTTTCCAACGTATAAAAGAGAATGACTTTTCCGCAGTTTCTTTCGGGTGCGTAAACATATAGGTTAGGGTGAATTCTCCCATGCATAGGACAGAAAATTCACGAGACTCGTAGGAAATTGTCGAGAAGAAGGCTCCTTGTCGCCCATTTTCCGGTACTCCTCTTGAACTGGATTCTTCGTGTCGTATTCGCCATGACAGCGTTACGTAAATGAGCTTGAGCGAACTAAGACCTTCCATTTTCACACTGGTAGAACGCTCGCGAGCTATATATGCGGAAGAGACGACACCCAAGGGCATAATTTCGCTTTACGTTACGGTTACACACCGCGGTAAACGCCATTTTCTTTGGTTTACTCTTTCTCCCCTCCTTCCCCCATCTTTTCTCACGCTTTTCAACCCCTTTTTGCCCATTGCGAACCCTTTTCCGGTTTCACGACGCTGCACACTGACATTCAGCAGGCAGTGATGGCAAAAAAATGTTCAAATATTCAGAATCTTCGTGAGAAATTCTTATTTACAACAAAATACTCGAATCTGTGGCAAACGCCATTTTCTTAGGTTAACTACTTTACCTCGTCTTCCTTCATCTTCTCACGCTTTTCAACTTTTGTTGCCCTTGCGAGGGCTTTTCCAGTATCACGAAGCTGCACACTGATATGCAACGGGCAGTGTTTCTGTATTGATTTCGTGTAAAAATGTATTGGGACTGTGTTGGTATAATTCGATAGCGGATAATTATATGATGGATAATTTCAAAAACCCTGCAAATTGGACATTTGCACATATGACGATCAAATTTGGCTTCCTCATGGAGGAAGCTTTGTTAACTATCGAAAAACATGAGGAATCAATGTGCAAATTTGGCAAATTCTTTTAAATTTACTTCTCGCCAAATTTGATATTTGCCAGATTCAATAGCGAAGAACCTTGATCACTATTCGGAATGTGTACAAAATTTCAGTACAATATCTCGCAAAAAGCCGAAACTAGAGTATGTTATTTTTCATGAAAACCAAAATTTTATGAAATTTCAATCATTCGATTGATTCTCGCCAAATTTAGTAACGAACAACCGTGATAGTTTTATTAGCTCTGTGCAAAGTTTCAGTGGAATATCTTAAAAATTGTACAAGTTAGAGCGTTTAGGCTATATTTCAAAAAATTCAAAATTTCATAACAATCTCATGAAAATTTCATAACGATTAAATAATCGTTCGATCGATTATTCCCGAATTCAATGCCAAACAACTTTAATAGCTATACTAATTCTGAACAAAGTTTGAGCGCAATATCTAGAAAATTGCAGAAATTGAAGCGTTTACGCAATTTGTGAAAAAACGAAAAAAGTCGATATAACCTGAACACCGGTCAGAATGAAAACAAAAATTTTTTATAATGAAGAGCAATTCGTGCTCGAGCAGTGTGCCAAATTTTAGCTCGAGATCTCGAAGCGTCCCCGAGTTATTAATTATTTACATCTGAAACTCAGGACATTTTTTCTAAATATGATTTATATCACTCAGTACAATAATGGACGCTTTTACGTCCGCAAGGGGACGTGAAAACGTCCATATTGTACTGAGTGATATAAAATGTTTTTACGTCCTCGTAATGTAATGTACTATTACCAACCTTTTGGGACATTTTGAACACATTTGCATCAAAATCTCGAAACAAATTTTTTTCACGAAAACAAAGCTACCTCTATGAGGAAGCAAAATGAATTATTTAAGGATGTTGAGTCCCAAATCGCAAATGATGAGAAAATTCTGAAAATTTGGTATGTTTTTGGATGAATTATTTAAGAGGTCATGTAAAAATTTCACGACTATTAGGAAGCTCGTTATCGAACAATTAACATTAACAAATTAAATTAAATTAAATGTAGTCTTATAGAAACTGATATAACTTTGCGATAAGTTTTTTTTTTTGACCTCTCAATTTTTTAATATCTACATTATATTGAAAGCAACGGAAACGAAACGAAGTTTATTGATAAACATTTTTTTTATTTGTTTAAAAATTGTTCTTAACAAAATGTTAATATTTTAATAACGAGCTTCCTAATCGTCGTGAAATTTTTACACGACCTCTCAAATACTTCATGCAAAAACATACGAAATTTTCAGAATTTTCTAATCATTTTTCATTTTAACCCTTAAGGAGGTTGAAGTAATGATGATAGAATTCTGAAAATTTAATATGTTTTCACATGAAGTATTTAGGAGGACGTGTAAAAATTTCACGACGATTAAGAAGCTATTTATTGAACAATTAACATTAAAAGATTTCATAAGGACTCAACATCCTTAAAAAAAAGTGAATCACATTTCATAATATTTGATTGTAAATCGAATGCTCCTGCTTTTCGGATTGGTATATTTTGTGCTGGAATTCAGATGCAAATGCTTGGTATTGTCGCGAAAAATTTTCAAATTTCAAAGGTCAAGCTTCGTCAGAAATTATTTCAAGAAATGGAGATGCGATGGTTGGATTGATTTCGCGGGAAAACCGAAGTGCAATTTCACGACGCGTGCATGACGCATATTTTTATGTCCCGCGTATGATTCGCGTGTATAAATCGGATTATTTATGATGTTGCCCACGAGGTATAATGCACGGGGGTTCCGGTTATACTTCGTGGAATATTAAACGAGTACAAGAGGTGGATATATGGCGTATGCGTCGTTTGTTTTATGGGGTGAAATATGTCGGCTAAGCGAAAGAGCACGGCCTTACGGAGGAAATACGACTCGCGTCGTCGACGTCGACGATGACGACGCGACGTCGAGGAGGATAAAACGTAACACTGTACCAGGATCATTCCTGGAATATAATATGACGAGACTAGCTGGCACAGAAAAGAGAAATTTGTTGCGAGAACATTACTGCTGAGATACAGGAAAAGGGATGAAGAAGAGGGTTTCAAACAAGGATCGTGGCGCGTAGGGTGGAAAAAAGCAATGGAGTGAAGCATCCTTGCGAGCATTCATTTTGTTTTCCTCATAAGTAACCCGGTGTACTTGAAGCTTCGCAGTTCAAATACCGGTTATAATTAATAATGTTGTCCAGCATTTTTGTCCTTTCTTTACGTTCTTTCAAAACGTCGAGAGAATCCGAAAAACAAAGAGGCGACGATAAAAACGACAATTCATAATAAAGATGTTGATTATAACAGAGTGAAAAACAATAATTACTTCGGGATTCGCTGCTGCAGCGACAAATACAGGAACAACAATAGCCAATGTTAAATTCCGAGCATTTATTAAATCGTGAAAAATCTTCTTCTGGTGAAATAAGCATTTGAGAAAGATAATGAAGGTGAAAAGAGCGTCAGAACGTGAATTCAGTTTTGCATTGTCGAGGGAAATTAATCTTTGCGCTTTGTGACAGAGAGCAAGGATTCTTATTAAATTCAGAGTAACATAAAAAAAAAAACAAGAATAAACTAACTTCTTCACGCACATGGTATTTAATTATTATTCGCCGTTTCAAAATTCAAAAGACAAATTGTTACAGCGATGAATAAACCACTTTTTATCACTAATATTTTCAACAAAGTGTCATAATGATCATACGATCCTTAGTGTTCTAGTTCAGCAAATCGACGGAACAATTTTTTTTTTTTTTTACAAATTTTGCAATATTTGGTATAGAAAAAATAAATTAAAAATTTTATGGAATACGAAAACAAATAAGATAATTTCTCAATTTCAAATTCCTTATTTCTTAATTTCAAACTCATAATAATTGAAAACTTCTTTGATTTCCCAGTTACAAATAAATTCACAATCATGAAAACCCATAAATGAACTTTTTTCATGACCTCATTCAATACTGTGTTCATTAACAATTTTTTTCTGACGGAAAAAATTCGGCATATACTTCAAATATGCATTGATACACAGAAACAAAAATCCTATACCGGAAAACGTTGGATCTTTTATTGAATTAACGAAATTGTTATAAAAATATGGGATCTGGACTAGAATACCGCCTCAATAATTTCGACCATTACATTGTCCACAGACGTATATTTAGTAAACTGTTGTAACGTTATTACGTGACCGGTGTATTGAAAATTGAATGGCAAATAATACAGCGCCGGTATTTCGCGTATGCACGGTAAAGGTAATATTGCAGCAGCACTTTCCGCTATTTTCACATGGGTGGACGTAGACGTACATATAAATATATATAAACTCGTACATGTACGTATGCAACGAAACGAGAAACGAGAAGGGAACAAGGAAACGAGAGGCAGAGCGAAAACGTAATATCGTGGTCCATTTTGAAATAGGTTACGGCCGAGGGTTATTGTATATAAAGGTGGGGAACACCCTTTACATATACATATATATATATATACTCGTATATTCGTCCCTGCGGTGAACTACAGGTAAGAACCTCAGTGCGCTTTCTGACAAAAAGTCCAACAGACCGAGTTGTTTTGGGTCTGAGAGAAAGCAACGGAGAAAAATCGAGGACAATAAGAATATGGCAATGGCACTCTCTTCTTCCTTTCTTAACGACGAGCCGAATATCAGTGTGATAGAGATAAGAGGACGTTGGAGAGAACCGGAAGTGCCCGGATATTCGCGAAGCCCTCGAGGCTTCTCGTTCTCTCCTCGACTTCTCCGCTTGTCTTCCAAAGAAGCTACATATCAATCCGATACATATTGAAGCCCAAATAAGAGTCAAGGAACTTCTCGCGATGGCTACACTGAATGTAGCATCCGGATCGTCCAAAAGTCGGCGAGTTCCGCTTTATTTCCCCTCGTGATAACGGATAAAGTGTGTATAGATGTGTGCTCGTGTGTGCGAAGCTGACGATACGATGGGGAGAAAAATGAGAGTATATGGGGTATTCCCGCTGAAATTTTCACGTCCGAACCCGGACCCTTTTGAATAATTATGAAAAAAAAATTCCGGAAAATATTCTGACAAATAAAAGACACATTTTTTTGTTAAGGCCGACAATTCATATTTTTCGTCGTACGATTTTAGTAAAAAAATCCGAATTTTTCACTAACTCTCTACTCTAAACACGAGTATCTTGATAATTCGAGATCCTATCGAAAAACGCTTCAGACAAAACTTGTTCGTTATAACATGAGTAAAACAATTTATATTTTTAAAAAAATTGTGGGCACACGAAAGTTTGTTTTTGCTTCATAAAACACAAAAAAACGTTTTTTCAGCAAGTACGCCACCCTTGAATTACAAAATAAAGAAAATTGTAAAAATTCTATAGTAAATCACGAAATTTTTAAGATCAGAATGAGAATGGCAACATTAAAATCCGCAAAGCTACAGCCAATCGAAGTTTCGTTTTGACCTTATTTTTGAGCCAGATCATGCAGAACTATATGTTCTCGAAAAGTTATACACAGAAATACATTTGAATATTTATTTAATAATACATACGTAGATTATTTCATACAAGTATGAAATAATATACGCAATATACGTAATATTTAATTATACATATAATAATAAATAGTTCTGCATGATCTGGCTCGAAATTAAGGTCAAGACGAAACTTCGATTGGCTGTAGCTTTGCGGATTTTGATCTTGCCATTCTCATTCTGGTCTTAAAAATGTCGTAATTTTCTATAAAATTTTTACAATTTTTTTATTTTATAATTCGAGATGGCGTACTTGCTGAAAAAACGTTTTTTTGTGTTTTATGAAGTAAAAACAAACTTTCGTGTGCTCACAATTTTTTAAAAAAATAATTGTTTTACTCGTTTTATAACGAACAAGTTTTGTCCGAAGCGTTTTTCGATAGGATCTCGAATTATCGAGATACTACGTGTTTAGAGTAGAGAGTTAGTGAAAAATTTGGATTTTTTACTAAAATCGTACGACGAAAAATATCAATTCTCGGCCTTAACAAAAAAATACGGGTCTTTTCTTTTTCAGAATACTTTTCGGAAAAAAATTTTCATAATTATTCAAGAGGGTCCGGGTTCGGACTTGAGAATTTCAGCGGGAATACCCCATATATAGAGGGTATATATGTATGTGTGAAAGAGCACGGTGAGAATTTCAAATTTTGAACGGACACATAACGCGAGTGGAGAAAGAGCGAGACGAGGAGATAAAAGTTAAGTTCGGGTCAGCAATATCGACGGTGTGCTGCCTCTTATTGAATTTCATCCACTATCCTGGCTCGATACACGTTTCCGGGCTCTCGAAATGCATACAAGAGCTTACTCTCTCACTTCCACTTCCTTCCTCTTATCTCGACAATCCCTCTCCTCGCGTATTATGTGACAGACACTGCAGACGAGATTCCATTTCGATCTCTTCCCTTCTCTCTCTCTCGCCCTCTCTTTCTCTCGCGTAGGAATACCCTCGAGAAAACGATCTGTTCAAATGTATAGCCTTATGACGCGAAACAACCAATATCATAGATACATATGGGGCATTCCACACCGATTCGAACGGGGTCCGATCCTTCACCTCTCTGATTTTGTTCGTGATTTTTTATGGTTTTGCAGGCTCTCTGAAAAGTACTCAGGATTTTTTTCAGATTTTTTTTGGAGCGATTTGACTTAACTATAACTTTATAAACAAATTTTTCTTAGGCCAAACTTAAAAATCTGAAAAAATCACAAAAATCCCTTTTTTTATATGAAAAATTTCAAACCTTGAGCCAAAGTGGGCAGGAGCTTCCTTCTGCTTATGACAAACCATTTGAATTTTTTTTTTTTTTTAATAGACGAAGGAACTTGAATTGAGTGGGCCGTTATCCAAGCACTTTCATATGAATTGAAGGGGTTAAAAAAAATGTTTGGATAAGGGCCCACCCAATTTAGATTCCTGCTTCTATTAAAAAATTTTGTTTACGAAAAAGCTTATGATAAACAGAAGAAAACCCAATTTTCATATCAAAAACGGGATTTTTTCGAATTTTTAAATTTGGGCTAAAAATAATCTGTTTATAAAATTATAGTTAAGTCAAATCACTCCAAAAAAATCTGAAAAAAATCCTGAGTGCTCTTCAGAGAGCCGAAAAAACCATAAAAAATTGCGGACAAAATCGGAGAGGTGAAGGGTCAGACCCAGGCCGAATCGGTGTGGAATGCCTCATATATATGCATCGCATATACCTGTTCAGAATCTCCGAAGAATAAATGTCGATATCTGATATAATAATACCCATTCCACATAATATGCAATCGCTGCTGTAATGTTCTATAATAAAATAAGTACGAAATTATTATTTTTTTCCAAAGCTACTTCCCAAAATACTGTCGCCCGTGCAATTTTTTATTTCATTCCAATAATCACGAAGATTGCAACTGATAAATTTTTAATATCACGCTATAAATCATCACGATCTCTCGGATCGTTTTGGTACTTTATATTGCAGATATTTGCCCCTTCGATATCGAAAAATCGCGTTTTTTCGAGATATTAGGTTGCATTATTAATTTCAGTCTGTATTCTTTTTTTCTTTATCAAGATCGAAGAGGGAAATGAGCACAAGCGAGCTACCGTAAACTGAGCTATTTTAAGAGGAGAAGATCAAGGGGCGAAGGTGCGGAAATGTGAAAAACGTCGGGATTCTGAATATGAGAAAAAAGTGGGGAGAAAAAAGGAAGCGAAGGAGTCGCAGAGAGAATCTCGACGCCGCAATGTGCCGGGAAGTATCTTAAAAGGTAATATGCACGCGCGGGCAAATCGGGGGACTTGCGGGGATGGATAAAGGGTGAAAAGAGAACGGTGTGACTAGAAGTTTGCCATGGAACGGTTTCCCAGCAACGAAGAGGTAGGGAAATAGGGAGAGTGGCAGAGAGAGAGAGAGAGAAATCTGGGTCTCCTGGTTGAATATATACCAACACTTTTCTACGCTCCTCCATCGAAATCTATTCAATTTACTTCTTTGCCACGAGTAAAAGCTCAGTCGCGATTCGACAGAGCGACGAATAAGGCGGACACGGAAAATCTTTGAACCAGGGATGGGCATAAAGAACTTAAAAAAAAAAATAAGTGATAAATCATTTTTGACTCGTGATTTAAACGGGCTCGGAGTATCAAGTACTTTCGGACTTGTGATTTAAACGGGCTTGGAGTATCAAGCCTTTTTTGACTTGGGATTTAAACGGGCTCGGAGTATCAAGTCTTTTTTGATTGGTGATTTGAACGGGCTCGGAGTATCAAGTACTTTTGGACTTGTGATTTAAACGGGCTTGGAGTATCAAGCCTTTTTTGACTTGGGATTTAAACGGGCTCGGAGTATCAAGTCTTTTTTGATTCGTGATTTGAACGGGCTCGGAGTATCAAGTACTTTTGGACCTGTGATTTAAACGGGCTTGGAGTATCAAGCCTTTTTTGATGTGGGATTTAAACGGGCTCGGAGTATCAAGTCTTTTTTGATTCGTGATTTGAACGGGCTCGAAGTATCAAGTACTTTTTTACTCGTCACTCCTTTCGATTAAGAGTGACAAATTCTTTTTAATTCTGAGTATATTTAAGCTTTAAATTCATTTTAATTCCTTTTTTAATCGAATTAAACGACGAAATTCATATTAATTCCTGAATATTTTTTAATTGTACCATGGTCAAATCGATCCCGGTACAACAAATTATAACTCCGCATACGGAGAATAATAATTAGTGACAAATAAATAAATAAATAAATAAATAAATAAATAAATAAATAAATTATTTTTTTTTTTAAATTTTTTTTTTTTTTTTTTTTTTTTTTTTTTTTTAAATACGGGCCAGTATCGACCAAATCCGGATTTAGTTTGGTTGAGTCTACGCGCGAGCATACTGGCCCGTATTTAAAAAAAAAAAAAAAAAAAAAAAAAAAAAAAATTTATTTATTTATTTATTTATTTATTTATTTATTTATTTATTTATTTATTTATTTATTTATTTGTCACTAATTATTATTCTCCGTATGCGGAGTTATAATTTGTTGTACCGGGATCGATTTGACCATGGTACAATTAAAAAATATTCAGGAATTAATATGAATTTCGTCGTTTAATTCGATTAAAAAAGGAATTAAAATGAATTTAAAGCTTAAATATACTCAGAATTAAAAAGAATTTGTCACTCTTAATCGAAAGGAGTGACGAGTAAAAAAGTACTTGATACTCCGAGCCCGTTCAAATCACGAATCAAAAAAGACTTGATACTCCGAGCCCGTTTAAATCCCACATCAAAAAAGGCTTGATACTCCAAGCCCGTTTAAATCACAGGTCCAAAAGTACTTGATACTCCGAGCCCGTTCAAATCACGAATCAAAAAAGTCTTGATACTCCGAGCCCGTTTAAATCCCAAGTCAAAAAAGGCTTGATACTCCAAGCCCGTTTAAATCACAAGTCCAAAAGTACTTGATACTCCGAGCCCGTTCAAATCACCAATCAAAAAAGACTTGATACTCCGAGCCCGTTTAAATCCCAAGTCAAAAAAGGCTTGATACTCCAAGCCCGTTTAAATCACAAGTCCGAAAGTACTTGATACTCCGAGCCCGTTTAAATCACGAGTCAAAAATGATTTATCATTTAAAGCATGTATTTAAATACTTTTTGATTCGAGTCCGCCCATCCCTGCTTTGAACACGGTCTCGGGTGCAGAGGAGCAGCAAAAATGCAGGTCGAAAGAGAAAGAGAGATGAAATTTTGAATGAAGCAGCCGACCTTGAAAATCCAACATGGAAAAAAAGGAAAAAAAATGTATGGGCTAAATAATGGAAAAATTTGTCATTTCCCTATAACAAAAATGATTATATTGCGTCACCTCAAATTCAATAGGGGGAAGTCCCCTAACGCCGGACGTCATCTAGTACCGGACACTGTTGATATAAGCTAAACTAGAGAGCAACGACAATAGTTCTCGTGCGTAGTTTGAACAGTGGCCACAGTGGTGACGGTGGCGCTAGAGAGCTAGCCACAGTGCGCATGCGCGCGTTGTCGAGAGTTGATTTTCGTTAGAGCCGATTAATATTTCGTGATAGCCGTAATTTTCACACATTCATTGTTTAAAAAATAGGGGTTTTGCGGCTCCGTTTTTTAACTCGGGAATGCTTTTTGGTAAGTATTCTTTCAAATAATGAAAGCCACTTTTGGACTCGACCATTTTAACTATTAAATTCAAAAATATATTTTTCTCAGTTTTACATTTTTTTAAAAATCTATAGGGACTTCCCCCTAAGCGTCAACTTTAGCGACATTCTGAAAATTCTTTCTACAAATATTTACTTTCACTGTAGCATGTAATTAAATAAAAATTCGAGAACAACAATCGTAACAACACTTGACAGCACGTTAAGCACTGTTTTTCCAAGTATATTCCATCATATTTAGAGATGAAAACATTTTCCATGGAATGAGAATGAAAAGCTCGAAACGAAGTTACAATGAAATGCGCGGCGTTCAAGCTGCGGAGTTACTTACATATTCAAACGAGTTGAACGCGTGTAAAATTGATAAGATCTATATGCGCGATAAGAGACGCTCGTGAAGGACAAATTTATTCGAAACCTACGGAGAAAATGCACTTGCCAGATGTAGCGATATACCCAACGAGTTTCGAGTACCATTGGGCCACTGAAAATCTCGAAAATCCTCGTTTAAACGCTCTTGGAGAGGGTCGAGCTGTGCGCTACCTTAATTTTCGAACAATTTTCAAGAGTCACGTATCAAGAGAGTTTGCGAGAGGTGGAAATATGCTCGCGTACCTCAGTTTCCCGGAGCTTTCACACATTTCCTCGTCTAACATTGCTTGGAGTGTGTGCGTTTCCTCCGGATTGGGGACGAGTATTATCTTCGCAGGAGTGTCGGGTACAAATGTACATATACGGCTGTCAGAAACACGCCAGACTCGTTTGAATTACCGAGATTAAATGAGTCTTCTGGCGGTTTGTACTTGTACATATATGTATATGACTCACACTTTCTTCCCCATTTCCCTACCTCTTTTCCTCTCTCACCTTCTGTCTTTGTCGCCGCTTCCTCCATTGAGATAATTATATTCGCGCTAATTGAGGCGTTTGAGTGCATCACTCGATTCTCGAATTTCCGGATCGAATATACGGAAATAATAGAATTTCACGAGGCCTCTGTGAAAAACGGTATTTTTGAAATCTCATCAACATTCAGAAAATACATTATATCGATGCTATTTTATCGCACACTGTAAAATATGTTATTCAATTTAATATACTTGTTATTGAAATTTCATATTCTTTTCTATACTAAATTTCAATGACAAGTATAGAAAGTCGAAATTAATAGACATCGATTGCAAAAAGTAACAATTTTAACTCAAATTCAATATTTGCATATTGAAAGTCTAAGAGAATAAACTCTGAAGATTCTAATTTATATTGGAATATTACTACATTTATTGGAATATTACTGCACGGCAAAAAATTTCCGGACACAACTTCAAAGAAGGTCTGGAACGTTTTTTTTATGCCATTTCGCCGCTCTTCAGGCGCACCCATCTTCTAAAGGCATTTTTTTAAAAAACATTTTTACGATTGGATTCATAAAGGGAAAAGTTTGAGCTTCAATTTCCTTTTTTTAAAAATACTTTGAGCGATTTTTTTTCCAAAGTTATTCTATTTTTTGTGAAAAAAGAGAATCGAAAAAATCACGTATAACACGAAAACAAAGAAGATTAATGAAAAACTTTAAGGTAGCAAAAAGTTGAGTCTGTTTTCGTTGAGTGCAGAGCAATTTTTTCAAATTTTTTTTCTAACATTTTTATTTTGACCGAAAATAGGAGAAAAAAAATTTGGGAAAAATGTGTGAAAAATAAATTTCAATGTGTTGAAAACCGTAAAATAAAGTATTTTTCCCTCTTCAAATTTTATCAATAATCCCATAGTTCTCGAGTTATGGTAGTGGAATGATCGAGCTACGACCCAGAAAACGAGAAAAAAAAATTCTGACAAAAAATCTGAAAAAATTCCTTTGAACTCAACGAAAACAAATGCAACTTTTTGCTATCTTGAAGTTTTTCATGAATCCTCTTTGTTTTCGTGTTATACGGGATTTTTCAAATTTCCTCTTTTTCCACAAAAAACAGAATAATTTTGGAAAAAAAATCGTTCAAAGTTTTCAAAATAGAGTACAAATTTAAATACAAATTATAGAAATAATTTAAAAAACCGGAAATAAAGCCGGATTTTTGCCTTTCAAAATGCCGTTTGCTAAACTAGTCTACGTTGACTTCCGGCAAAATGGCATAAAAAAACGTTCCAGACCTTTTTTGAATTTTTGTCCGGAAACTTTTTGCCGGTAGCGTATATAAAATTTAATATATTGTATATGCATAAAAACTTCACATTTAAAAACTTCATAATAATGTATGTATTTTTTATGCGCGTAAACGTAAATTAAAATTCGAATTATTTAATTAAATTAAAATAATAAATAATTACGTGAGTGCGTTCAATATTTTTTCGCCGGGAAACGTTTATACTAATGTACGTTAATGCCATAATTTGATCCTTCAACCTCGTTCCTGCATAATTTTCATTATATAATCCAATCATTCCAAAATCCCACGCATCGATGTTCCGCATGAAAGATTAATTGTTCTCGATTGTTTTCCGGATGATAAATTCAATAACTGCGTTATTCAATTAAATTGGCGCTTTTTTCCATAAGTGACAAATCCTTCTCTCTTTACTTGGAAAATTTTATTTCCCTCGTTACGCACAATCGCCTCGTTGCATTGTTTCATTGCAACGTGGAAAAGTTGAGCGCTGTGAGAATTTGTCGATATCGGATATTGCAATATTGCTTCCGTAGCAACAATATGGCGACATATCATAAAAAAGTTTAAAAACTCTCGCGCAAATTTCAATCTCCACCCCGCAACTATATGTGACCAAAATAATTCCAATGGCAATAACACGTTCCACCTTTTGCCAATAATTTATGGATAATAATGCTTCCAACGAGCGATTTTTTTTTCATCAAAGTTTTCAATAGAGAATTTCGCTCTTCCAACCTCAATCGTCCGCCATATTGAAGGGAAATACGAATTGTTTGACGACCAGAACACGATCCAACTTCACTGCCATGATATTGCGCCAGGTGTAAAATTAGGGATTTCGAAGTTTCGTTGAAACGAACACCTCGTTATAACTCCTGTATGGGGACTTATTTCATGGTGTGACCAGATGAAAATTGTACAGAGTCCCGAGAATCTCGGTGTGTCATACTGGCGAGTATTTTCAAAAGACTTCGACGATGACGACTAATTTGCGGAAAAGTTCTAGTGCATACATGTATGTGCAATTAATACACTTATTGCTTTGGCGTTTTGGCGCTGCTGTTAAATATGAACTCCGTAGTCGTGCACAATGTTCGGCTTTAACCAAGAACCTCGCGTGAATACATCCAACGTGTACGAATAGCAAACTCGTGGTTCGTCGCACCTTTATCACATTCACTAATTAACTAGCTCGGAAACAAACAACTTGTACTGTACGAGCACGAGTGCCTGGCGCTCGCCCAGTCAGTGGTACAAACACATACACACAAATACACTAACACTGTGTGTGTGTTTTAGTGTATTTACTTGTACCACACAAAGGAGGGAGCAGAGGCGTCAGGGATTTGAGTAAAGGAAAAGTCCGACTTCGGTACCCACCAACCAGTGACGACTCACTTCACGTATACACTAAATACATGAGCAGTTCAACGTCAATGCAGCCATCGAATTAAGGTTGTTGAGACCCAAATCGCAAATAATGAGAAAATTCTGAAAATTTGGTATGTTTTTCAATGAAATATTTAATAGGTCGTGTAAAAATTTCACGATGATTTGGAAGCTCGTTATCGAATAATTAAGATTAACAAATTAAATTAAATTAAATGTAGTCTTATGGAAACTGATATAACTTTGCGGTAAGTTTTTTTTTGACCTCTCAATTTTTTAATATCTATACAATATACTAAAAGCAACGGAAAGAAAATGAAGTTTATTGATAAATATTTTTTTATTCGTTTAAAAAATTGTTTCTAACAAAAAGTTAATTTCTTAATAACGAGATTCCTAATCGTCGTAAAAATTTTACACAACCTCTTAAGGATGTTTAAAAGCAAATGACGTTTAATGAGAAAATTCTGAAAATTTGGTATGTTTTTCAATGAAGTATTTAAGAGGTCGTGTAAACATTTCACGACGATTTGGAAGCTCGTTATCGAATAATTAAGATTAACAAATTAAATTAAATTAAATGTAGTCTTATGGAAACTGATATAACTTTGCGATAAGTTTTTTTTTGTTGACCTCTCAATTTTTTAATATCTACAATATACTGAAAGCAACGGAAATAAAACGAAGTTTATTGATAAATATTTTTTTATTTGTTTAAAAAATTGTTTTTAACAAAACGTTAATTTCTTAATAACGAGCTTCCTAATCGTCGTAAAATTCGTCGTTACACGGCCTCTTAAATACCTCATACAAAAACATACCAAATTTTCATAATTTTCTCATGATTTTTTATTTTAACCCTTAAGGAGGGTGAAGTAATGATGATAGAATTCTGAACATTTTGTATGTTCTTACATGAAGTATTCCGGAGGTCGTGTAAAAATTCCACTACGATTAAGAATTTTTTTATTTTTAGTTTTCTCTGAAGTACGAGCTATAACGACATTCTTACTGATTAAGAATCTTTTTTTTTTTATTCTGGATCCGATGACTAAAAATGTTGCAATCGTGTCAGCCAGCACACCATTTTTTTTACCACCAACTTTGCCAGCATATAACTTATTGAATTTTCATTTTTTTTCTTGACATTTTTTTTGTATATTGTCAAAATATTAACAAATACGTTGTGAAAAAATGGTTAAAAGATTTTTGGTTTTTTTTTATCGAGCTGGAAAAAACGCTGAAAATGTATGTCTCTAGACCAGAATACTGCCTTAAGGTTGTTATTTTTTTCTACGACTGCACTGACGTCAATGGATACTCATAGTTTTTAAAAAATATTTCATATCAAAGTTATTTGACAAAGAATAAAATTTTAACCACCAAAAACACCTAAATTCAAAAAACTGAAAAATTTCTAAAATATTTGAAATTTTATACGATAATTTATAAACCGTGAATCATAGTAGGCAGCTTTTATTTATTTCATGGGTTGCACGATTTTTTGATACCATGACGTTGAAAATGTTGAGACAAATTAGAATACTAATGAGAAAGGTTTTATGACTTTCAAGATACGTTCACGTTTTTCTCATTAAGTGTAAATTATATGAATCAGAAATGAAATCTCGATTTTTTTATACCAATAAGAGCTCATTTATTAATTCCAGTTCAACGCTTTCCAAAAAATTCTATTTCAGTACTACGGTGAATTTTTCAACTTTACCGTGAAAGAAGAGTTCATTTCGCAAAGAGAATATTATCTGTAAGTTTTTGAGATTTAATTAATTAATTGTAACTTTTTGAGATTTTTTTCTTATTTAAAAATTCGAGCTTTTTTTCGTTAAGAAAGAAATATAATAAAAATACGAGCGGATGGACAAAATCCATTTTGAGGGTGGATACTTTTTAATCGAATTTTCGTAACCGCTACTTCCACCCCTCGTATCAGTGAATAAAAAAAACGAATAAAACGGCATTTAATTCTTTACCGAATTTGCGAGATATCGGAGGAGACATGGATTTTTAAAAATAAGGATTCTACTTCATCGACTGTAACAAAATGATAAAATTAACAAGACTAATGCAATTTGAGAGAAAAAATATTCACTATTATTATTTTGCATCGTCCCTTGTTTGCTTCTCCTTCAGTTCAACCGGACTTGATGATCGCCAACGATCCGTTTTAATGGGTTGTTATCGAGTGAATCTCTCGTATTGGGGAGCTTTTTTGGTGAATTCGAAACCGTAAGCATCGGTCAAGAGTCGGGGGGAGGGGGGGAGGGGGGGAGAAATATAGAGAAGGAGAATTTAGCAAAACGAAAATCGAGATGCGAGGTAGGGGTGGAGAAAATGAGAGACTCGAGAGTGTTATTAGTACGAAATGGGGCTGAATGTGCGACGAGACCGGTGAGAGTATGCAGCACGTGGTCATATTGCCCTCGCCGTAAACAGGCCGGATATTTCTGCACGAGTGCAACGAGAAAATTGAAATTTCACCGCGCACAGCGACGGAGCAGCTTCGAGAGTAAATGGAAGCGAGCCGCACCAAATTCAAAGTCTCTCTCTCTCTCTCTCTCTCTCTCTCTCTCTCTCTCTCTCTCTCTCTCTCTCTCTCTCTCTCTCTCTCTCTCTTTTTCCCTCTCACGAGCCAAATATATACTTATATACAAATATCCACGGTAGAAAAGAGAGGACCGACGACCGCAAGAGGCAGAATGCCGAGGCAACCGGAAATGTCGTTTGCTCGTTATCCGACGTTCCGCAAGAGCTTAACGAGAAGAAACGCTCGCGAGGCTCGCTCATACAGTACGTAAGCCCTCTCTCTGTCCATTGCACGTCACGAGAAACCTTTATCTATGACCAAAATAAAAGAGCCCGAGACCAAAAGCGAAAAAGCTCCGCATACGCAGAGGAAGGTGGGGCATGACGGCCCCCTTAAAAAATGTGGTAAACAAATTTTTTTTTCGTTCCTTCTTAAGTTATCATTAATATGATGTATTGGATCACCCTAATGCACATAATAGACCACCCTAAAAAATTAGGTCAGAATTTTCATTTTTGTTTTTCTTCAAATTATGATGAATTTAATGTATTCATCCACTTTTAGGCTCATGCAGTACATCCGGGGTAAACTGAACCATCAAGAAAAATTTTAAAAACTTATTTTTAACGAAATTGAAAAATTTTCCAATGAAAACAACATTATCTATTATTTAAAATATTGAAAAAAAAATTTTGTTTAAGAATAATAATAATTGAAAAATATAGAAGTTATTTATTATTTGACAGATTTTTAATTAATCTATATGAGGTATTCCCCCTGATTGGGACCCCCTTTTAGGCCGACCTCTTTTGAATTACTTGAAACTTAACGATGTTTTACGATGAGTGTTGCCTAAAAGGATATTGTACACCAATTTTCAGGACTTTAACTATAATACTCTTTGGAATACATCAAAAGTTATATTTCAAACTTTTTGCGTATTCAGTTCTTCGGACCTTAGGCACGGCGTGAAATGAAATCGAAAAAATTATTTTCCAATTACTTTCGATCGGAAATTTCCTGCGCTTTCCGAAAAAAATATCAGCGATTTCGAAAAAAAACGAATTCAATTAAATTTCGGTCAAAAACCGAAAAAATTGATTTAAAAAAAAAGAGCATAATTTAATTCAGCGGAACAATTTTTTTTCATGTTTTGTATATATCTAAGAAGTCACGATATGAATTTCAAGCTGGAACTCGCATCCGTTTACTAATGCCAAGTCTTTTAGTATGGGATGAAAATTCTTAAATATCGTGTTTTTCGTATGCAACAGTTCTCTGATATATTATATAGCGTTTTTTTAAACGAATTTTGAATTTAGTAAATTAATTAAATTAATTAAATTAAATTAATCAAATAATCAAATTTATTAAATTTTTAATTTAATTAATTTATAAAATTCGAAATTCGTTAAAAAAAACTATATAATATATCAGAGAACTGTTGAATACGAAAAAAACGATATTTAAGAATTTTTTTTCTACTAAAAGACTTGGCATTACTAAACGGATGCGAGTTTCAACTTGAAATTTACATCGTGACTTCTCAGATATATACAGAAGATGAAAAAAATTGTTCCGCTGAATTATGTTATGCTCTTTTTTCGTAATTCAATTTTTTCGGTTTTTGACCGAAATTTAAATGAATTCGTTTTTTTTTAAATCGCTGATATTTGTTTCGAAAATCGCAGGAAAATTCCGATCGAAAGCTATTGGAAAATAATTTTTTGGATTTGATTTCGCGCCGTGCCTAAGCTCCGAAGAGCTGAATGCGCGAAAAGTTTGAAATATAACTTTTGGTGTATTCTAAAAAGTGTTATATTTAGAGACCTGAAAATTGGTGTACAATATACTTTTAAGTAACACTAAAACATACTCGAGTTTCAAGCATTTTGAAAGAGATCGGCTTAAAAGTGGGTCCCGATGAGGGGGAGTACCTCATATATTTTTTTATGATAAGCAAATAACAATAGCATTAATTATGATTTATGATAATTGTTCAAAAATAATAACACAACAATAACAAATAATAGGAAAATGTTCGGTGACAAAATATTTTTGAAGAAAAGATACAAAAAATGAAATGGACGGTAATGAATAATTCGCCGAGTGCAGAAGCGAAGATTTTATCATGAATAATGCTCGAGGTGTATTAGATAAATTAATGGAGATTGAGAATGACTAATATACGTAGTTGTACGCCGAAATCCACGGGGGTGTGTGTTATTTTAAGTCAAATATATACATGCTGGCGGTGCGCTAAGTGCAATAAGTTTTGGATTTTGAGAGACTTTAAGTGGTACTTGGGGAGCAGTTTCTCCGCTCCCACGTCGGTTTTAACCCCCTATATGCTGATCCCGCTCCTTTTACCCTTCCCTTCTATACACGTGTCTCGCTCACTCCTTCATTCTCTCAAATACTGTTCTCGGAAGAAAGCTCCTGCAGGAAAACTAACGACTAACCGGCGCCCAAGAGGTGCGGAGGACAAGAGAGTAAGAGAAGAGAGTAAGCGAGAGAAAGAGCCTGAGACTTCATGGACTTCTCTCGCTGAAATCGCCTGTTGGAGAATCTCGCAAATCCTCGAGCCAGCCGATATTTGCATACGAAAAGTTAATCCGCGTCGAGAATACCGCACCCGCGATTGAAATGAAAATGCACGACCTCCGCAAACCGCGTCCTCGCCTATTCCTTTTCCTACCCCTTTCTCTTTGGGATTTTCTCTTCATGAATATAATTCAAGTGGCTGGAGCGAACAAAGCGACGCTTTTCGGAGATCGCTTGTGGCAGGCTCTTCCGCAAAGAGAGAGAAATAGAGAGAGAGGAAGAGCCAAATTATATATATGCTATATTCTCATTTGTTTGACCGAAATATGATTATCTCAACTTTTTCGATAATACCCGAGGACCAATATAGATGACGGAATGAGGGACGATAGAAGAGCCATCCCTTATCGATGTATAAAATGTGTATGGGGCATTCCACGTCAAATCGCGCGGTCATCAGCCTCATCTCCTCGGATGTTGATGACCATTAAATTGTGAGTTTCGTTTGGCCCAAAATATGACCTCCAATTCTGAGAAATTTGTATTTTATTTTTTAGGGGTTGCCCGAGCTAAAAAATCATTAAATTGAGGGAACACCTAAAGAGGGGCCTTTTTTAAATTAATGAAATTTTTGTCACAGGAATTAAGGCCTGAAACAGATATTTTCGTCATAGTTCGATAATGGGCCAAAAATAATTACTATTTTTTTTTTTGTATCTTGATTTTTTGTTTCATAATTTCTTATTTTGATTGTTTCTTGTAGTGAGAATAACAACAACAAAAATCTTTTTCTAGTGAAACTTGATTTTTTTTTCTTGATTTGAGAGTGAAACGACAACATTTTTCGATAATTTATTAGCCTCGACAACCTGAAATAAAACGGATAATTTAAAAAAAAAAATTTAAATAGAAGTTATAATTTAAAAAAATATAGTAATTACTTTTGGCCGATTATCGAACTATGACGAAAATATCTATTTGAGCCCTAGTTCCTGTGAAAAAAATTTCATTAGTTTGAAAAAGGCCCCTCTATGTTTTCCCTCAATTTAATGATTTTTTAGCTCAGGCAACCTCTAAAAATGAAATAAGAATTTCTAAAAATTGGAGATCATGTTTTGGACCTAACGAAACCTAAAATTCATTGGACATCAAAATTCGCGGAGTCCAGGCCGATGACCGCGTAATTTGACTTGGAATGCCCCATATATACATACGACCTCTGCAATCTCTCTTCTTTTCGAAAAGGCTGATATTTATGTAAATTATGTAAAGTATTCCCATGAATTATGAAAGGATTGCCGATGGAAGTTTATAATGCTCCGTAATAATACGTAAGATGATTGTAGCGGCTCGCGCAGCCGTGAAAAAAATTTATTCACTACCGCGAGATGCAAAAAAAAAAAAAAATTCTTCATTTTCTTCTTAAGACTTTCCACCGATGATTTTTTTTCCCACAGGACACAATTCACCAACGATCACGTGAAATACTTTTAGTTTCTTTGAATTTTCTTTAAAAAAAAGCATATATGTCTGAATGTTAGATTCATGTGTCTCGTTTTTTTCTTTTTTTTTAGCGACAGCGTCGTGGCCGCGGCAGGAGCAGCCCTGCCCGATCGCAGGTGACTTCTGTATGAACGGTGGAACCTGCTTGTTCTTCGAGACGGTCGGTGAGCCAGCTTGCAGGTGAGTTCGATTTAAGATTTGTTCATCATCAGTAAAGTTAGCGGAGACAAGAGAACTTTTCACATTAATCAAATAATTTAATTAATTAATTTCAAATTAATTTTTGGCAAAACGAAATGAGCACAAAAATTTCCAATTGGTCACCAAATTAGTACCTAAAAAGGACCTAATTCTGTAACAGTTTAATATATTTTGGAGTACTTGTCTCTGCTAACTTCACGGAGTTTAAAATATCTATTTTTCATCCCTTACATTTTCCAATCTTGCGATACTCGTGAAATTTTTTACTTCTCAACCCTCGTGAAAATCTTTCACGTGCTCCATCCTCGAATTTCTCTCGAGTCCCTCTCATTCAGCGCAACTCCTTCTCATCTTCCTTCTTGCCCGTCTATCTGCGCGTTTTTTTCTCAAAACATTTTCCTCTCCCGGTCAATCATTATCGTGGCAAAGGCTCTCGAGCACACTGGCGAACGGTTTGAAATGATTTTTCCGATGATTCGAGCGTTCTTCAACTTTAAACTTTCAGCTCCTGATGCCCTTTTATACCTGCCAGAGTTTGTTCAAGACTCTCGGGCAAGCGATTGAATGCATCTTCGTGTCTTCCATACAACGTTTCTCTTCCACCTCTCCTCTGTCGTGTTTACTCTCATTTATTGTCTGTCCTCTTTGTTTATTGTTATACATTTTTCGTATTCACTGTCAGATGTGAAAGTAATTTCATTTTCTCATCTCATCGCATCGAGAATTGTTCTCATCAGTTCAATCATTTTTCGTGCTCCATCGATAATTATCAACCATTAAGGGGGTCGAGTCAGCTTCAAAACGGCGATTTTTAATAACAATTTATAATTTTTGTAGAATGCCTACAAATATGATGTATCGTCCACCATTTGAGGTACCAAATGAACAATTTTTTGGGACTAGTTGAAACCCTTGAGGTGCACCGGTGTCCTGAAAAACCTAGTTTTGAGTTTTCACACTCTGCGCATGATTCAGAAAGAACTGCTAGACGGATTTTGTTCTACGATATCTCATTTCCTTCGTAACGCTTCTTCCCACGGGATGAACGGGGCACATTTTGATTCAAGTCAAAATTGTGACCAGGACAATGCCTGGAAAGTTCAAAATAGGCTACACTGAGCAAAAAAATTGTTGAATGAACTAAATCTTTAGTTGCATACGCACGACTAAATATTTACTGGGTCTAACTAAATAATTAGTTTCTTGAATAATTCTGCGTTTCAGTTGACCAAAATATGATTCAGAAAACAAAATTTGGGTTTGTACAACTAAATATTTAGTCGTGCGTATGCAACTGAAGATTCAGTTCATTCAACAATTTTTTTTCTCAGTGTACCAATTTCAACACTGGCCTGCAACTCTGAAATAAAGGGCAAAAACGAAATATGCCGCGTTCATCCCGTGGAAAACAGCGTTGCGAAAGAAATGAGACGCCGTAGAACAAAATCCGTCCAGCGGTTTATTCTGAATCAAGGGCAGAGTGTAAAAACTCAAAACTAGGCTTTTTAGGACACCGGTGCACCTCAAGGGTTCTAACTAGTCCCAAAAAATTGTTCATTTGGTACCTCAAATGATGGACATAACATCATATTTGTAAGTATTCTACAAAAACTAGAATTTATTATTAAAAATCGCCGTTTTGACGCTGACTCCACCCCCTTAACTCAGCATCGGAAGACACCGATAACTATAATAAATCTGGCTGCACGTTGGGCATTGATCAATGCATCGACGTATCGATCACGCTAATTGCCGGTATGGGAGTCGCCAATGTACCGATATCTAATTAATGTCGTATCCATCGAGATTTTGTACCACAATGTACCTTCAGTTACGAAATTACATACTCGGAGTATCGCCAGAGCGAAAGGCTCATTCGTGGTTTGACCATTCTCGCTAACTCTGAACCTACGAGTTTGTCGGAGCAGAGAGAAATTGGTCTGTATTACGTTTCGCGGAAGTGGCAATATCAGCCCCGTGTAAATCCACACACATATGTATAAATATATGGACAGGGAGAGAGAGAGAGAGAGAGAGAGAGAGAGAGAGAAAGGGTGCCGAAGTAAACTCACAGTTATCGACGTTAACGGGCGCGTGTCAAACGGCTTAGGTCTGACTCCGCGTGGATTCTGACCACTTGACGAAAAGTAGAGAAATCCTTTGACGTACTCGAGAGTCCATTCAAACATCCGAAGCCTTTATACATTAGCTCTTCAACGTGAATCACGAAAATTTGCCGTAAACTGTCGCAATAACTCCCTCAAATGTTTGAAAATCTAGGATTGTATCTTATCATTTTTGTCTTGAAATATTGTTAATCGATGATTATCATTCGTCAAAATTGAAATACTCCAGACCAGAGTTGTAAATAATGCATTATTTTGATAAAACATTACGATATTCATTATCCATTACACTGCATAATGTAAAATGGACAAATGTACCATTACAAAATACAAAAGTAATATGTAATGAATGTATGTTCCATTAGAAATAAAAAAGTAATGTGTAATAGATGCATGCGCCATTACAAATATAAAAGTAATGTGTAACGGATGCATGTGCCATTACAAATAAAAAAAGTAATATGTAATGGATGAATGCTCCATTACAAATTACAATTGAAAAAAAAGTAATTTGTAGTGGAAAATATTCCATTACAAATAGAAAAAATTGCTGTGTTCGCATTAGAAACTTGCCCATTGCTGCTTCATTACGACAATTTGGAGCAGTTATTATTTTGCTCAAAGGTAAGTCTACTAATTTTTCAATGAAAATAATTTGTGTTTATCAAGTTTTTGTTAACTTTACTATCGTCGTGGTAAATATATGAACAGTGATTTTTTGGAGTAACTTTTACATCAATGGAGCAAAAATTACTCCAAAAAATCATTGTTTATAAGTGTCAGTGTATATTAAGTTGATATACACTGACACCTATAAGTTTTTTTTGAATTACAATTTTTACATTTACCACTACGATAGTAAAGTTAACAAAAACTTGATACACACAAGTTATTTTAATTGAAAAATTAATAGACTCACCTTTAAACAAAATAGTACCTGCTCCAAATTGTGGTAGACAGACACTAATTTGAAATGGAATATTCTCCACTACAAATTACTTTTTTTCAATTGTAATTTGTAATGGAGCACTCATTCATTACACGTTATTTTTTTTATTTGTAATGGCTCATACATCCATTACACATTACTTTTATTATTTGTAATGGAACATGCATATACTACACATTACTATTTTCATTCGTAATGGAACATTTATTACACGTTACTTTTGTAATGGCAAACTTATCCAACACACGTTGTTTAAAGTAATGGGTAATGCATTACTTTTACATTACTATTTTCAAAACTCTGCTCCGGACTATTTTGACACTATATACATTTACAATGATTCTCTGATGATTCTTGCGATTTCGTCGAAAAATCATGAATCCGATTCTCGTTTGTTTGTTTGAAAGATTTGAAAAAAAGTTGAGGATAATCCGTTAGTCGGAAAAATGTTCAGGTGGTATCGCCGAATGTGATGAGTAATTTGGCAGGCCGGGGCTTCGTGTCACCACGAAAATTCGTTAAATAAATTTGGCCGACGTCGCAGCAGTGATCCAATGGGATGAAGGTACCCCTGGGAAGCGAGAGGATCAACGAAGTTCACGAGGGAAAAAATTTAGAAAGAGCCCACGTGTAGAACTAACCCAGCGAGCTATCGCTCTCGTTGAGGAGGGTTTATTGGCTTTTCGTGTTCGAGTATTGGTGCAAATGACTGCAGCAGAAATAACGCCTCGTTGAAACAACGAAAAACGGCAAAAAATCGCGAAATACTCCAACACGAAGTACAGAAATGTATGAATCGAAAGAAAAGAAAAAAAGTAAAAAAAAAAAAAAAAAACAATTCACCGTATTCGAGTGAAACGAGTTGAGCGAAAAGAAATTCACATTGGACGAATTGAAAATAATATAACCTCCAAACTGCTCTGAAAATTTCGTTAACTCGCTTTTATCAGTGGCATTTGCATCGCGAGTATAAAGTGGTATCGATGAATCGATATTGGCAGTCGAATAAAAAGGATTATGGCGCGCGGAAGGTTGACAAATTTAAAAAAAACTTCGTCAAAACGATATTCGTTAATGGGCAGTTGATACACAAAAATGGGGGCGATATAACGCCTCGATGAAACTCCGTATTCAGGGTACATGATACAATGTACAGACTCATTTGTCGATTGAAAATAAAATGATGATAACACACGGGGAACGAAGAAACATTGTAGTACGATTTTGAAACACATTTCGCGCGGATTATTTTCATTATTAGTACTCTGCGTATAGATTGAATAATACTCGAGCGAATTTTAATTAAATAATCCCCACGTTCGGGGTTGGTTCCATGGATTTGCGGTTACCTGAAAAATCCGATATCGCATTTATCGATGCCATCAACGTTTTATATATGGAATACTTTGCCGCAGCCTGGTTTATTCGCGCGAGTTGTATCTGCGATTCGCTTTTGGCTCCGTAGGCGGTGTACAAAACATCCAACTAGTATACACGTACGAATATGGATGCGTGCACGTATAATTTTTACGTATTTCGCGCGATTAAAATACAAAAAAGCCGTATTTCTCGCCCAAAGGCATATAAAATACGCCATTTACGTTCAAATCAGGAATCTATGTATTATATATATATATATGGGCCGTTCCATCCCAAATTGGACAGTTTGAAATTTTTTTCTTTTATTTTCGCAAATTTTTGATATTTTTAGTACCCATCAAAAGACCCTTTCTGGAAATTTTTGAGATTTTTTTGATTACCCGTTCACAAGATATTAAATTTAAAAAAAAAACCGCTTTTTCGGTTTTTCGGTCATAACTTCATTAATAATTGTCCAAATTGAAAGTTTTTTTTCAGAATTTTCGGAAAAAATATTTAAAAAAATATTCGGGGTTATTTCAATACGTTTTTTGAGTTTTAAACTTTGAATCCTGTTTTTAAAAGTGAGGGTATATTTGGATGTTTTGATTATTTTTTTTTTTAACTTCCATCTATTCAACAACTTTTAAGACCAGTCCGGTCGTAGGCCCTCCATAATTACTTTTTTTTTCGATTTTTGAAAATTGACGAAAAAAATAATTTTCTAATGAATACCAATTTTTGTTACTGTACAGTATTTTTTGAATCATTTTGATTTAATTTTGACACTTTTATTTATCGTTAACAGGTTTTTTAAACTATTAATTAATCGTTAAGTCTATTTATGAACAATAGTAACAACAGCTCAAGAATTGTATGGCTGGGCATCGAACCCAAATAGTCTACCGAATATTGCTGTCATATTTTCATCTGAGAAACACTATTTAGATGCAAAAGAAAAATTATATCTGCGATACAATACTGCTAAGTCAATCACAGGGACACCAAAATTTCATTCAATTATTCCAATGAGCAACGGAAATGTATTGGCAAAGGAATATTCTGATTCAGGAAATGATCATATATGTAAGATTTTAAAAAGAATGCGTGAATGAATAAAAACTGTCGTTATTATTGTTCATAAACAGACTTAACGATTAATTATTAATTTTAAAAATCTGTTAATAAAAAAGTGTTAAAATAAATTCTAAATGATGAAAAAAAGACTCTACAGTAACAAAAATTGATAGTCATAATGATTTATGGAAAAAAAAAATTCACATTTTCAAAAATTGAAAAAAACCGTAATTATAAAGGGCACACGACCGGGCCGGTCTTAAAAGTTGTTGCATAAATGGAAGTTTAAAATCAAAATTTTTCAAAAAAATCGAAATACGCATTCACTTTTAAAAACACGATTCAAAGTTTTTAAATAAAAAAAACTCATTCAAAAACACGTCGAATATTTTTTTGACATTTTTTCATGAAAAGGCCATTAAAAAACACAACATTTGAAAAAAAAAATTCTTAATTTAGACCATGATTGAAGAAGTTATGACCATAAAACCAAAAAAAGGGCAGTTTTCTTTTTTTTTATATATATCTTTTGAACGGGTAATCAAAAAAATCTGAAAATTTGTCAGGAAGGATCTTTCGATGGGTACTAAAAAATATAAAAAATTTGAGGAAATCGGAAACAAAATTTTGTTCGAACTGTCCGATTTGGGATGGAACGCCCCGTATATAAGTATCAGTGGCATTAATGTGTACGCCGCAAACCGAGCAAACGGTTTATCGCAGCTGCATCCTATCGCTTTTCTCTCCTCATCGAACGTTCGAGGCTCGCAGTGTATTTGGCATCGATATATATATATATACAGGTAACAATACACCAACACTATATTCCATGGCGAAATATGCGCAGAGGCGAGGCTTGGAACGAATGGAAAAGCGCACCAGATACGTGTAGGTGAAAGTGCAATTTTTTTTATTTCAAAACCTCCCCATAGATACGTACGTGGTGCAGCTCGTAAATTTTGCTCGTCGAAGCAAAAACACTCTCTGCAGCCAGTAGTAAAGGCGGAATTTGGGCGGACATGCACCGATGCGCGTAAAACGAAGCTCCAATCTTTTATTTACGTTAACCCTATTCTCTCTTTGCCTTCTCATAGGGTTATGCGCCTTATTCCCCACCCCCTTAATGTTCATTAATTGTCCTCGCGAGAGGAAAACTCTCCCACGAGCGATCCATTGTCCACTTGTTAACTTTGCCTTCCTACAACTTGCTTTCCCTGACCGATTAAAAATATTTTTCGCTCTTTTTTGACTTCTCCGCTAATTTTTCATTTCCTGACACTTCAAGGATTCGCTGCTTCGTTTTTCCATTCTATAACTCTAAACAATTGAAAGACTTCCCGAATTTTCCCTCACTTCTCTGATTATTCTTCCTATATGATGCATTCCTGTATACGCAAATTGATAGGTTTTTTTTTTTCAATTAATTCACATTCATACGAAGGAACGACGTGAAACGTTGAAAATTATCTATTGGTTATCGGAATTCTCTACTCACTCGACTTTTTCCGTTAGTTGTCGTCACGAAGAAGCCGGAAGTTGGTGTGAAATTACTTTCCCACTGCGTATCGTGTCTGAAAAATAGTAACAAAATTCAAACCATTATTGAAGCACTCTTAAATTGGTCAAGTTATTTCTTAACTTACAGAAAACAATATTATCTTACAGGAAACAATATTTGTTGCAGATTGTTCGTTTAGATTTTTGCAATAAAGAAACCTCGCAACTATCACATTGATTAATGAAGCAGCTGGATAAATGATAAGTGTCGTTAGCTTCGAACAATCACAAAGTGATGGAGAGTTAGGAAAAAGTTTTGGTCGACCCGAGGGATAGTTTTTTGTTTGTTATCCGTACGAAAAATTCGGAAAATGGACGCGCGAGAGGACCGCAATTCAAAGCCGGGATAATCGCATATAGGTACGTCAAGCTTTATCCGTCCGAAAGTTGCTATGAGCTTTTCTATTTAGTTCGGTCTCTCTGTCGCTCTCTCCCTCTCTCGCACTCTGTATCTCGTTGTACATTATTTGTATGTACGTTAGTATGCCTAACGATGATAATCCCTGGCCAGTGGTACTACCAAATCCGACGTTGAAACTTGAGAGAAATAAAGAGCCACCGTTGGCTTCTATCCCGATCCCTACACGTCGCGTCTATCCTAGTGAGTTTTATCCATACAACATATCTATACCTCTTGTCGATACAAAGAAAAACAAAGTGGAAACCGCAAAGTTGAAAATGCACCATCCGAGGCGAAAGTTATAGTGGAAACGCGTGTATGGAACTCGTCTCTTTACCCAGAGTTTCTACGTATATCTACATGTATATATATGGGGCATTCCAAGTCAAATCACGTGGTCATTGGCTTTACCCCCCCCCCCCCCCCCCGAATTTTGGGGTCCAATGAATTGTGGGTTTCGTTTGGTCCAAAATATGACCTCAAAATTTTAGAAATTTTTATTTCATTTTTTAGGGGTTGCCCCTGCTAAAAAATCATTAAATGGAGGGAAAACATAAAGTGGGGCGTTTTTCAAATTGAGGAAATTTTTTTCACAGAAACTAGGGCCCAAAGCAGATATTTTCGTCATAGTTCGATAATGGGCCAAAAGTAATTACTATTTTTTTGTATTTTAATTTTTTTCATGATAATTTCTTATTTCGATTGTTTCTTGTAGTGAGAATAACAACAACAAAAATATTTTTCTAGTAAAATTTGATTTTTTTTTTGCTTCAAAAGTGATACGACAACATTTTTCGAACATTTATTAGCCGTGATGACCTGAAATAGAACGGATTATTCAAACAATTAAAAAAAAAAAGTAACTATTTTTTGCCCATTATCGAACTATGACCAAAAAAATCTGTTTTGGGCCCTAGTTTCTGTGAAAAAATTTCATTAATTTTAAAAAGGCCCCTCTTTATGTTTTTCCTCAATTTAATTATTTTTTAGCTCGGGCAACCCCTAAAAAATGAAATAAAAATTTCTGAAAATTTAAGGTCATATTTTGGGCCAAACGAAACCCACAATTCATTGGACATCAAAATCCGAGAGGGTCAGGCCGAGACCGCGTGATTTGACGTGGAATGCCCCATATACATGTTGGTCTAATCAAGTGTATTATCCGGCGAACGTATTCTCTCTTGTTACTCGTTGTTCCGGGAGAAAAGGTTTATTCAGTGGTTTTACCATAATCTTGTAGTAAGTAGCTCGTCCCAGTTCCAACGAGGAAATATAACCCATCCGTATTTACGAAGGATTTCTGACCAAACCCGGTCAACGTTCAACCATAAGCCCTTCCAATTTTATCCATGACTTTTGTTACGTTTCCCAAAACCCTTTACACCCTTTTGATTTTATTTTACGAGTTGAAATTCGTTTCTCCATTTTTGCAAAGCCAATAGATGTAATTGGAAAATCTCTTCCAATTGGAAAATCTACAGAATTCTAAAAATGGTTCCAATGGTAAAAAAAATACCTGCTTCTACGAACGTGAATTGAGCTTTTTGTATTTTATTCACAATTAACTTATTTATTCAATTAATTGATTATTTATTTTAATCAACTTATTTATTTGTTTTTTATAAGAAGTATTTTTTTTTATTTTTACAAATCGAAAAAACGTTCCAAGATCAGTGTTTCATTGCCCAACAGACTATTTTTCAGGTTCTTGATTTCGGGTCACAATTCTCGATATAAACAAATATGAAGACGAAAGCAAAATTGGAGTTCTTTTGAGAGAGACAAGCTATATAAAAAATCGAGCCAAGAATCCACGAAGAGAAGGGATGAATATCGATCGCTTGAGACAAGCCCCATGTTCATTTATTTGATTTATGCATTTACAAAAGAGACTAATCGTAAGATAAGACTACGTTGTCGTATAAATCAAAGGTGCACTTTGACGCGTGTTTATTCTGCGAGTTGAATACACGCGTGTAAACTCTCTCTCTCTCTCTCTCTCTCTCTCTCTCTCTCTCTCTCTCTCTCTCTCTCGCTCTCTCTTTCTCTCTCTCTCTTTTTCTCTCGTGAACTCTCTTGTACAACAATTTTTCTCGTAAAAATTGACGTGTGTGTGTGCGTGTTTCGCCCATAAAAGTGTCAAACCACCCCTTTGTGTATTTGCAACGGGGTCAATGAACGTCGGGTTGGGTTTGTGAGAGTAAATGAGAAACAAGCCAAGTCGAGAGTCGTCAATCTCACTCGTCCTCTCACTCTTTCTCTCTCCTTCTCGTCACGATTCTTGGGGATGTTATAACGAAAGACACTGTACAGTGTCGGCTACACTTCTCGGCTTTCAAGGTGCTCATTATTTCAGAAAGGTGTTCAGCGACTTTTTCCTAGGCTCATCTCGCTTGTGTACAGTTCCAAGGAGTAGACCGGTAAAATGATCACAGACACACACGCACACGCTTACGCATGTACACATACGAACTAAGGGTAGTCATGAAGATTTCTGGCTCAAAAACAACACGACGGGAGGAATATGAGACATTCGCTGGCGAAGAAAGAGGAAGATGAAAATAAAACGGGGTGGAAATGCGAGAGTCTGGAAAAAAGTGTGAAGACACTGATAAAGGAGTCAAAGGGTGAGTGCACGTAAGTGGGAGGAGCGAGAAGAAGGGAAGATAAGATAAAGAGTGAGAGAGAAATATGAAAAGGTCAAAGGGTTGAACCCATGAAAATCCAGCCGCGGTGCGAAGCGAGCTATAGGATTATTCAAGTATAATAGAGCAGTCTTGCCGCCGTTCCTGCTTCTGGCTGATGCTTACTTGTTGGAATACTTGCGCGATGAAACTTTCCCGGGCGGGGATGTAGTGTAAAGCACAGAGAAAACTGAGGTATGCGTCGGTATGTGTATGCGTGTGTGTGTGTGTGTGAGAAAGGAACGACCCATACATGTGCATATCACGTATATACATGACCGTGAGCCCTCTCTGGTTGGCGCCACATTCTTGCTGTGCACCTCGGCGCCGTCACAAAGGGTTGAGAGAGGGCGCGCGAGGTACAGCGGAGGACAACCACGCTTGGTTAAAGGTTCGGTATGGTCTCGTCGTCGTTAGTGAGGTTGCCGCTTCTGCCGCTGGTTCTCTTCGTATAGCCCGGAAGCAACGCGCGGCATCTTCCCCCGGTGAGCTCACGAACCTACCCCTATTGTCTCACCTCTGCCGAGGTACATCAGCAAGTTTCGTGTACCGAAGGAAAAAAAAACGAACCAGAATCTCGAAGAACCAGCGAGAATACCTCCTCCTTCATTTTCTCTATCTATGTGTGGATCGTCAGGGATGATACTTTGCCATTTTATAGAATTGTTCGAAAGCAAGAGACTCGGCGCTAACGAGAATAATCTCTCTCATCAACGATCATTCGTTTTAATGTCACTTTGTCAGAGAAAACAGAAAGGATTCATTTTTTTTACGGCAAAGGGGAAATGATCGCGGATCTCGCTTTCTCATTATATGTAAATCCTTTTCTTCTCATACTTTATTCTCGTTCGTTTTATGAAATCTCTTAGTTCGTCGAAATTTCCATAAATCATTTATCTCCTTGATCACTTCAATTATTCGAAAATAGTCATAAATTCAGTGACGAGAAAATGGAATTAAATTTTCAATCCAGTAAAAAATACTCGAGCTCAAAGCTGAGACTCTTCCGTTTACGATGAAAATAAGTCATTGAATAATTCTTCTTTTCTTTATTTTTATAATTTTGACATCGAAAATTACCTCCATTAGTTAGCACCAGAGTTGTGGAAGTAGTAATGTAAAAGTAATGCGTTACCCATTACTTTAAACAATGTGTATTGGATAAGTTTGCCATTACAAATTACAAAAGTAATGTGTAACGAATGAATGTTCCATTGCAAATGAAAATAGTAATTTTTAATGGATGCGTGTTCCATTACAAATAATAAAAGTAATGTGTAATGGATGCATGCGGCATTATAAATTTAAAAAAAAGTGCAATGAATGAGTGCTTCATTACAAATTACAATTGAAAAAACGTTATTTGTAGTGGAGAATATTCCATTACAAATTAGTGTGTTTCTACCACAATTTGGAGAAGCAGGTACTATTTTGTTCAAAGGTAAGTCTATTAATTTGTCAATGAAAATAATTTGTGTCTATCAAGGTTTTGTCAACTTTACTATTGTAGTGGTAAATGTAAAAATTACAATTGAAGAAAAACTTGAAGTTGTCAGTGTATATTTAATATACACTGACATTTGTAATTTTTTCTTGAATTGTATTTTTCCCAAGAATGAAGTAAAAATTACTCCAACAAATCACTGTTCATACATTTATCACTACGATAATAAAGTTGACGAAAAACTTGATACGCACGAATTATTTTAATAAAAAAATTAATAGACTTACCTTTGAGCAAATATATATTCAGTGAGACCCCACTTGATTTTCTTCCATCTCAATTTATTTCGAGCGAAATAAAATAATGAAACAGTAATGTGCAAGTTTCTAATGCGAGCAATTTTTCTATTTGTAATGGAATATTCTCCACTACAAATTACTTTTTTCAATTGTGATTTGTAATGGAGCATTCATCCATTACATATTACTTTTTTTAATTTGTAATGGCACATGCATCCATTACACATTACTTTTTTTTATTTGTAATGACACATGCATCCATTAGACATTACTTTTTTTACGTGTAATGGCACATGCATCCATCACATATTACTTTTTTATTTGTAATGGCACATGCATCCATTACACATTACTTTTTTTATTTGTAATGGTACACTTTCAATTTCACATTATGCAGTGTAATGGGTAATGAATACCGTAATGCATTATCAAATTGATGCATTATTTACAACTCTGGTTGCCACATATGAGGGCGATATCCGTTATCAGGAGGCGTTAGGAACAGAATGCAAAAAATTGCGAAGATGCATCGTTGGTAAATGCATACGAGTGAAATTTGCTGAGAATAACTGCTAATTTGCTTCTGGTGTAGGGCAGAAAAAAAAAAGAAAGATCGCCGATGGGCGTAATGCGTAATCAACGAAATGATTACGGATGCAGGAAGTGCTGCAATCATTGTACTCGGTTGTAAGCCTCCATTCGGCAGAACGTCGAGTCGAGTATTTGCAATGGTTCGTGGCCTACCGGCGCGGTAATTCAGGGGTTGGAAATGCCACGAGGCCGATAAACGTATGTATATTGCACGAACAACCCCTAACGGTCCATACACTATAACGCGTTGTGTAGCTTGGCATTCGCAGAGTTTTGGCCTCTGTAAGCTCGAGAGGCCACAGGGGCAATAATACAGCCTGTACAACGGAAAGGCTACAATAGACATACACATGTGCACAGAAGTGAGGAGTGCGCGAAGGGCGAACGGAATCACCGGTAACAACAGTTACCACTGTGCGTACCGTGAAAGATATCGCAGTTGGGATGTTGCATGGTGTAACCGTGAATGTGTGGATATATTTGCGTTATCCTGCAAACCAAAATGATCCATACATACACTCCCGTCCAAAAGTTTGGAAACACTCCCACCGATTCCGCGCCGCACAAAAAGTTTCACTTCTCTTTAAAAAATGAAGCTATTCCGATTCAACGTGCGACATTTTAAAGCGGACATATTCAGCTTCATCTCGCTTTTTCCAAAAAAAAAATTCGATTTTTTTTTAACCCGGTACGCCCTTTGAAACATGGTCGTTGGTCGGCTTTTTTTTGGCATTGTTATTTTGGCGCACGACCCATGCATTTTTTTAAAACTGCTTTTCGCATGGAAAACGTGTGGGAAGGAAGTACGAGCTTCAATTTTGTTCGTTGAATAGTTTCGTACGATTTTTTTTCGCAACAATATTCAATTTTTCGCAAAAAACAACCATATTTACAAAATGAAGCAAAAAAAATATCTCATTGACAAGAAAAATTTTCGGAAAAAAATTTGAAAAAAAATTTCATTGAATCCCGAATGATTGTATGCAAGTTTTGAACTGAAAAACATCATCCACACAACTTTTTTATCTAAAAACCGTGTATATAGGGTGAGAGGATTGTTTAAGATAAAAAAATATCTCTTTTACAGGAAAAATTATTTAAAAAAAAATTTGAAAAAAAAAACTGAAAAAATTGTATTTAATTCAAAACGATTGTATGCAACTTTTTTCTTTCTTAGTGATTTCACGAAAACCCCGTAGTTTTAGAGTTACGCTACATTTTATAAATACGGTCGTTTTTTGCGAAAAGTTGAATATTTTTGCGAAAAAAAATCGTACGAAACTTTTTAAAAGACGAAATTGAGGCTAATTCTCCACGCCACAAGTTTTTCATGCGAAAAACAGTCGTGCGCCAAAATTACAATGCCAAAAAAAAGCCGAGAAACGACCATGTTTAAAAGGTCGTACTGGGTTAAAACTAAAATCGCAAAAAAAATTTGGAATAAGCAAAATGAAGCTGAATATATCCCTCTTAAAACGCCGCTTGACGAATCAAAATATCTTTATTTTTAAAAGAGCCGTGAAACTTTTTGTGCGTCGTGAAATCGGGGCGAGCGTTTCCAAACTTTTGGCCGATAGTGTACACATATATAGATGTATGTACCAACTGTAATTCAAGGACCGCAATTCTTATATACGTTGCAGCGTAACATCGGGCTCGGTATTTCGGCGTCGTAACTCCCGCAGTTTGAGAAACGGCTCCTGACGAGAAGATACCTCATACGTGAATCATAAACCCATCGCGAGGGTTATCGTTTGCGAGCTCGTTTCCGCTCATTCATACGCGGTTTTATTACTCCTAAATGTTGACCATATATATTCCAACGATGCACGCGCTGCAGGTTCGAAGTATCAATTTGAATTAATTTGCATTGAAATTTTGTGGCGCTGCGGTCATCGAGAGTCTCATGATGATATATTCATCATGATACTTCCATGAATCCGATGACGCGGCAATATTTTTTTTCACAGCGACGAAATTGTCCCGAAGGGATGAAACAAGTATGGACAACCGATAAATCAATACTTCATTAACTCTGTTCTCGACTTTGAACGAACTGCTGGTCGCTTTGACCAGCGCTGCTGCTTGGCAATCGTTTACAAGCGTTTCAATTAATCGACCGAAACCTTCCTGCCCCGTCAGTGGTCGTTGTACAATGTATTTCAGTGTATCTGTATCGCATACTTTCGGTATGTCTCGTCCACTAGAATCCGCAATGGTTAAGGATGTTCCTCTGTTATCTCAAAATAATGCCATCGACTTGAAATTTTTACAGCCTATTAATATTTATCCCAGGCCCGGATTTACCATGTCGGGAACCGGGGCTGCTCGGCTTTTTCGAGGCCCTATACGAGTCGTATTTAATGCAACCAATGTAAAGACGACCACATCGGGGGCCCCCAAATACGCGGGGCCCGGGGCTGTAGCCCCTGTAGCCCCCCCCCCCTAAATCCAGGCCTGATTTATCCCCCAAAAGTGTGTGCAAAGTTATAACGAAATTAGGAGCCTCGTTGTGGAGATATTAAATATTTAAAAAAACGTGATTTAACATGCGCTCTTATGGTCATACATGAAAAACCGGCACCATTCGTTCTGTTGTTCACAAACCTGAAATGCCAACAGTTTGAAAAAAATGTATGATCTAGTCCTATATGTGAGAAAACCGTGTGCAAAAGTTTTCCTGCATTAGGAGATTTTTTGCTGAGTAATTAATTCAAACGTATAAAAAGATCCTGGAAATGAGTAAAAAGCAAGCGTGGCGCGACAACACTGCGTATTAGGCCCGGGCTATAGCCTGAACTCACATGCGCATGCGCACGGGCTGACGCGGGATTTTTAAATGAATTAGCACGGGGAACAGTGTTTATGATAGGAAAAACTTGTTTTTTCATTAAAGCATAAATTCCTACAGGTATAAGAGAACAGAATCGAAAGAAAAGAACACAAAGCTGTACGTAAAAAAAAATACGATTCTAAATTAAAAATAATTCATGAGGAATTATTTTCCTCGTGAGGAAGGAAAAATAATTCGTCATCACACGCGTTAACTGTAGGATTTTTTTCTTTGATTGCGTTAATCTCTGTAAGTAAACTCGTTCCGTCACGACTTTACGCTTCCATCGATTTTTTTTTCCGCGACTGCTACTCATTATGAGTGTATTTTACAAATAAAAGTTTGTATATTGACAGGTCCGTTTATAGGTTAGGGCATCACAGATCGCGGAACACACAATCTCGAATATTACACAGCGCATGCGCGTCAATCGTGCAAACTTCGACAAAAAAAACGAGGTTGCCAAATCTCACTGACAAAAATCAATGATGAATAATATTAATATTAATTTTTATAGCGAATGCAATGAGTTTGGATATACTTAATTAAACTATAAGTGTAAAGGTGAACATTCTAAATTCATTGTACGGGTAAAAAATGCCTTTTTGAATCGCTCATGAATAGAGGTTTCGAAGTTGGCTCTCCTGAGCGCGGCCCGTGTATAAGCATAGGGACCCCCCTCGGACGACTCGTCCCGCAAACTAACAGAGGAACATCCTTAAGGAGGCTCGATGGTAGATTAAAAAACGGGAGAAATGAATGAAACTTTTAGAGGGTGTTATTCAAGACACAACGAACCACCCCATGAAATTTCAGGGTCTGTTATCGAGGAAATAATGACAAAAAGTTCATTCAAACATTGCTATTTTTAACATTGCTCTTATGGGAGTCCGGCCAATTTTCACCGGATATGGCATGATATCTTTTGATAAAAACGGAAGATCCTATTTAAAAACCGCGTACTGCAAGACGACATCATAAGCTTTCCAATAGTATCTGGAAAATTGTGTCTTATCGAAGTTATTTTTGAGAATTTTAATAGAGAAAGTGATTGTGTGTACGAGTTCCGGAAGGAGTATGTCTGTCGTCTGCTGCGCACGGTTGCGTCTGCAAGGTTGCATCTGTTGATATCCGTGTTTTGGACTTTTCTGCTCTCGATTCCGCTATTGAAGCGAGTACGTTTTCTCGAGCCACTTGCACTTTTTTCTTACAGAATTTTCCTTTTTTTTACCTCTTATATAACGATGAATATTCTTTGGAACCATTGTAAATAGCAATGCTTTTAATTTATTAATACTTTGTGTAATGTTCCTCGACGTACATCCGACGCGGATTGAGGTTATGGTGTCAGCTGCATTGGCGATCATAAGAACTTGGCGCCAGCGGCGTACCCAGCGCCTGCGCACTGATAGTACTGACTACTAATGTCTATTGACATTACATTTATAATAATATTTATTACAAATTATGAATAAAATATCAATGGAAATTCCATCGAAATTCATAACTTACATTTTGATGTAGCATATAGGACATATCGCGATAGATTTATTAAATTTATTTGACGTCACGAATTTGACTAGCCATGTCACCATCGAGCTTCCTAAACGTTTGTATCACGATGAAAGTCAAAATAGTTGAACGTAGAGATTCTCCGCCTTTTTCTGTCTACAACTGGACAATAAAGGTTCTCAAGTGTGCTCCATTATTCAAGTCTGGTCTCTGACATTCGTGGAGCAATGGTTTATTTAGTAGTGAAGAAAAGATTAATACTATACGTAGATAATAGAATTATCGATAAAGAATTGTTAATATCGCGTTATTGAGAAATAAAAATGTCCAATGATTAGGAAAAGTGCATTCCTTCTTTCGAGACAGAAAAATTTATGAGCGGAAGCGACGAATTGTGACAAATAACCGATCACAATGTGGCACAAGGGTCGATCAATTGAAAATTCCATCGAGTTATTTCCGAGGATCCTTAGAGAGAATATTAAAAATTTCTGTAACGGAAAAGTCAGTTTCAGAAACTCGTTACTTTCCCATTGAACGGTTTTCGCAGATGCTCTTGGATGGGAAATATCCGACATTTTGGATCCAATATATGTTATATCAAATCTATAGTACATTGAATGTCGTCGATAAATTGAACATTGAACTTCTATACGAAGCTACGACAGGGAATGTACAGCAGCCGGTTCGCGAATCGACAAGTGTGATTGGTAAATATATATATGTATATATGAGGCATTCCACACCGATTCGACCTGAGTCTGACCCTTCACCTCTCCGATTTTGTCCGCGATTTTTTGTGGTTTTGTAGTACCTCTGAAAAGCAATTGGGATTTTTTCCGATTTTTTTTGGAGCGATTTGACTTAACTATGGTTAAATTTTTTTTTTTCGAAAAAACTTTTTACAGACGGAAGGAAACCCCTGCCCACTTTTGCTCAACGCTTGAAGTTTTTTTTTCAGATTTTTAATTTTAGGCTGAAGATAATTTGTTTATAAAATTTCAATTATATGAACAAGTTAGTTTTAGCCCAAATTTAAAAATCTGAAAAAAATCCCAAAAAAGTGTTTCGTCTATAACAAGCTTTTTCAATTTTTTTTTTTCAAATAGAAGGAGAAACTTAAATTGCGCAGGCCCTTATCCAAATATTTTTTCAAACACCTCCAATTTATAAAAAAATGTTTGGATAACGGTCCACTCAATTCAGGTTCCTCCTTCTATTTTTTTTAAATTTTATTTTTCAAAAAAGCTTGTTATAAACAGAACGAAACCCTTGCCCACTTTGGCTTGGTGCTTGAAATTTTCAATATAAAAGTTTTTGTAATTTTTTCAGATTTTTGAATTTGAGCTAAAAGTAATTTGTTTACACAACTCTAATTTTATAAACAAATGACCTTTAGCCCAAAATCAAAGATCTAAAAAAATCACAAAAATCCCGTCTTTTATATGGAAAATTTCAAGCGTTGAGCAGGATATCTTTCCGTCTATGAAAAGCTTTTGCGAAAAAAAAAACTAAACCATAATTAAGTCGAAACGCTCCAAAAAAATCTGAAAAAAATCCTGAGTGCTTTTCAGAGGTAATACAAACCGATACAAAATTGCGGACAAAATAGGAGAAGTGAAGGGTCAGACCCAAGTTGAATCAGTGTGGAATGCCTCATATAAATATAGAAAATATTATAGAGGCAGTAAGTTTGTCAGATGGAAGAGTGAAATTTTCTTCGAGATCTTTTGACCCTGTCGTCAAAATTGTGATCGGGAATCCCGAGATAAAATGGATATTCGTCTCGTCACGTGTGTATTACGATATTTATCCATAGGCGAAAAGTCTTCAAGATTTTTTGTGTAATTTCGGGACTCGTATAAGACTGCGAGTGTCTCCGTCGATCGAGGACCCGGTTGTCACCGAAATATATTATATGAATCGTGGGTAACAGCCGGTGATGCTGTATTGGATGGGAAAAAATACGCTGAAATTTATATGAAAACGAGGAATAAGACGTTTACGTCTGTATCAGTCTCTTGGGGTGTCTCAAAGAGTTCTCAACTCACTCAAAGCCATAAAGGAGTCATAACAAAAAAATAAGAAAAAGAAGAAAAGAGAGAAAGGTAAAGAAAATAAATCATCATCCGTTTTTGCTTGCACTCTCTATTCTTTTGTCTCATAATTTTTTAAATTTCAATTTCATCAGTCTCGACAGTCTCCTTATTTACTTATTTTCTTCCGCCGTGATCAAACACCACCCCCAGCTCGGTATTCATCTTCCTCCAGTAATTTTTCTAAAATTGTTTTCATGCTTAGGAGCATTCCTCGCCTTCTGCCTGAAAAAAAAATTGCGTAGCATCTTGGCCAACAAGATACGACGTAAGCACTTTTTTCTCTTTTTTTTCCATGACTATATGCCAAATCGATGTGTACCACTGAAAGTGCTGTTGTAGCCTAAACATTCGCGCGGGAGACCGAGAAAACTTGAAACGGGGCCAAAAAGTTGGCGAACGAAACTCCGAAAATTATACACACCTGGCAGCAGAGTTAAAACCCGAATCCATGCAGCTTATCGCTGGACAATATTTGCATGGTTTTTTTGTTTGTTTGTTTGTTTGTTTCTCCTCGGTTCTAATTAAATTTTACGATTGGCCATGTGGGTGCATCGAAGGATGAATTTCTCAAAAAATATCAATCTCTCGGTTCACACTTTCTTTCTCAATATTCATAAATAGAAATATAACTCAACAAGCGAATATCATTTCACAGTGAAATAATGAAATTAAATAATCCTCTTTACGAAGGAAAAAAACCCTTGAAAACAACGAGGAACAATACCGGCTTTGCCCCAAAGTTTGTATTCTTTGGGGGATGATAATATAACAAATGCCATTGAAATGATCGAAATAATTAGTCGAGCATAAAAGCTTCGATGGAAGGTTTATCAATTAACGGTGAAGGAGTGCAATTATGCACTTAAAGTTTCGAACGTTCGTTTGAACGAAAAATTAAAAACAGTATTAAATGAGCGAAAAATTGCAAATACTTGATAAACAACAATTTTAAAAATTCACAGATGTTTCAAGAATTATTTTCAAGGTGTTTACGAAGTCTCGGAATTGTTTTTTAAAAGAGATATTTGTAAATTTTTCGTTCATCTGAACGTTCGGAACTTTGAGTCCTCTTGCAATTCATGAACTTTCCTTTTTTTTACCGGTCTTCTCATCAAGCAAACATTTGTGATGAAGCAGAAGATTAATTCACAAAGTGTACGAATGAATCCGCCATTATTGTTGATCGTGTGCACAACACATTCTGCATTTTGTAACTCGGTTATAGTTTGCGGTTAATCCGGTGGAAAATATGACCCAAGACTGCTGTTTCGGTGGGCCAACTCCCTAAAAAATCCATATATATATGTATAAATAGAGAAGAAGAGCTGGGAAATATATATACATATGCATGAGGCATTCCATACGAAACCGACCAATTCGTGATCCTGGCAATTTTTAATTTTGTTGAAAACTTTCCATTTTTTGTCCGTACTGAAAGCAATCTTTCAGGATTTCTTTAGGTTTTTGTGTCAACTCTTCTTACCACAATAAATTTTCCAAAATTTCACGCATTTTTTTTTTAATACTCGTAACTTTTTAAAAGACGGAGATATCAAAGTAAGATAGAAGATAATTTTTTTCGTTTTGAGGTGAAGCTTCATGAAAAAGATACAAAAAAATATCGAAATTAATTTTCATGTTTTTTTTTTTCAGTTTTAAACCATCCCAAAAAAAATTGTGAAATTTTGAAAAATTTATTGTGGTAAGAAGAGGTGAGACAAAAATCTAAAAAAATTCTGAAAGACTGCTTTCAGTACGTACAAAAAAATACAATATTTTCAACACAGTTAAAAATGATCGGGGTCACGGATTGGTCGGTTTGGCATGAAATGGCCCATATACAAAGAGTAAAGCCCACGATGAAAGAGCGTAAGAGAGAAAGGACGAGCGAGAGGCCGAAAGAACAAGACCAAGAACTTCTGTGCATTGGAGGAGGCTGCTCTGCGCTCTCGGGAATGTCGGCCAAGCTTCGCGAGCTTTAAGTGCCTACTCGCGCAAGGGCCCATCGCGCGCACGGTTCGGGCTCTCGCTAACTATAGAGAAACAAAACTTTCTTGACGAATATGCCTGTATATATGTGCTTATGTGTGTGTGTGTGTGTGTGCATGCACATGCTATAGAAAATATATTGTTCCCAGGCTGGAAGAATCGATTCTCGTTGTGCTCAGGTACGAAGTAGGAAAAACGAATGGTTTGAGAGACGGTGAGAGATGAGGAGAATCAAAAGAAAAAGGGAGCACGGTAAAGAGCAGAGAACAAGTGCGAGTAGGGCAAAGAGAGAGGGAGAGAGAGAAATCTGTGGAGGGAATGAAGGTATAGGGGAGGCTGGGGCACGATGGCCCCCCTCCAAAAAATGATTTAAAAAAAAAAAAATTCATCTTAAAAAATTGTTTTCACATGTTAAAAATATTAAATTTGTTAAAAATATCAAAAATGTTAATGTTACAAATGTTTTTCTTTATCTTAATTGCCCTATTTACTTTAATTTTTCTCAGAAATTTTACTCGGATTCTAAGTAATCGTGGATTCAGTGTAAAAATTATAACGGCTGGTCTCATAATTCCTGTGCAGGAATAGACAAAGATTATTCCGACGAATATATTTGTGTTTATTGTGAGAAGTAATTTATTTCATTCTTCGCGTCATTTAATGTTTTATTAAAAAAAATTATTTTTGTTACCATTTTAAATAATTGTCATAAATCATAATTAATGTTATTGTTCACTTGTTTAACATAAAAAAATATATAGATTAATTTCAAAATCGTTAAATAATAAATAACGTCTATATTTTTCAACTATTATTTTTTTTTACCCAAACAATTTTTTTTTATTTGTTAGATAATAGATAACTTTGTTTTTTTTTTAAATTTTCAATTTTAATAAAAACAAATGGTTTTCCAATTTTTTTTATGGTCCATTTTACTCCGGATGTAGTGCATCGGTCTGGAAATGGATGAATGGATTAAATTCTCCATAATTTGAAGAAAATAAAAATCTGACCTAATTTTTGGGGTGGTCCATTATGCCCTAGGTATCGCGGATCGGTCTAAAAATGAGTCAATACATCAAATGTATCATAACTCGCAAAGAAACTAAAAAATTTTGGTTTCTTTCACGTGATTAGACACGAGGGACAGTGAGTCACATGTTTCCATGATAAATTAATGACTATCAACGATATAAGGGAGAATCGTCGAGAAATCGGGGGTTTACTGGGTGGAAAATGCTTCATAGACGTTAGGGGCTGCTCGAGCGTTTAAAAAGCTGACGGGGTCCTTAGTTTGCATTGTTTTGCTTGAATATACCGTACATAGTATATTTCAGCATACACAGGTACGTATATGCCAAAAATTTCCGCACACGTTACACATTGCAAAACGTACCACCCCTGCGTCTCCGTCACGAGCCCACGGTGCTTTTATTCCTCGCCGTGCATGTACAAGCGACGAAATTTTTTTTTCTCTTTGTTTTTTTTTTTTTTTGGGCACAGCGTTAATATCAAAATTGTTTGCACCAACACTGCTGTGCCGAGGACATTGAAAGCACCGACGACGCTCGAAGCCCTAACAAACACGCGGCACACGTTTCCGTGAATTTTCATTTACGTGAAAAAGTTTCATGCTGGATTGAAATTCCAGCCCGGCTTGAGGTTATCATTGCTGTGTTTGGTCGTTGAAAAATTCATCGTGCTCATTAACGAGGAATATATCAAGAGCTTTTGCGCGCAATAGCAATATGACGGTGAAATTTAATTATGACGTTTTCAATACAAGAAATAATGAACCCCCGACCCTTTGAGTCCCCTTCAAAACCGAGCAAGTCTCCGTTGGAACAAAAAAACTGGCCTTGTTTTCTTCAAGACCGGCAGAAAAATTTCTTGCATGAATGATGCATTTTTCTTAGCATTGTCGACTTTCCTCCCACATCGCAAGGGGAAGCTGTTAGCACCCTTTATATCCTTAAAACCCTTAATTCCAATCTTTTGGCTGTAACAAATCAATTTTAAATCTACAATGAAATATTTAAGGTCTACTTTATATTATATTATATTATATTAGTCTACTTTAGAAGGCAAAAAAAGGAAATTCTCAAAAAAAAATTCTCAGCTCCTTCATCAGATATGACTATAAAACTGTTATTACAACATTGTTTTATCCTACGTAAGTACAAAACAAAAATTTATTTTTTATTTTCATTGTTTGAATAATTTATAGAAGGCGCCAAAGCCGAAAATGTCTCGACCCATTGTCGACAGTTAATCTCGGGATTGGCAAGTTTAAAACAAAAAAATAAAAAAGCATTTTGCAGAGGAAGATTTCTTACACAACAATTTACCACCGTTACCGAAAAATCGATTCAAAAAAATGGCGGATGTTTGAAATGAAAATGAAAAGATGAAATTGTCACAATTTATTTCAAATATCCTTCATTTTTTTTTATCGATTTTTCATTAACGGTGGTGAATTGTTATGTAAGAAACCTTCTTCTTTGAAATACTTTTTTATTTTTTTGTTTCAGACTTGTCAATCCTGAGATTAACTATCGGCCCTGGGACAAGACATTTTCAACTTTGGCGCCTTGTATAAATTATTCAAAGAATGGAAATTAAAAAAAAAATTTGTTTTATACTTTCGAAAGATGAAAAAATGTTGTAATAAGAGTTTTATTGTCATATCTGATAATGGAGCTGAGCATTTTTTTTTCTTAATTGATTTTGTTGGCCTTCTAAAGTAGACTAGTACCTTAAACATAATTTTGGAACGTATATCTCTGGTTGTATGGTAAAGTAAAGTATGATAAAGAATTATGAAATATAAATAAAATTAATTTACCAATTCTACCACAAGCTTTGTGGTAGAATTTAAATTTTTTGGAAAATAAATTTTACCGGATTCCCATGATTATAAGGAAAATCAAATAGTATCAAAATATGGCTCATAAATTAGTTTAAATATGAGATATTTTTTAAAAATCAATTTTACGTTGATTTGGTTTGTCTGATGATTCGTCGCAAGTTCAATTCTTGGTGTAACATTGTTTTTCTTAAATATTGTATCATTTTTGATACCAACGAAAAATGAGTTTAGAGGTGAAATCTGCTTCCCAGTGAAATTTCCACAAAGACAAAAAAAATGATAATTCAAGTTCAGCAGAGTTGAAATTCGGGTAATAAATGAAATAATTGCTATTTATCCTATTTGTCGTTGGTAGCTAATGTAAGACACAGAGCCTCGCTGTAATTTTCGCTCTTATTCATAGTGAAAATTACATAATTGTAAAATACGGATTACCGTGTGTTGTTCCACTAATTCCCTCCAGTACTCTAATGAAACCTACCGTTTAGACGATGAAAAATATTACTGAAATGTTCTCACAAATTCACGATGCCATTCCCAAACTTTCCCATCGAAAACGCAAAATGTAAAATCCCCATGACTCGAAAGCAAAGCGCGCAATCGCAGTATAAAACTCGGCTTATTTTCATTTCACGTCCTCTTAAAATTTTTTCAATAATCTCATCATCAAATTACTTCCTATCCATGTATGTGCGCATCTTCGTGTCTAGGTCATGTTTTTGTGAGGGAGATAGATATATTCGAGTAGCAAAACTCACATTCGCCGAGGATTAAGTTTATTTCAAGCTTTCGCTGCGGGGGTAAACTAACGTTTCACGTTGTAATACACATCTAACGGGGTCGTATACACCATTCTTAGTGTTGCAGTGTACTATTTGTCTATATAGTACACTGTAACACTGTACACTGTATATATCTATATATCTATATAAATATATAAACAGGTGGAGTGCGCCGAGTTGAAAATGTACGTTTTCACACTCCAACTGGTGGAAATTTTGCGCCTTATCGTTAATACATCCGCAAAATAGTTGGACCGCAGTTGGCGGTTAATTCGTTGGAAGTATAACGCGGAATTGAGCCACACGTGAATGCATATGCTTGCACATACATAATACTAATTGCGCTGGTGGAGAATTTAATATCCATCCACACATAGATTATTCCATTTGTGAATACAAGAGAGAGAAAGAGAGAGAGAGATAGATAGCGAGAGAGAGAGAGAGAGAGAGAGAGAGAGAGGGAGGGAGGGAGGGAGGGAGGGAGGGAGGGAGGGAGGGAGGGAGGGAGGGAGGGAGAGAGATAGCAGATGAGAGAAACAGAGATGGGAAGAGAGTGGCCTGTTTCGCCAGTCTCTCGTTTCCCACGTGTGCACTGGATATGCACTCCATATAAGTGCGTATGTGCACCGAGAGACCCACAGGACACTGCAATAAACTATCAAAGTTCCACCCGAGTTCACGCCATTTTACGTATACAGCACGATATAGTCGTGCCTGTATATGCGATGATAAACATAATCGGTTATGCAATTTCACGCGTATATGTACTTCCACCTCGAAGGTTTTATAGATTTTAGACAGTGCACTGTTCAAACGGCTGAATCGATCAAACGATTCTCAATTCGAAAATCCGTTCTCTCGAAAAAATTTGGAAGTTTTTTGTCCGTTGTAACATTTTACATCTTTGGTTCGAGATTGAAAATTTTCATTGTTTACACTTTATTTTCATTTCACTTCACGGACAATGTTTCCCAACCACAGAAATAAAGCCACGTGTAAAAAGATTTTTTTAACGTTGCAGCATTTTCCGTGTTATATTCGATATCAACGTTCCAACTGTATTATATCTGATAATCCGAGTCTCAAAAAATCCGAGCTTTTTTTCAAATTCACGTCGAGAACTCATGAACATACTGCATGTATATATATTAGGGCGTTTCAAAAAACAAAAAATTTCTTCTCCCAAACAGGCTCAAAAGCTTCATTTAGGTATAGGAAAAGGCCTGTGAAAATATGAGCTCTCAATATTAATATTAACATCGTCCTCATCGCACTTTTCGATTTTCCATACGAATAACATGGGAAAAATTATTTTTACCTCTTCTGATTTTTATAACTAGCAAACCATTCATCATACGGGAAATCTAGAGACATATTTTTTTTACAGAATTGAACGCTCTACAAAAAAGGTTCGTAGTAACTTTTTGATAAATCCACGCATTCAAAAGTTATTCAATGTTTAAGTTCAATTTTTTATAAATTTTCCTGGTTTTTGGATATTACACCGGAATTAGTTAGTTTTATCGACAAAATGTGGATGAAATTTGATGTGCAACATAAATTAAACTTTCGAGAAATGTTAACCAATAGTTCTTACTAACATAATAAAAAAAATAGAACGCTTTAAGAAAATTGTGCAACAGAAATTAGCTTCAAAATTTAGTTTTTTTTTGTTTTTTTTTTATTTAAAAATTAAAACGAATAAAAATTTACGGATATACTACAATGAATTTCTTAATAGAAAAATAAATTTTTAAGCAAACTTCCGCTGCACAATTTTTTTAAAGCGTTCTATTTTTTTCATTATTATAGTGAGAACTATTGGTTAACATTTCTCGAAAGTTTAATTTATTTTGTCGATAAAACTAACTAATTCCGGTGTAATATCTAAAAATCAGGAAAATTTACGAAAAATTGAACTTAAACATTGAGAACTTTTGAACGAGTGGACTTATCAAAAAGTTACTCAGAACCTTTTTTGTAGAACGTTCAATTCTGTACAAAGATATGTCTCTAAATTTCCCGTATGATGAATCGTTTGCTAGTTATAAAAATCGGAAGACGTAAAAATAATTTTTCCTATGTTATTCTTATGAGAAATCGAAAAGTGTGATGAGGACGATGTTAATATTAATATTAAGAACTCATATTTTCACAGGCCTTTTCTTATACCTAAATGAAACTTTTGAGCCTATTTGGGAGAAGAAATAATTTTTTTTTTTTTTTCAAACGTCCTAATATATATATTCTCCGTTCAACGTAAAAGCAATATATCGAATGCACCGTTCATTATACCTCGAACAGCAAACGCAAAAATGTACGAAAAAAAAGAGTGAGGATGGAAAAAATTTACAACACTCGGTACTTTTTCCCCTCTGCGTTTCGAAACTGAATGCCCTCAAAGTCGAACACGGTGATTGAAATATACGATCACGTTTAAGAAAAAAATTATATCCCATTTTTTAATTAAATAAAAAACTCGATGCATCGATGCGGCAACGATCGAAGCTTGTACGTGCAAAAAAATATATATTACTTGCCTATTGTTCTCGAAAAAGTCCAAGTTGTGGCAAATAAAAAAACACATTTCTGTAGTCGCGACAAAAGTTTCAAGCTTCAGTTTTGAATGAATTCTAAAGAGCACTTTGGACATGCCATATGGACCGGGAAAAAATATATACATAATGACAAAATCAAATTAAAAAAAAATCAATCAAATCAAATTAATCGAAGCACCATTCTTTCAATCTCCGTTTAACCGAGAATCTAGAAACATCCAATGTGTAAAACAATTAAGCCATAAATGTATTCAACCGGATAAGAGAGTTGCAATTTTCATTGAAATATATTGCAAAGGAAATATACGGAGGTTGAATCTTTTTTTAACCTTTTATTCTCACCCCAGCCAAGATATTGGAATAAAATTAACTGTTTGAAACATTCATTGCGGAACAAGTTGCAGAACAAGCTTTAGAACAACTTTAATTCTTGATCGGATTTATAATGAGTCCCACATACGTTGTGATCTGTATTCATCCCTTTTCTGGATAATTTATTAATATATCTATAGATGATACATATACAAACACACTCACATATATATATTAGGGTGGTCCTCATTTAGAACTCGGACGAATTTTTTATCAGACGCCCTTGAAATCGAGTCCAAACAATTCAAAAACAATACCCTAATTTTCTCAGATTTGTATCTAGACTCTAACCTCTCCTGAAAAGAGTGTAGATTTCCCCATTTAAAATATATGTGCTTCGGCCATATTCTCAGAATATATTTTATTCTAAGTATAACAAATTTTTTAAAAGTTTGCAACGGCAAGATTTTAGTGTCCATTGATGCTACTATTTGCGACAAAATTAATACACTTAGAATGAAGTATATCCTGAGAATATGGCCGAAACACATGTATTTCAAATAGGGAAATCTATCCTCTTTTCGGGAGGGATTAGAGTCTAGATAAAAATCTGAAAAAATAGGGCATTGTTTTTGAATTATCTGGAGTCGATTTAGGGGTGCCTGATAAAAAATTCGTCCAAGCTCTAAATAAGGAACACCTTACATATATATATACTATCTGATTCATCCTTCGTAAATCAGGCTCGAAGGAACACGAATGAAGCTCCCCGGAACTTGATAATCCCTGGATTAGCATCGTGCACCGTCCGTTCACGCGTATTCCCGAGGGACTTCTCCTCCTCTCTCTCTCTCTCTCTCTCTCTCTCTCTCTCTCTCTCTCTCTCTCTCTCTCTCTCTCTCTCTCTCTCTCTCTCTCTCTCTCTCTCTCTCTCTCTCTCTCTCTCTCTCTCTCACTCTCTCTCTCTCTCTCTCTCTCTCTCTCTCTCTCTCTCGCTCGCTCGCTCTCTCAATAGTTTCGTTCTCTCAACCACGCGTATTCTGCCTCAGGAAAATCGCTTTTCCGGCTCTGTAACTCCCATGCATTCGTATCTGTTACGTGTACATTAGATTGATTCAAAAAAAGCGACTATTTTTTGTTTTTCGCAGTAACATATTAAATACTTTCCGGATGGTGAAAAAAGATGCCTGTTTAAAATTAGAGCTCTTAATAAAAATATTTAGTGGCAGCACATCGCATATTTTGATTTTCCATTTAAATAACACAGGAAAAAAAATTCAAACTTTGAAATTTTATATCTCGGCTTCAAGTCAATATACCAAAATGAACGATACATATTTTTGTAGAGAATTGAACGCTCTACAAAAAAGATTCTTGTGATTTTTGATAAACTCACTGCTTCAAAAGTTATTCACGTTCTAATATATATATGTATATTAGACTGTGAATATGTGAACTTATATTGGTAATTTCTTTAAAAATTAGGTAATTTATGTAAATGCAATTTAAACTGTTGTTTCAGGAAAGTGTTTACGATATTTAGTAATAAGTTTCAACATTTTACCGGAAACTAAAAAAAAAGTAGAACTTACTTTAAATTTAACTTTAACTTTGAATAACTTTTGAAGGAGTGAGTTTATCGAAAAATCACGAGAAATCTTTTTTGTAGAGCATTCAATTCTCTACAAGATTATGTGTCGTTCATTTTGGTACATTGACTTGAAGCCGAGATATAAAATTGCAAAGTTTAAATTTTTTTTTCCTGTGTTATTTAAATGGGAAATCAAAATATGCGATGCGCCACCGCCAAATTTTTTTCATTAAGAGTTCTAATTTTAACAGACATCTTTTTTTACCTTCCCCAAAGTATTTAATATGTTACTGCGAAAAACAAAAAATAGTCGTTTTTTTTAATCAGTCTAGTGCACATACAAATATTCATGCATATCGAATATCAGAGTATCTCAAAATAATTTTTTACAAATAAATAAATTAATAATAATAATACCTCAATAATAATAATAATAATAATAATAATAATAATAATAATAATAATAATAATAATAATAATAATAATGATCCTGAAACTTTCGTATGGACCAAACTATTGAGAGGCCGCAGCCATCAATCAATTGCACGATCACTGACACTGACAGAAATAGAAACGTTTTTGAATCTCCCTAAACTACTTTGTACTGTTTTATCTAAACGAAAATTTCAAGATTTTTCTTTCAGCCCTCTACATTTTTAGTTCCAGAAAAAAATGGAAAAAAAAAACAACAATTTATATTACAACGTCCTATTATATATAATAAATATCTCCCAGTTAGCTATTCCCTGTGCAAAAGCGAAAGAACTACGGAACGTCATCGCTAACGTGCCCAAGGTTCCCTATTTTTCAATTAACAAGTTCCGAATCCAAAATTCTCCTTTATAAGTTATCTTAATAAAAAAAAAAGAAGTGTACTCGATTTAACGTCACAATTTATGCAATTATCTTTATTTTCTCGAGCGCAGATAAAATTTTGAAACAAACAGACATCTCTTGCAATTCACCTTTATAATACCTTCGCACACATTCACATCATGGAAATTACAACGCTCAAACACAAAGTCTCGTCCTATTCCCTTTATCTTCAAAATTATCGTTGCGACTTAACTTAATTGATGGCTCTTTCGAAAATCTCTGGGGCTCGCTGAATCTCGGGAAAACTCCACTGGATTGATTTTGATAACAAGATAAGAGCTGGCCAAGCCCTTCGAAGCGTCAAACGCGGTCAGAATATATTTCGCTCTGCTTCGTGTGGATAATATTCCAAGATCCAAGAGTGGTTGATCCGTGCAGCGCGACGTCCCCAGAGCGAAAGAGACCGATCGATTTCGGGAATCAAGCATTTCGATTTTCGACCATACGCCTATGTCGAGTAGCCCTCTGGGCGTGCGCGTTATTCAGCAATCGTATGGCTCGGAATTTCCGTAATATATTATCGCGCTCTATTTAAATTCTATATTCGCTCCTTACACCTTTCTTTTGACACACGGAAAAAACGAGTTGGTTGTGGCAACTAACTGATTTGTAAGATATGCTCTTAGTAATTAGTTTGTTGGAGCAACCATTTTCGTCGTTACCGCAACTATATAATTGGTTGCCAAACACTCAACCAATAAAAAGTTGGTTGCGGGAACCACGAAAATGGTTGCCCCAACCAACTAATTACTAAGAGCATATCTTACAAACCAGTTGGTTGCCACAACCAATTCGTTTTTTCCGCGCACCTCATAATTCAATATCGATTACCAATTATTTTGCAATCAACTCATTTTTAACAATTCTCTCGGAAGTGACCAAGAGCATGCACGAGATTAATGTCTTGAAACAATAATTTCCAGTTCAATATTGACAATTCCACATTGACTAATTATTTTGTAATCAAACCATTAAAAAAAAAAAAAATTTGGCTTTGTTCTCAACTGAAGACTGTTGTTTTCTATTTCAAAAAAATTTACTCCATGCCTTCACAAATTTGATGCAAACGATCAGATGCATGTGCGACGAAAAAAGTGAAATATAAAAAAATGCTGAGAGCAGCCTAAACGCGACCAGGTGAAAGTTTAACGAGAAGCTCCGACACCGTATTTGTCTCTATTACACTTTTTATACCTCTTTCGAACGGTATCGAATCGCGTGTATAGAAAGAATATAGTATCGGCACGGAGAGGCGGCAGGCTGGTCGATGAAATCGCGAAAAGGTGATTTTGGTCGATACAATAGTCGGTTCGCGGTTCGTACTTCCCGCCACATGTGCACGAATATATATGTATATATGAGGCATTCCACACCGATTCGACCTCGGTCTCACCCTTCACCTCTCCGATTTTGTCCGCAATTTTTTGTGCTTTCGTAGTACCTCTGAAGATCACTCAGGATTTTTTGGAGTGATTTGACTTAACTATAATTTTTTAAACAAATTATTTTTAGTCCATACTTAAAAATCTGAAAAAATCACAAAAATCCCTTTTGTTATATGAAAAATTTCAAGTTTTGATCCAAAGTGGGCACGGGTTTCCTTCTGTTTATAATAAGCTTTTTTAGAATTTTTTTTTTTTTTTTAAGAAGGCGGACCCTGAATTGAGTAGGCCGTCATCCAAATATTGTTGTATGAATTGAAGGTGTTAAATGTTTGGATAAGGGCCCACTTAATTCAGGTTTTTTTTTTTCATTTAAAAACAATTTTTTTTTCGATAAAGATTGTTACAAACAGAAGGAAACCCCTGCCAACTTTGGCTCAACGCTTGATATTTTTCATATGAAAAAAGGATTTTTGTGATTTTTTCAGATTTTTAAGTTTGGGCTTGAAATAATTTGTTTATAAGATTATAGTTGAGTCAAATCGCTCCACAAAAATCTGAAAAAATTCCTGACTGCTTTTCAGAGGTACTGAATAACCATAAAAAATCGCGAGCAAAATCGGAGAGGTGAAGGGTCGGACCCAGGTCTAATCGTCTGGAATGCCCCATATTCATATATACACATATGCATCGGAAAATCTTTGTTCGCACACACGCGGGAACCAACGACGTACAATATACATGAATGTTACATACATTTGGGTTAAACGCTGATGCGAAATTTACGGGGGAATAAAAATTGCACTATCGGGAGACTTTGTGCGGGTGTAGTGCAGAGCATACGCGAGACTTAAAACCGCACGGCGCACACGATTCACAAAGGTATATGGGGAGTAATAACAGAAAAAAACACGTTAAAAATCGAGAACGGAGAAAACTAGCGAAAATGGGAGGAAAAAAATTGCTCGATCGCGTCGAACGAGCGCACATACGCCACTTTTCTAGGCAGTATACCTGTGACAATGGGAGCCGGTGATTAAAAAAAAAAAAAATTCAAACCAAAAACGGGTAGGTGTGTGATATATGCGCAACAATGTGTTCCGAAACGCAGAGGGAATTGAGAGTAACCTTTTGTTTTCCTCTCTCGCTCTTTTTGACGGTAAACGAGAGAGAAAAGTTGCACGCAAACAGGATGCTCAAAAAAAAAAAAAATTCATTGGAATAGATGTTGATAGAACATCGTCGAACTTTGTTGTTCATAGATATTATTGAAACGATAAATTGAATATCCGGCTTACTTTCGAGATCTCGCTTGAAAATAACGTTTGCTCGGGTTTTGTAAAACCGCGCGCGTAAAATAGCAAAACTAAAAATTACAAAATTTCGAGCAGAAAGCGAGAGGAAGGAGATCGTACAACTGGAAGTTTGAAAATGTTTTTATCATGATGATGAAAATAATACGATTCATAGAATATTATTAACGTTGGGTATATCGTCTCTCGTACTTCATTGCGCAAACTTCACTTTTCTCGTGTATTTCCGGTTCAGCACATGTTGCCACATGGAAAGTGAGCGCTTTTGTACTTCAAATAACAATAGACGTATTTATAAATACGACGATACGATAATTCCATTGAAAATGTATACGAAAGTTTTCAGTGGTTTATTTAGTTTTGCACGAGTAATTTAATTGTAGACACACATGTTTCAATGTGCTTATAAACTTTTCCCTCAGTCGTGTATATGGCTATTGCCACTATGTACAATATTAATTCACTATATTCGCTATTCACAATTTTAGTTATAAGTTCTTTTAGCCATTAGTCATGAATTTGCTATTGCCTAGTTGAAAGACCTTGTCATTGATTTAAGGGAGTGTTCTGGCCTAGAATGTTGAAAAAATTAATTTTTTTTTGCATGTTCTTAAAGTTTAGACCTTTAAGAATATATCCTCGAAAGGAAATTTTTCAATTCCAATAATTGACGGAGTTATAGCTATTTTAGTGACGCAGTAAAACTACTTTTCTCAACACAGCTGACATGATATCTTAAGTTCTACCCAACCGATTTATTTCAAATTTTTTACCAATTTTCAATGTATAACTCTCTATCGCCTCCGCCACTTTTGTATGAAAATTATGTTTTTTACTATTGTACAAAAATTAAAAACTATGAAAAAGGGTCGAAAAACGCTTTTTTTTGTTCAGACAGCCGCCATTTTGTGAATTTTTTTTTTCCGTTTTCTCCGAGGTAGGAGCTATAACGACATTCTTATGAATTGAGAATCTTGAGGTTGCAATCGTATCAGCGAGCACACCCCTTTTTGAGCCCCAACTTTACCAGCTAATAAAATTTTTAATTTTTTTTCTCAATTTTTTTTTTCGTTTATTGTCAAAATATTAATAAATATGATGTAAAAAAAAGAATGGTAAAAATATATTTTTATCGAGCTCGACAAAACGCTCAAAATGTATGACTCTTGACCAGAATACCGCCTCAAGCCCAATGTCGCCATATTTAAAAAAAATCTATCAAAGCTTTTAAGTCTCGCTTGATTTCAATCAATACCTCATCGGTCTGCAAAAATTCAACTACATTTTTATTCAATTTTAATGCGATTTCAAGGGCCTACCCAATATAAATAGACCGACGAATGCGGAAAACGTGGCAGAATAAAAAAATTCGAAGGTTTGGGGGTCAAAAGTCTCAAAAACATATAATCGTGCATCTCCATTATTTAAGGATATCCCTTCGCAAAGATAAGGCGAGGAAACAATTTGTTGAATATGGAGGCCGCGGATGCGTTGGATGCCTCGGTTAATGCAGAGCTTTTGCTTAATCGAAGGTCGAGCTTTTCGAATGAGCGAGGTTTCATGGCGGAATCATTTTATCCAGACACACATATATATGGGGCATTTCACGTCAAATCATGCGGTCATCGCCCCGCCTGACCCCCTCGGATTTTGATGTCCAATGAATTGTGGATTTCGTTTGGTCCAAAATATAACCTCAAATTTTTATTTCATTTTTATTTCATTTTTTGGGGGTTGCCCGAGGTGAAAAATCGTTAAATTAAGGGAAAACATACAGAGGGGCCTTTTTCAAATTAATGAAATTTTTCACAGAAATTAGGGCCCAAAACAGATATTGTCATCATAGTTCGATAATGGACCAAAAATAATGACTATTTTTTTAAAAATCTTTTAATTGTGTTTGAATCATCCGTTTTATTTCAGGTCGTCGAGGCTACTAATAAATTTTCGAAAAAAATGTAGTTTCACTCTTAAACCAAGAAGTTGTTCTCACTACAATAAACAATCAGAATAACAAAAAATTTAAAAAAAATTAAATTAAAATACAAACAAAAATAGTAATTATTTTTGTCCCATTATCGAACTATGACGAAAATATCTATTTTGGGCCCTAGTTTCTGTGAAAAAAAAATCATTAATTAAAAAAAGGCCCCTCTTATGTTTTCCCTCAATTTAATGATTTTTTAGCTCGGGGAACCCCTAAAAAATGAAATAAAAAGTTCTAAAAATTTGAGGTCATATTTTGGGCCAAACGAAACGCACAATTCATTGAACATCAAAATCCGAGGAGGCCAGGCCGATGACCGCGTCATTTGACGTGGAATGCCCCATATATATATACACGTTTTTCCTGCATCGTGTGTAGTGGAAATCCTCGCACCGAGTGCATAATTGAGCTGCATAGAGAATGGTACCCATATGGAGCCAGCAAGCCCTGACACGAGAACCGACCCATATATCTTTATATATATATACATGTACACATATACAAGCTTGTCTCTGAGTGAATATATCTATATACATCAGTTGGCCCACTTCCGGCTCGCGCTCTCGTTGTGTTTTGTCGTTGGTATCCTCTCCTCATGGCCCTGCATGGAGAGAGCATTGTCTCCATACCGGAAAACCGAGACAGAGACGGAGAGAGCTCTCTCGGAGCTATTTTCATTAAAAGGAGGACGCAGGGCGTTTTCACCCCTTCGTGACGTATAAATATATACATATTTATATATTAAGCCGTTTCAAAAAATTTTTTTTTTGTTTCTACTCCCAAACAGGCCCAAAAGTTTCATTTAGGTATAAGAAAAGGCCTGTGAAAATATGAGCTCTTAATATTAATATGAACATCGTCCTCATCGCACTTTTCGATTTTCCATAAGAATAACATGGGAAAAATTATTCTTACGTCTTCTGATTTTAATAACTAACAAACGATTCATCATACGGGAAATCTAGAGACATATCTTTGTACAGAATTGAACGCTCTACAAAAAAGGTTCTGAGTAACTTTTTGATAAGTCCACGCGTTCAAAAGTTATTCAATGTTTAAGTTCAATTTTTCGTAAATTTTGCTGATATTTGGATATTACACCCGAAGTAGTTAGTTTTATCGACAAAATGTGGATGAAATGTGATATTAAACAATAAATTAAACTTTCGATAAATATTGACCAATAGTTCTCACTACAATCTAAAAAAATCGAACGCTTTAAAAAAATTGTGCAGCAGAAGTTTCCTTAAAAATTTATTTTTCTATTAGGAAATTCATTGTAGTATATCAGTACATTTTTATTCGTTCTTATTTTTAAATTTAAAAAAATAAAAAAAGTAAATTTTGAAGCTAATTTTTTTTTTTTTTTTTTTTATTGTGCATTTCCCCCCGTCTCGAGGCTTTCGCCTATTACAGGGTCGGCCCGGGTCAGTAGCCAGTCCCCCCTGAGGATCTGGTCCGGATCAGTAACCAGATCCCCATGCGGCCGCATCCGACTTCCCCCTCTATAGCGCATTTGCTATGGAAATTAATTTCCATAGACACAGGGAAACTGCGGAAAACCTGTGTCACTATAGCCGGTCCTGAGTTCGCTTTCCGATGCCGGAGCTACGTCACGTTTCGTCGGAAAATTGTAAACATGGACTACAGCTATATACATGTGACTCACACCTGTACGAGTACTTGTGTATGCCACATATATATATCTGGAGCTTGTCACGCCCATATTTTTATTTCTCGACGAAACTACGGCACAGGGAATCGAACCCAGGACCTCCCGATGCTCTGGTTTAGAGGCGAGCACGCTAGCCACTACACCAGAGTACCGGTTATTTTGAAGCTAATTTCTGCTGGACAATGTTCTTAAAGCGTTCCATTTTTTTTATTTTTTTAGTGAGAACTATTGGTTAACCTTTGTCAAAAGTTTAATTCATGTTTAGCATGAAATTCCATCCACATTTTACCGATAAAATTAACTAGTTCCGGTGTAATATCCAAAAATCGGCAAAGTTTGCGAAAAATCGAAATTAAACATTGAATAACTTTTGAACGAGTGGACTCATCAAAAAGTTACTCGGAACATTTTTTGTAGAGCGTTCAATTCTGTGCATAGATATGTCTCTAGATTTCCCGTATGATGGATCGTTTGCTAGTTATAAAAATCAGAAGACGTAAAAATAATTTTTCCCATGTTATTCGTATGGAAAATCGAAAAGTGCGATGAGGACGATGTTAATATTAATATTAAGAGCTCATATTTTCACAGACCTTTTCTTATACCTAAATGTAATTTTTGAGCCTGTTTGGGAGAAGAAACAAATTTTTTTTTTTTTTGAAACGGCCTAATATATATGTATATGTACAGCAAACTAACCCTGTTCAATATATAATGGAAAAGCGTATAGCTCGTCCGCGGGCGGGAATATCCCCGCAAAACTCGCGCTTGGAAACGTAGCGAGAGAGTTTCCCGGTTAGTTTGCCGCAAAACCGTCTGCCGTTGATGCAAGTAGTTTCAATCTGTGTGCGTTTGTACGTGTGTGTGTGTTTGTGTGTGTGTGAGCGATGCGCAGCACCCTTCGTCGCCCACCCAAGTGCTTTTATTCGGCATGAGAGGGAGCTCACCAAAGTTTTCCTCTTTCGTTCATCGGTGGAAAAGCCGTTAGACACCCACCGGTTATAGCGGGAAACCTCCCCCCCCCCCTCTCTCATCCACTCTTTCCACTGGTTAGCTTTCAACACGCATTCACACATATATATACGCACACAGATGTACAGAAAGGCCCACATTTTACCGCAAATTCGCATTCGAGTCACATAAACTCGTTTCGCGAAAATTTCTCACAAATCTGCTCCCCCCCTCCCTCTTTCTCCCTCTGATTTTCCCCTCTATTCTACCCTCCGTGCGACTTCCTGCCTCCCTTTATATATCTCCGCCGCGTTGCCGTGACCCTCCACATTCGCATTTATACCCTCTGTTGACTCAAACCGATCGTTCAGACGGGAAGATAAAAAAAATCTGCCATCCCCCAAAACGGTGGTTGCAAATCGTACGTGGCGCGAACCACAATAGTGTAAATTATCATACATTATTGTTGATTGTTATCGCGCATATTAAAATTGAGTTTTAATAAAATCAGGATGTATTTGGGAGAGAGAGAGAGAAAGGTAAAAAGAGGGAGCAACATCAGAAGCATTATTGGTACCGAACGTGACAAGAAAATTCAAGTGCACATAGTGACATGTATATACGATTCAATTTATCCGCACATATATGTATAAATCGGGAACAAAATTCACCGGAAATATTTCCATACACGTTCACTTACTCTCTGCTCGTTATATGAATTTGTATCAATTATTCCGGACCAAACGCGTGTTACACGCGTTTGGAATTCTGGTCTCTCTCTCTCTCTCTCTCTCTCTCTCTCTCTCTCTCTCTCTCTCATAGATTATCGTTATTGGTAATCTAATTACGCGTTCAAAAAAAAAAAAAATTCTCGTATACGTGTTACCGGAAGTTGCAATCAAGTTGCGTTGTTACTTTGCGATAACCTCCAGTCTTTGTACCAAAAATTGATTCGCGAAAAAACTTGGCAGCATTCCAAAGTGTAACAGTCTAAAGGTATCGATTTTCGGTAAAAAAAATCGATTTTTGATGTAAAAAAAAAATTATGCACCGATAAAGAATTGTTCTTCCAGAGACTTCTTTCCCACGTCCAGAAGGAGCTTTTAAGTTTCATGTCAAGTTTATAGGATATTATTTTATTCAACCCTAACAATAAGGGGTTGATTTAGATCGGATTATTTTGAAATCGTCTCAGAATCTTGCCAAAGTTATTATGTTACAAAAAGGGGTCAAGGGGCCACTCTAGGATTTTCAAAAAATCAATTTTTTTTAAAGGTATCTTAGTATCTACAGATTTATATTCCAAAATATTATGTGCGTGAATAATCTCTAAGATCTCGATTTTCGTATTCTAGTGCAACCTCTCTTTATCCGCAGTGAGCTTTCTACAAACTTTAAACGCGTTTATCTCAATACTACATTTTTCAAGTTGGCCGAACTCAACTCAAAAAAATTTCAACCGATTCATCTAAAATTTAAACTGTATATTCAAAATAACGTTCTCTAAAACACTGCGTATATTTTTTCATTGTATTGCATAGTCCCTTTTTTATAAACAATTTCCTGGCGATTTTCTCATGGCATTTTATACTTTATGAATTACAAATGTGTAATTTTTACAATAAACAACACATCAAAAAAATCCTACGGACTTCTATAGCTATTCTTATGTATAATCGAAAAAACTTTGGTGCCTTATCGTGACTCAAAAATTATAGTAGCTGTTGGTTCGGCCGTCGATCTTCCAAAAATAAAGGCGTCATCGTAAAAATGCTGCACAGTCGCCATTTTTACATATATCGCCATGAAAAAACAAGTTAATATTGCAAATCGAATGTATAATAAAACACCTTTTTGACACTATCATATTATTGAACACTATCTTGTATTTGTATTATTTCTCATTCACCTGCATGCATTTACTTATTTATGAAAATTTCATTACATATACGGAACTTTTAGCTATCGAAATGTTACCTTACTTGTACAAAAAAAGCTTTAATTAATAAAGAAAAAAAATATTTAATCAGCAACGGTGACGAACGAATTCAAAAACCGTCGCATCTCAAAAAGAAAAGACGTTTCAGGTTCCCCAGAAAATTTCTTACAAATAACAATTGAAAAAAAAAAAATTTTAATTAATTATTTGTTGAAAAATACGGTGTTCGAACATTGGGACATAGAAAATGCAGTGTGTTCCAATTATTGAACATTCGAATTCTCTAAGATGGCGTCATTAAACCTATCAAAACATCGAAACAGTTAACGCGTGACAGATCGTGTGAATCGGATTTATTCAAACAAACTGTAAGTTCCTGAATAAACTTACCTTTATTCTTTTAATAATAACTCTAAGATCGTCAAATATATATTTTATTTGTATTTTCGTGCAATAAACATAAAAAAAGTAAACAGATAATATAACCTAAATGTAACCTAAAAATACGAATGTAATGTTCAATATTTTTGCTCTCCGATATTTCAGTCGAAAAACAAGAAAGCTGCGACAAAATCAAACAAAAACGGAACATGAAAATGAGGAAGCTGAAAATAAAAATAAAATAAAGTTCGAGTTAAATAGCAAAAATAAACAAAATGCGAATGAACCAAAAACCTGTCAAAGGAGACTAAATATATATTTTTGTATTTTTACATGATTAATAAAAGATTATTCAAGTTTTTGATTTTGCTTTTATTTCTTAATATTGTACCCAAAATAATATTTTCAGAACGGAAAAAGAATTCTCGAGAGTATTCAATAACTGGGACATGCCTGTTCAATATTAGGGACATAGGCACTTCCAGTGTTCAATAATTGGGACATTTGCATGCTTCACATTGTTATTCTTTTTTTTCATTCGAAATAATTTAAAAATCATTTGAAGAGTGATTTTTCGAAAGTAAAAATATAAAAGTATCATTTGAACATGAAAGCGATGGTTTTTTTTTTCTTGATTTTATATTTTTTTCTCACCGAATTCAATCCCCAGATCCTCAGCTGTTCAATAATTGGGACATTCACCGTATTTTATGGTTTCGCTGAAAATCACTCAATATGCCCTTTTTGGTCTGTAGAGTGGTCTAACCCCTTAATATAGCAATATCGTAAAATTTTAAAAATTTCAGCGAGGTTCCTTGGAGGGAAATTTATTGCCACGGCAAAAAGAGGTCGCAGCAGAGCGATCGTTGGGTGAGGGACCCGTTTAATTGGTTCTGCATACATGGCACGACGTCTCTTTCCATTTGTAAGACGGAAAACGAGTGAGATGAAGCATGGCGCGTGCAAAACTCTTCCAGAAGAGTTTTGCATGTGCGATGATGAACCGCGGCGGTGCGGACTATGCGGATAGCGTCGTGTCACGCCATAACTACGCTGTTGTACAACGGAAAAAACGATATATATACTTATATGCATAAACCAACTCTGCGAAAACGCGAGTAGACGATTTCAGACGTGTAGAAAGTTTCGCAATAATCCCCCAGATGCTCGAGGGAAATAGACCTGTCCGTTGCAAGACCTAACGCGTCAGTCAGCCAAAAGCTTCCACTGCGAGAAGGCTTACATATACACATAATACATGCACAGCATGTAATAACGACCCTTCGAGATTTACCGATAAAAGCTAATCGTGAAAATCTCACTCGGTTTCTTGAGCCCTCTTTCTCTCACCAGCGAGTGTTTCTGCATGAGAACGAAAACGATGAAAGATCTTTGTGGCGCTTCTCGTTAGAGAAATGTCTCGCTTCTCTCTTTCTCTTTATTTCCTCTTTGAGAATTTACGCCTCACCCGCTTATGCAAATATTCTCTGACGTATTGTAGACACACACACACACACACAGCTGGAAGCAATAAATGTGACCGGTAATTTAACCGTAAAGATTGGGTGAAATGAGTTTCTGAAGTATATTTACCGAACATAATTGAATTTCTCAACATCGGTGTATTAAAAAAATAATTATATTTTTTTAAGGCAGGTTTACGTACGATAATCGCGACCAGTATTTTTCCATCACAGATTCGTGGACATAATTTCGCTAGAAATATAGCAAAGTAATTTGTGGCATGTCTTTTCATGACATAATATTTAATGTAAAAAAGGACATCAATACACCATAAAATTACAGTATTTTTTAAGGATTTAATTTACTTTAAAAGGCCAAAAAAAGCAAATTTTTTAGATTTTTGTTTCTCAGCTCCATTATTAGATATGGCTATAAAACTGTTTTTCCAACATAGTATCATCCTTCGAAAATACAAAAAAAAAAATTTTTTCAATCTTGTTTCTTTGAATAATTTGTAGAAGGTGCCAAAGTCGAAAATGCCTTGTCTCATGACCAGGATTGGCCAGGATTGGTCTCATGACGAGGATCAATCTCAGGATTGGCAAGTCTGAAACAAAAAAATAAAAAAGCATTTCAAAGAGGAAGGTTTCTTATACAACAATTTACCACCGTTAATGAAAAATCGATAGAAAAAAATGGCGGATGTTTGAAATGAAAATGAAATATTGAATTTTTCACAATTTATTTCAAACATCCGCCATTTTTTTAATCGATTTTCCATTAACAGTGGTAAATTGTCGTATAAGCAACCTTCCTCTCCGAAATGCTTTATTATTTTTTGTTTCAGACTTGCCAATCCTGAGATTAACTGTCGGTCATGAGACAAGGCATTTTCGACTTTGGCACCTTCTATAAATTATTCAAAGAATCAAAATGAAAAATAATTTTTTCTTTTATATTTTCGAAGAATGAAACAATGTTTAAAAAACAGTTCTATAGCCATATCTCTGATAAAGGAACTGAGAAAAAAAATCTTCGAAAATTTCTTTTTTTTTGCCTTCTAAAGTAGTCTAGTACCTTAATATTGAGAAAATATCAAAAGAAAAATCAAAATGTGAAAATATCATAAAATTCGGAGGCTTTAAAAATACTGTAATTTGCTAATGAATTAATGTCCTTTTTTAAAGTAAAATAAATTTTAATGTTAAATAAACATTATCTGATAAATAAACATTATCTGATAAAGGAGCTGAGAACAAAATCTTGAAAAATTTCTTTTTTTGGCCTTCTAAAGTAGTCCTTAATAAATATGTTGCAGGAAAAAATAATGTTAACGATATTTTTTGGTTTTTTTTTATTGAGCTTGACAAAAAGTTTAAGGATGTTGAGTACCAAATCGCAAATGATGGGAAAATTCTGAGAATTTGATATGTTTTTGGATGAATTATTTAAGAGGTCGTGTAAAAATTTCACGACGATTAGGAAGCTCGTTATCGAACGATTAACATTAACAAATTAAATGTAGTCTTATGGAAACTGATATAACTTTGCGATAAGTTTTTTTTTGACCTCTTAATTTTTCAATACCTACACTATATTCAAAGCAACGGAAACAAAATGAAGTTTGTCAATAAATATTTTTTTTATTTGTTTAAAAAATTGTTCTCATCAAAATGTTAATATTTCAATCTTAATATTTTACCTCTTAAATACTTCATACAAAAACATACCAAATTTTCAGAATTTTCTCATCATTTTTCATTTTAACCCTTAAGGAGGCTGAAGTAATGATGATAAAATTCTGAAAAATTAATATGTTTTTACATGAAGTATTCAGGAGGTCGTATAAAAATTTCACGACGATTAAGAAGCTATTTATTTAACAATTAACATTAAAAGATTTCGTAGCGACTCAACATCCTTAAAATGTATGTCTCTAGCCCAAAATACCGCCTTAATGATCGCACAGCCGACGAATCGCGAATCAAAACAATTGCTACGAAAAATTGTGCAACTATTATTTATACGTATCGAGAAGCTTTGAACCCCTCCGGACCGCGTATTTCATATCCCTGAAAATATCTATAATCAAGTATCGACCATTCACTGTGCATAGAGTGTTTATGAGTATTGCACACAAGAGGGATGTTTTTCGCTATCGAGCCGGGGATATACACAAAATGAGGTAGATAGGATATGGTTTACGCTTCTGGGGATGAATGAGAATTTTGGCCAAGCGTTTGTATGTGCGGATAATTTTAAAAGCGTACGACACTGCGGTGCTGCAGATGTATAATATGTCTATATAGCACTCTATCGAGCTGTTTCGCCTCTCAATTTTACGCTTGCGAGCTTTATACTCCGTGCTTTTGACTCTTGCCTCTCCAGCACGTTTATCCCTGCCCCTCTCTATTCCTTTTTCACTCTTCTTTCCCGCAGGGATGAGTTCCGGATCAATCGAATCTGAGTGCTTTTCGGCGTAGCTTCTCATTGCCCGTTCGCTAGTTTCATCCCCAAAACTATGATCAAATAAATATATATATCGGTAGGTAAGCTCGTAGATCGACTTTCACCGACGTTTAGTGCATTTAAACGCAATTTCTCTAATTGAGAAAGCTTAGGATTTCGGTCAGCGTATATAAATAAGTGTGACTAGGTTCGCAATAGCAATCACTATATAGTCTTCTTCTTTCAGAGAATGAAAAAAAGCTCCATTTTCAAACTCGAGCCTCTCGAATCGTTATTCGCTATGAAATTCGGTTATCTCACTAAACGACAGATTATATTTGGAAAAATTGTTATTGAGAGATTTGCAAATATCGATAAGCGGGACGTATTTTCAATTGAGTTTCAATTATTTCGAGCAAACGAGATTGTTTGAGGCAAATCAATAAAACAGTTCTCGAGGAACCAATAACTTTGTGATCGTTATCGTATCGTTATTAAATGATTTTCTTCCTCTGTCGCTCTTTCTCTCTCTCTCTCTCTCTCTCTCTCTCTCTCTCTCTCTCTCTCTCTCTCTCTCTCTCTCTCTCTCTCTGTGTATATATCTGAGTCTTTTCCTACACAAGTCAGTACTTGTTTTCTTTTCTTCCTGACTCGAGCGCACGTTTCTAGGACCACTCTTCGCTATATCTGCCATCTATTTTCCACCGCCTATTTTCTTCCCTCTCTCAGCTGTTTACTCCCTCAGCGTATATGGGTCATTCCACGTCAAATCGACCACTTTTGACCCCAAACCCTTTCGATTTGGCTGAAACTTTTCAATCTTTTTCTACTCTATCAAAAACATTTTTCAGATATTTGAAAAATAAAAAGCCAATTCTTTTGAAAAATTATAACTTTGTATCGGTTGGGTGAAAAAATTTGAAAAAATTCTGAAAAATGTTTTTGAAAGAGGAGAAAAAGAAGAAAAAGTTTCATCCAAATCGAAAGGGGTCGGGGTCAAAAGTGGTCGATTTCACGTGGACTGCCCCGTATATATCCTGTGTATATACTCTATCCACGTCTTTACTTCCATATCGGTCCGACAGACATCATCCCTGTAGATTTCGCCACATTTTTTTTCCTCCCTCTTGCCTTTTTCTCCAATAACTCGACGTTCAATCTCATATCTCACTGCATACCTCGCTCACCGATTATCATGATAAAGTATCCGTACTACGTCATCTTCTCGTATCTAGGCGAGAAATAAAATATGTATATCTACATGTGTATGTATATAGGTAATGAGGAAAGAGAATTTTCGAGTTCCGGCGACGGAGGTAGATCGTCTCAGAGCGGATAATGAATATTCCACGGTTCCTCTCTCTGTCTCTCTCTTACTCCCTTCTTTATACATCCTGTGAACCCGACCCCTCCATCACCGCTAAATAAAATATGAATAAAGAGAGGCGACATTTCTCGAAGAAAGAAGAGGAAATCGATAAGATCCCAGCCGTTCTCCTTCTTGGGTTTATTCTTTTTTTGCTCATTGTGACAGAGAACTTCCTCGGGATTTCCGATAATTGCATACAATAAAAACAGCGGGATAATAAATTGCCATGAGAATTGGAAATATTTCTTACTCCGGAGATAGGAGTGTACCGTATGTACATTATACATATACGTATGGGATAAAAACAATTGGGCACGTTTAGCCTATAAAAAACCTCTCGATACATTTGTTCAAGAGACGCTTCAGCGTCTCGACGTCGAGCATACTTAAGATTTTTTTATAAAAACATTTGACCAAATATCTCCGAGGAATATCGAGAGAATCCTACTGCATGAAATCTGATTATATGCAACAGTAAATTCAATAAGGAAAATTATTTACGGTTGTCGTCCGTTCACAATTACCTTTAATTATAATATTGTATTTATTATTTATTGAAAACTTATTTCTGAGACTTAATTCGGTAATAATTATCATTAAAAGATGAAGGCGGTATTCTGGTGTAGAGACGTATATTTTGAGCGTTTTGTCAAGCTCGATAAAAAAAATAAAAAATATTTTTATCATTTTCTATATGTGTATATATCTATATGTGTATGTGTAACATATTTATTTATAACATATTTAACGTATTATTTATAACATATTTATGAATATCTTGACAATAAACAAAAAAATTACGAGAAAAAAAAATGAAAATTAAATAAGTTATAAGCTGTAATATTGCGGCTAAAAAAATGGGGGTTTCTTGACTGACCTGATTGCGACCTTTCTAGTAATCCGATACAAAATTCAAAAAAAGATGATTAATTATTAAGAATATGTCATTACAGCCTCTACCTCAGGGAAAACGGAAAAAAATCGCAAAATAGTGGCTGTCTGAAAAGAAAGGCATTTTTCGACCCTTCATTTTATAGTTTTTACATTTTTTACAACAGTAAAAAAAATAATTTTGATACAAAAGTGGTAGGGGCGATAGAGAGTTATACATTAAAGATTGGTAAAAAATTTGAAGAAAATCGGTTGAGTAGAATCTGAGATTCGTGTCCGTCGTGTTGAGAAAAGTAGTTTTGAAAAAAATGTCTATAGTCCAATTTGCTCCGACGCGACGTGATCGAGCGTAGTTGCTGCGTCACTAAAATAGCTATAACTTCGTAAATTATTAGAATTCAAGAATTTCCTTTCGAGGATATATTCTTAAAGGTCTAAGCGTAAAGAATATTTTTAAAAAAATTATTTTTTAAAAATTCTAAACCCGAATAGGGTAAAAGCCGGATAGTTGCCCCGGAGAGAAAGTTGCCCCGGTTTTTAATACACTATATTGGAGATGTCCCTAGCGTTAGCGCTTTTCTGTAATTCTTAATATGCCCTCGCAGGCCTCAGTGCCCAAAAGATATAGGACAGGGTCCACAAGTATCGTCTGTGCGAGCGAAAATCTTCCGCGGTGAGACCTCGACGAGCGTCGTACTAATATTGGTTACTAATTTTTATTGAATAAATAATGTTGTGGTTGAGGATTCAGTCAACTGTTTGTTTCCTCGCATGCATTAGAGTTTCAACTACACCGTCTGATACGGTATATTATTGAATAGCTTTTATTTTATTTTTTTAAATAAAAAGGGCAACGATTCGTATCGAAAAGGATAGTCGCCCCAAATTCTTTTCCCGTTAGTTGCCCTAACGGCAATATGACAAAAACCCAGGCGTAGTCCTTGCTAGACCGAAGTTAGTTTAGCACCAGCGTTTAAAAAACTAAATAAGAAAGAAAAACTGTTAATTAAAGGTATTTTGAAAAATAATGAAATTATTAATTATAAAATAATAAAATTCATAATAAAATATCTAAATAAAAAAAATAAGATTTAAAAAACATAATAAAATAAAATAATCTGTAACTTAATATTAATTATAAACTCCTTCGAAGTATTTTCGACGTGAGGTGACTATTGGCCACGTTGGGCAACTATCCCTCTTTGAAGAGGTCAAATGAAACGGGATTTACTCAAAAACAATAATAATTGGATTTACAAAAATAGTGCACAATGAAAGATTAAAGACCGATGTTTTAATATACACGAAACATATTGTCAGTAGATACTTAATTTTTAAGTAACAGAGCTTTTTCCTTAAGTGTGGCAAATATCCGGCTTTTACCCTAGTGCCTAAAAGTGTCAGCGAGACAAAGAGATACGATAAGAAAATAAAAAACCCACGGGAGAATAACGTTTTGTCCAAATTTTCAAAAGACGATCAAGCTGTTCGGAGATGTTCGACCATCTGGTGCGAAACTCTTCACCAAAACAAGGCAGATTTTCCAGCTGAATATATTTAGATGCAGCAATGCTCGATTCAATTTTCTTGCCTCTCTGTCTCTGCTGGACCCATTTCGAAATTCTGCGGAGCACAAGCGCCATTGCAGCATTTCTATATCTACGAAAAGCTCTTGGTTCCCTCTCGAGCCGGGCCCACATATTCACGCATATCCGGGGTATGTATATGAGAAGCGCTCGACCAAAACGTCCGAGGATTATGGCTCGGCATAAATCTACTCACAACCACCGTATGGTCATTCTCCGGGTGTTCTTCTCCGCCTTGACAACGATGTAAGAGAGGGAGTCTCCCGCCGTATACTCCGCTGTGTGCGATAAAATCCCCTACCTTCTCGTATAAGGGTAGTTCCACCATATTCTCTACTCAGCGAGCCTGAACTAAATTTTCCGGTTCGTCTAATGATTTTTTAAATTCAAATCTAGAACGGCAACTTGGGTTGAAAAACGACCCCAGGGAAGCTTAAATCTCGCGAATTTTTACAATTTTTTCAAGTTTCTCACCCTTTTACCTCATTTTTTACTAACTTTTCGTACTTCAATCGGAACCGCCATAGACCAACGTGATTCTGCATTAAAAAACAAAAAGAATGACCCCAAATTGAACTCTTTTCGTTAAATTTTACCGGAGATATGAATTTTTCAAAATTGGGGTCGTTTTTCACCCCAGGTTACCATAATAGGTCAACAAAAATAAGGTTACCATTCTAGGGTTAATTTTCTGATCTCAAATGGTGGTGTGTATAATTTTAACTCTGAAAATCCTCGAGCTTTTGAAAAACAATTTATTTCATATTTCTCCAAATAACATGAATAAAAATCATCCCTTTCAAACCCCGAGGTCCAAAAATTAGTTTGTATTAAAAAATATGAATCTTTGTTGAAGATTGAAAAATAAAAAAATTGCCGTGAAAGATCAACATGTAGTGATCTTGTTCCTGTAAAATAAGTTTTCGAGGGGTGAAAATCACCCTTACAGTAACATTTTTTGATCTTGGACCGTTTTCAGACAATTATTTGTTGAGGTTTGAGAGATGGTGAAGCCATTATTGTCAATAATGAAAATGTCAAATTTTGGAAGCTAAAATCAGAATCCCAAAATATCAAACTACCGAAATTTTGGTATCTAATTGTTGTGGGATGAGAAATGGCAGAAATGCCCATATTTGAGGCACACACTCTTCAAGATTTGGAATGGCCGAACGAGAGACACACACAATCGTACGAACGACCATTCCCCAAGTTCTATATTTGCATGGAAAGGTAGATCCTCTGTCGTAACCATGGAAAACATATACGGGAACTCTCAAGTGCGGATAATGGATTGTATTCGCGGTGAAGGACACGCGACGAAAAGCGCTGGATGATGGTGAAAAACCGAGCAGAAGGTAGAGGACCGATGGTGGAACAATGCTGAGAAAATAAAAAGTTGAAAAGGGTATTTGCCGTTGCGAAAAAAAAGTATCTTACAAGGGTTTGGAAAAGTGATGCTAAAGAAAGTATACGAAGAATATATCCCGCGCACATCATCTTGACTATCCCCTACTTAGGCTCAATGTCCAACCCTCGTCCCTCATATGCGATGCTCGGACCAAAAATGTCGCTCCTCAAGATGAGTGCTAATGCGCTAAAGATATATCCCGTTGCTTCGTTTCCCGGGACAAAAAGAAAGGAGGGATAAGCTTGTGGGGCGGATGTTTGACACGAAGGTTAAAAATTCCTGTCAATCGAGTGTAATGAGGAAAATCCGTGAACGGTTTGCAAACCCCGTTCAGATGTGACGACGATATTCCAAAGATGGAGGTAGAAGATGAGGATAATTGGAAATTGGATAATCATAGGGACAAGGTCCGAAATTGGAGCTTAGCCTCAATTTCCAATAGCAAATTTAGTCCTACTGTTTGATCGAGCATAACACCTCGAAATTGAATAGCTTTTAAATAATAGACCATTGAAAATGGTCCTCAAGATGAAAATTGCGCTTAAAATCGAAACTACACATCATTGAGGACATTTTTTTTGTCTTTTTTATCTATGGTACATTTGAAAGGTTTAAAGAGAAAATGTACGAAAAAAGTAGCGTAAGTATACACGGAATCGCCTGGAATTATTTCAGAATTATCTTCTGAATTTTTTTTAAATACTATTTCCGCTCGAAACTCTGTTGATGACGTCTCAGCGAAAAATTGTATCTGATCAACATTTTCGTACTTCGTGATAGGATAAAAATCTGAAAAAATCAGCAACATTTGACATGCTATGAAAAACAATTATCAATAATAATATTGCTCAAAAGTTATTAATAAATTGTTTAAACAATTTGTTAATGTCTTTTGGACAATATTATTATAATTGATGAACAATGATCAATAATTGCTATTGATCATTGTTGTTTATAGCATGCCAAATGTTGCTGAATTTTTCCAGATTTTTATTGTATCACGAAGTATACGGAAATTTTAATGAGATACAATTTTGCAATTAGTTTCGAGCGAAAATATTTTTAAAAAAATTCATAGGAAAATTCTGAAATAATTCCAGGCGATTTCGTGTATACCTACACTGCTTTTTTTATACTTGACATTTTCTCTTCAACCCTATAGTTTTTGAGTTACGTTGCATCTTTCAAAATTTGTCTTTTTTAGCCAAAAGTGAAATAACTTTGAGAGAAAAAATCATACGAAAATGTTCAAAAGTCGAAAATGGAGCGTCTGCTAACCCTTTCGAATGTACCGTAGATAAAAGAGACAAAAAAAAATGTCCTTAAGTTATGCGCCCAATTCGCGATGGTCGAAAAAAGGCCAAAAAAACGGTCCCGTTCAAAAGTGCATACCGGGTCGAAAGAAATCATAAAAAATATTTTTTTAAAACAGGAAAAACGAAGCTGAATTCCTTCCCGTCAAAACGCTTTAAAAAAAAAAACGATTAACTTTTTTTTTGACGGATTTACGCAACTTCTAGTGCGGTCAGAAATATCGACAGGTGTATCCAAACTTTTGAGCGGGGGTGTATTCAGTTGGCATTTTTACTTCAATATTTCTTAACTGTTCCAAAATTTGTTAGTCGTTAAAAAATATTTTATTTGTGTCAAAATAATTTGTTAACTGTGCAAAAATATTTATTTAATTCATTAACTGTTGAAAAATAATTGATTTCATCATATTAATTTTTACATTTATTAACAGTTAACAAATCTCGGTACAAAAATCCGAGAAAAATATTTTTTCAATTTTTTGCCCCCCACTTTATTTTTAGCTACCTATAAAAAGCTCTTTTCATTGTCAGCTAACTTTTTCTATTTCGCCTTCATTAATTGGTCGATTTTCTTCTTCAAATTTAACAAGTGCAAGACAATTCGATTTGTTCAAATATTTTTGCATCCTCTTTTCCCCTCGAATATTTCTCGTTTTTTATACGAACGATGAGTCGAGATGTTCGCTTTAACCTTATTTTCCGACTCATAAAGAAAATGGAGCAACGAAGAACACACATAAGAGGACGTATAAACGCCTGTGACAACTTGATCAAAGGCTTACTTTGCGACAGCACAGAAATTATTTCTTGCGCGAAAAAAGATTTTCCTAGTTTCTTCACGATGCTATTCCCATTTTCATATGTATAAACGCATCCGTATGCTGTTGGTTTTTTTTTAATCAACCAGCCATTCGTGTGAAACAGAGCGAGAGGAGGAATGGCTCGGTCTTTCCCACTAGTCTTAGGTTTGTAGCGAAAAGAGAAACGAAGAGAGACGATACACAGAGAGAGAGAAAGAGAGAGAGAGAGAGGAGGCGCACAAAGGAGCTCTGGCACGGAAAACGCTCTCACTTCCGGCCCGCTAAGTGTTATCTTTGAAATTGCGTTTCACGAAGCTCGCGAGCGTTATTAAATTAAGTTAGCTACGTGAAAGTTTCTTTCGCTACAGAGCCTGCTGAATATTACTGCGGCAAAGCTGAGAGTGCGCGTATAAGAGAGCCCAAAGAGAGTGAGAGAGAAGAGAGCCGTTCAGAGAAGGGTGATAAAGCGTGAGAACGAGGAAAGGGGGGAGAGAGGAAGGGGCGAGAAAAAGAGGAGAATGAGGAGAGAGGGAGCAGGTGTTGGGAAAGAAAGACGAATCGAGAGGGTTGCTTGCGAAACGGGGGCGCAAAGAACCGGAATCTCTTCGCTATATACACCGACACTGGAAACTTGTTTTAGGGCAACGACGAAAAAAATCTTTTTACCTTTTTAGGTCGTACACCGTCTTCTCCCAGTTGCGTGTAACTTCGATATATAGATATATTTATATATCTTTATATTCTATATGGAGCGTTCCATCCCAAATCGGACACTTTGAAAAACTTCTTTTTTTATGTCCTCAATTTTTTTATATTTTTTAGTACCCATCAAAAGACCCTTTTTGTTAAATTTTGAGATTTTTTCGATTACCCGTTCAAAAGATGTCAAATTAACAAAAATTCAAAAATTTTGTTTTTTTATGGCCTTTTCAGAAAAAAATACAACAAAAATATTCGACGCGTTTTTGAATGAGTTTTTTTAGTTTTAAACTTTAAATCGCGTTTTTAAAAGTGAGTGTGAATTTTGATTTTTTTTTAAATTTTTTGTTTCAAGCATCTATCTATTTAAAAAAAAAATAAGACTAGTCCTATAATAGGACTTCAATAACTACTATTTTTTCGATTGCTGAAAATTAAAATTTTTTTTTTTTCATACATTTTTATGAATACCAATTTTTATTACTGTTTAGTATTTTTTAAAATCATTTTGAATTAATTTTGACACTTTTTGATTGTTAATAGATTTTCAAAATTAATAATTAATCGATGAGCAAATAACAACAGTTCAAGAATTGTATGAGTGGGCATTGACCGAATATTGCTGCCAAATTTTCACCTGAGAAACATTATTTAGATGCAAAATAAAGATTTTATTTGCGATACAATACTGCGAAGTCAATCACAGGGGGACACGAAAATTTCATTTAATTGTTCCAATGAGAAGCGGAAACGTATTGGCAAAGGAATATTCTAATTCAGGAAATAATCGTATATGTAAGGTTTTCAAAAAAATACGTGAATAAATAAAAACTGTTGTTATTATTGTTCATAAACAGACTTAACGATTAATTATTAATTTTAAGAACCTGTTAACAATAAAGGAGTGCCGAAATAAATTCTAAATATTGAAAAAAATACTATACAGTAACAAAAATTGGTATTCACAATAATTTATTTAAAAAAAAAAATATTCATTTTCAAAAATCGAAAAAAATAGTAGTTATGGAAATCCCACGATCCCACGATCGGACTAGTCTAAAAAATTGTTGAATAGATAGATGTTTAAAGCAAAAAATTTAAAAAAAAATCAAAAATGACACTCACTTTCAAAAACGCGATTTAAAGTTTAAAACTCATTCAAAAACTCGCCGAATATTTTTGTTGTATTTTTTTCTAAAAAGGCCATAAGAAACAAAAATTAAAAAAAAAACTTTTAATTTTGATCATTATCAAAGAAGTTATGACCAAAATACCAAAAAAGAGCGGTTTTTTTTGTTAATTTAATATGTTTTGAACGGCTATTCAAAAAAATCTCAAAATTGAACAGGAAGGGTCTTTTAATAGGTACTGAAAAATTTAAAAAAACTGAGGAAATAAAAAAAAAGTGTTTCAAACTGCCCGATTTGGGATAAAAGGAAGAAGTAACGCACAAAAGTTTAGCTCGGGAATTGTGCTTTTTTTTTCTCTTCTATGAACGAAAAAGCCTGGAAGAATGCATCAAATCGTTCGCCCGCCGTAGAAAGTTGTAATTGAGTTGACGCGTATCAGAGAAGTAAAGGCAAACAAAATTTCCACAAAAAAGAATACCAAATGGAAAAAACTAAAACATTTGTTCCCGTTGTGAATCGTTTAGGAAAAATTTTGCGGTGATGTTCGAGAACGTTTCCATAAACTCTGTGTGTGTGGAAAATTGCGAAAGCCGCCATTTTGCGAACGAAAAATTGAACGATGGAAAATTCTCTACCGAGAAACGTAATTTCCAATAGTTTACTCATGTTTGCACGCACTATTCAGATATACTGTATGTAAAACATATCAGGGTGCGGCACTTTATTTTGCACTCTCGAGTCTCGTCCCTATAAAATATATTTTTATTATTGTAAAAAAATCCTCCCAAGGATCTTGCTGGATAAAAAATGTCTAGAGATTGCTCTGAGCGTTATGAGCGATTTTTACTTCAATCCTAATTGAAGCATCATCTTCATTAAAATTCAAAACTTCAAGTATAATAAAGCTTTCGAATAATAAAAATAAAAGAAAGAAGCAAAATAACAAAAAATCTGTTTCTGGAGTAAAAATGTCAATGCTAAAGCCCCTGAAAGAATTTCATGTTATTAAGATTCATCAAGGAAATTTTTTTTACAAGAAGAAATATATCTCACGAATTTTAGAAACAATGATCAAAGTATAGTTTCCACCCTAATAACTACATAGGACATTTTTTCCCCCACCCCCTCTCGCCCCTCCCAGCCCCGGGAAATTGTTTTGAGGGCAAAGAAAAATCGTTTCGCAGATAGCCGCGTGCCGAAGAGAATTGTCGCTGTTTGAGTCCAGAAGCTTCTGGACGCTTCGAGCCAACGATTCCACGAGTGCGGAGAAAAGTGGACGAATAAAAACACGCGATGCAGACAGCGTGGATGATCGACGTAGCAGAAATCGATTGACAAACGCGATTGCCGGAGAAATACATGCATTGGGAGGGGGGGGGGTGAGAGTGGGGCGGGGGGAGGGGGGTCGCGTGAGGAGTGGGGCGGCAGATAATGGTGAAGGGAGGATTGGGGGCTGGTAATGAAGAAGCGTACAGAGGTGTCATTAGTCCCACGCAAACCATGAACGACTGGCAAAGGGCGCTGCAAGCTCGCTCTGTCTCGCCCTCTGGAGCGTTTTTCCCCCGTTTACACGGCATCAGAGAGTCGTTAAATTAACGACTCGTGGTGATTATCGCTCTTACGCTCGAAACCATGCAGCAACACACGGAAAAACGTACTACTTTATAATGCCACGCTATAAATATTACGTGCATACATGTAGTTACGGTCTGTACACGTACACTACCGTCCAAAAGTTTGGAAACACTCGCCCCGATTCCACAAAAAATTTCACTGCTCTTTCAAAAATAAAGATATTTCAAGTCAACAAACGGCGTTTCAAAGGAGAGATATTCCGCTTCATTTCGCTTTTTCCGAAAAAAAAAATTTTTGATTTTTTTTGAACCCGGTAGGTCCTTTGGAACAGGGTCATTCTTTGACTTCTTTATGGCGTTGAAATTTTGGCGCACGACCCATGAAATTTTTTTAAAACTATTTTTTTTGTTTGCAAAAATATTAAATTTTTCGCCAAAAACGACCATATTTATAAAATGCAGCTTATCTCTGAAACTACTGAATTTTTGTGAAATCACTAAGAGGATAAAAAGTTGCGTACAATTATTTTTAATCCAATACAATTTTTTCAGAATTTTTTTTTTTAAATTTTGCCTGTTAACGAGATATATTTTCATCTCAAACAATTGGGTCTCTTACCTCAGCTACACGGATTTTCCGATATAAAAGCCGTGTAGATGAGGTTTTTCGATGAAAAATCCGTGTAGATGAGGTACGACAGCCGATTGTTTAAGGTTGTTTAGAATCTATGAAACCTTTGAATGTTAATTGTTCAATAAATAGCTTCTTAATGGTAGTGAAATTTTTACACGACCTCCTGTGTACTTCATGTAAGAACGTACCAAATTTTCAGAATTCTATCATCATTACTTCAACCTCCTTAAGGGTTAAAATAAAAAATAATGAGAAAATTCTGAAAATTTGGCATGTTTTTGTACGAGGTATATAAAAGGTCGTGTAAAAATTTCACGACGATTAGGAAGCTCGTTATTAAGAAATTAACGTTTGGTTCAAAACAATTTCTTAAACAAATAAAAAAAAATATTTATCAATAAACTTCGTTTTCTTTCCGTTGCTTTCAGTATTTTGTGGATATTAAAAAATTGAGAGGCAAAAAAAAAACTTATCGCAAAGTTATATCAGTTTCCATAAAACTACATTTAATTTTATTTAATTTGTTAATCTTAATTATTCGATAACGAGCTTACAAATCGTCGTGAAATTTTTACACGACCTCTTAAATACTTCATCGAAAAACATACCAAATTTTCAGAATTTTCTCATTAAACGTGATTTGCTTCTAAACAACCTTAAGATAAATAATATCTCGTTGGCAAGAAAAATTTTCGAAAAAAAAAATTTTGAAAAAAATTCTGAAAAAATTTCATTGAATCTAGAATAATTTTACGCAACTTTTTACTCTTTTAGTGATTTCATAAAAATCCAGTAGTTTTATAGTTACGCTACATTTTATAAATATGGTCTTTTTTTTCACAAAATATTGAATATTTTTTCGAAAAAAAATCCTACGAAACTTGTAATAAAACAAAATTGAAGCTTACCCTCCCTCCCACAAGTTTTTCACGCGAAAAATATTTTTAAAAAATTTCATGGCTCTCGAGCCACAATTTCAACGTCAAAACAAAGCCAAATAACGACCATGTTTCAGAGGGCGTACCGGGTTCAAAAAAAATCGAAAAAAATTTTTGGAAAAAGCAGAATGAAGTTGAATATATCCCCTTTGAAACGCCGCTTGTTGAATTGAAATATCTTCATTTTTAAAAGAGCAGTGAAACTTTTTGTGCGGCGCGGAATCGGGGCGAGTAATTCCAAACTTTTGGACGGGAATGTACATACAGAGATGTCACGTCACGAAAATGTTAATCGAATTTTTGCCGTCTGTATTCGGCAACCGATTTTTACGTGCCTTCCACGCGCTCACGCGGCCTACTTTTGGCATGACAAAAAAAGGGGTACGTAAAGTCTATATTTTCGATGGCACAGGGTAGAAAAGGCGTACCCAGTAAGTAAAAGCGATGTTTTAGTGCCGCTAAGGCTTCTACCCATCGATATGTTAGTATAAGAGTGCGCGAGGGCCGAGAAAAGACCGAAAAATTGAGGGAAGAAAAACCCATCGCACGTCCGTTGCCTTGTCACACAAGACCGCGCGTAAATGGAGTTTGCGGTCGTAAAAAAAGACTTTAATAGCACTGTATTCACATGTGCATGTGCGAGGGATATGAAGACTCGGTGGGTCGATGGGACGAGGCGGTTATTTCATTTTTCACGATGCCACAGTTTTGTTCACGACTTTTTATGACTGCGAGATGCGTTTTTACGAAGGATGGCGTTTCGGACAAGGTTCTTCTCGCGAGAGACAAGGAGAAAGATAAAAATCAATAAAATTGGACAATATTATCGATAAATCCATGTTAAATCTTTTTTATTATCGATTCGAACTCTGGGTTTTCTCTTGAACACACTTTTTTTCAATCAAATTTTATTTCTTCCACCGTGGGACAGAAATATACGCTTCGACGACGATACTCCGACGTTACATCGGGTTATGTATATAAAAAATGAAGATGATTTACTGATCAAGAATATGAGAGAAAGAAAATCATTCGGATCAGCTGATCATCGTGAAACGCGTAACTCCCGTTTTTTAGCTTGGTGGAAAGTCGCGAGTCAAAAATAAACATTTGAGCGATAAAATGGAGAAAAAAACAGAGAGAGAAATTTATGGTCAAATAAGTTACAACAATATGCTTGCGATTTTTGAAATGCTTGTTTTTGGTTGTTAGATCAAATGATAGAAGGGATTAAGGTACTAGACGACTTTAGAAGCCCAAAAAAAGCAAATTGTTAAGATTTTTTCTCAGCTTCTTGATCAAATATGGCTAAACTGTTTTCACAACATTAAATCATCCTTCGAAAAAATGAAAATAATTTTTTTTTTCTTTTCATTCTTTGAATAATTCATAGAAGGCGGCCAAAGTCAAGCCTTCGAAAATGTCTTCTCCCATGGCCGACAGTCAATCTCACTGTAACTATGAAAAAAAAATCATTTTTCAAAATTTTTGAAAATCGCAAAAAATCGATCCAAAAGCCTGCAAATTTCGTTTCAATAATATATTTTTAAAAGTTTAAGGGTGAAAAAATCAGAGAAATATGGTGGACCAAAATTTTCGTTAAACATGTCAACGCTAAATTATATTGTTCTCTAAATCCAGTTAAACAACGGGAATGTTACTCACCATCACAACTCTTCGTCGCAAAATTTTTGCGTCGCAGAGCTTCTTCAGAATCGATAGAATTGAGCATGTATTATAAATAATATAATGTATTATTTATAATAATACGTGGATATATCGTATCGGAGTCTTGGCTTGTACGAGGAAGCTTTCTCTACCGCGAGATTATACGACAGAGACTCTCATTTCGTTTAGTTTATTAATAGAACGACCCGAAATTATTTTCCAGAGAAACGTCTAGACCGTGTGCCTCTCGCTTCTCTCTGCGTGAGCTGCTTTTGCGCTTCTTGTCTTCTTTCCGTCTCATCCTCCCCCAAATAAATATATATATACATATATATTCGCTATCGTTGCTCGCGAAGCTTTTGCTTTTCTCATCTCCAAAAATCTCTCCTCTCTCTCTCTCTCTCTCGCTCTCTCTCTCTCTCCTTCCTTCTCGCCCTCGCTCTTTCTCTTTTCCTCTTATCTTGCTCGCTCACTTCCTCCCCTTAACACACACACACACACACACAGTCTTGGTGTTAGGACGTGGCCATCTTAAATTAAATTAACCCACCATCGCCCCCGCTCGGATGCCCCCCCTCCCCCCCTCCTGCAACGCCTCGCAATTCTATTGCCCGGTACTTAATTACGCTCAAAGCGGAGTAAGGATCGAGGGAGGGGGACGAAGAAAGATTCATGGTGTGGGCCAAATTACGACTCGTCTAATTAAGTGTAATTCTGCTGCGAATCGATGAATGCACTAAATATATGAGGTATTCCAGCTGAACTCAACCACTTTTACATGTTGTATTTTTTTATTTGGCTCAAACTTTTTTCTATTGTTGTACCTATTTATGGAACTTTACTTGATTTTTTTCAAATTTGTTTACCCATGCATTTACAAGATATGATTTTTTGTTGAAATTCGATGATTTTTTTTTCAAATGCTTGTAACTTTGCGAAAAACGGACCAAATCAAGGTTTTTTTTAAATGTTCGTTTTTGAGTGCACTTTTTGATAAAAAATATTTAAAATTTAACGATATTCATCTTCTATATCGTTTTACCGCTTAAAGTAAAAAATTGTTAATTTCAAAAGGTCGGCCATTTTGAATTTTTTCAAAAAATTTGCTAAGTAACTTTGACATTTTTAACTATTTTTAACGCTATGCTGATCTTGGGCAGATTTTTCCTTATATTTTTTCATAATTTAAAACCATTTTTTTTCCATCACAAGCAATAAACGTTTTTGCCAAACGTGGGACACGCTTGATTTTTTTTCAAAAAATTTGCTGGGTATCTTTGACTATATTAACTATTTTTAAGACTAGTTTTATCGTGTGGATATTTTCCCTTCGATTTTATTCATAATTAAAAATAGGCTTTTTTCAGTATCAGTAAAAAAGCGCTTATTTCAAAAGCGCTTTTAATTTTTTTCAAAAAATTTGCTATGAAACTTTGACTATTTTGACCATTTTAAATGCTAGTTTAATCGTGAGCAGATTTTCCCTTCTATTTTGTTCATAATTAAAAACAATTTTTTTAAATCACAAGCAGAAAAGCGTTTTTTTTTAAAAGGGATACGTTTAATTTTTTTTTTATTTGCAAGGAAACTTTGACTATTTTAACTATTTTTAAGACCAGTTTCATGGTGGGGACATTTTTCCTTATATTTTTTTCATGATTAAAAACAAGTTTTTTTTCAATTTAATGTAGTTTTATTATACCAACTGCAAGCTTATTTTCTTTGACGTTTAGATAGCGAGAATTTGTAAACTATTTCAACAAAAAATCATATCTTGTAAATGCATGGGTATAAAAAATTGAAAAAAATCGAGTAAAGTTCTATAAATAGGTTCAGTAATAGACAAAAGTTTGAGCCAAATAAAAAAATACAATGTGTAAAAGTGGTTGAGTTGAGCTGGAATACCTCATATATATATATATATATATAGAGAGAGAGAGAGAGAGAGAGAGAGGGATAACGACATAGAAGAGCAGTAAAGGGAAATCTAAAAGCAGTAAAATGGACAAAATGACCTTCCCAATGGCCATCGGCGAAATCACTCATCCTTGTCTTAACCCACCACAACCTCCCTAAACATCGTCAAGACAATCTCTCATGATTTTCCAAACGTTCCCATGAATACAAACGGTATATTCTCTCGTTCATGGGCGATCTTCCATTCAGATCCTCGATTAAATGGATACATGCCCTCAAGAATCATTAACCTCTGCAACCACTGTAGTGATCACTCGCGTCGTCAATTTGACACGACGTTTTTTGCCCCATCACTCTGATCACATCGATTCTCCAATGGGAATCGTAACCGGACTAATTAATTTAGAAATTATAAGCATCGCTTGTTGCAATTTAAGGCGGTATTATGGTCTAGAGACATACATTTTGTGCGATTTCGGATTTCGCCGAGGTCGATAAAAAATAAATATTTTTACCATTCTTTTTTTTTACAACATATTTATTAATATTTTGACAATAAACAAAATCAATTTCGAGAGAAAAAATGAAAATGAAATAAGTTAGTCATCCGATACAAGATTTTTAAAAAGGTTTTTGATTAGTAAGAATTCCGCTATAGCCTCTACCTCAAAGAAAACGAAAAACAAAATTTTCACAAAATGGCGGCTGTCTGAACGAAAAAAGGCGTTTTTCGACTCTTTCTCATAGTTTTTAATTTGTTTACAATAGTAAAAGAAATTTTTTTTTAATACAATTTATACATCTGGACAAAAATTTAAAGTAAATCGGTTAAGTAGAAAATAAGTTATCATGTCAGCCGTGTTGAGAAAAGTAATTTTGAGAAAAACTTTTGTCGTTGCTGCGTCACTAAAATAGCTATAAGTACGTAAATTATTGGAATGAAAAAATTTCCTTCCGAGGATATATTCTTAAAGGTCTAAACTTCAAGACTGTGCAAAAAAAAATGATTTTATCAAAATTCTCGACCAAAATACTCCCTTAAGTTTTACTGTTTCGTACAATAGACTCTAGTGACTTTATATGATCGTTAAGTGATTCTGAATTATTGAATAAAAATTTTATTCACACTAGGGATGTTCGATTCCGATTCGATTCTTTGAAAGATCGATTCTTTTGTTCAAAAAATCGATCTTTCGAATCGATTCTTTCCATTAGAAGCTTTAGGTGAATTGATTCTTGACCTTAAAAATCGAAAATTCAATTTTTTATTAAATTAATTATCTATTAAAGATTGGCAATTAAATAAAGATTGTCCAAAGTCTATAAAACATCAACGTCAAGGTTAAAAAAAAAGTATGTGAAAATGTTAAAACGTGAGAAAAAGAGTAAAAAAAATGAAAAGTTGAAATATTGAAAACATGATGCACCGAAAAAATAATCGAAAATAAAAATATACAAAATATCGTAAGACAATGGAAACCTATGTAATAGTAAAAAAGTCTGATTTGTTAAATATATTCATAATATATTTAAGAATATATTAAAAAGTGCAAATGTGTAAAAGAATCAAACTGCGTTCAGCCAGAATGAATATTGCTTTAAATTTGTTATTTTGTATTCATCATTTTGTATTAAAAATGCATTAATCCAATTTGATCATTTTCCATAGCAAAAACTTAAACTCTTAAGGTAAATGTCCCAATACCCGACCACGTCCCAGTACCCGACCACTTGAACCAATATATCAGCAAATTAAGCGTTCACTTAAGAGAAATCTTAAACTGTGAATTGATTTAATAACGAGGATTCATAATCTACGTATACGACACTACTTTTGATAGTTCAAGAATCGTCTGTAATTTAATTTTGGATAAATATGACAGCACGCGTACCATTCGAGGCACGGAAGTCATTATCTAAGCTGAAGCACTGAGGAATCACGATATCTTATTGAAGCTATTTCGAAGTGGTTTTTATTGTTTTCGAACTGAGTCTTAGCTATTTTTATTCGGAAAGATATCACTAATTTGATCATGTTGTCTCAATTAGCCCAAAATGCGTTTTAAGTACTTAATTTTCATTTTCGGTTATTGGTACATACGAAATGTATCTCGTAACGATAACCGAACATGTGTCCGGATATCGGTACCTGCTCGCGACTATGTTCAGTCCCAGTAACCGGACATCCGCTGACATGTATATTATTCGTGCATAACCTCAAAATGAACCGAGCAGCGACGCATTTTTCACAATTCACCCCCTCCCTTCCCCCGCCATAGAGATGAGTGGTCGGTTATAGGGTCATAATGTGTGGTCGGATATTGGGTCATATGGAAAAACGGGTGGTCGGGTACTGGTACATTTACATTTCTCAGTATTTTCGGTTATTATGAATAAACAACTAATTGTAGTAACAACTATACCCTGTGTTTTGGAAACTAGAGACTTCAAGCTTTCCAATAGTCATAGTTGTTATAATAGGTTATTTTTGAACGCGAAAAACAAGTTAACTTTTTCGTCACCTTTTACATGGTCGGGTATTGGGACATTTACCTTACGTAAGCTTTAATCAGCAATTAATTTTTGTTTACGATATTTAAAAATCGATTTTTACGGAATCGATTCTTTGCTTTCGATTTTTTATGAAAATCGATTTTCCTGATTCGATTGAGAATCGATCAGAGAATCGATTCTTCTCAAAAAATCGAACATCCCTAATTCACATTGTCTCTTGTGGTTATAAAACCTTAGATTATAAGAATAGCTTGAAAGCTGCGATCTCGTAGGTGATCTGCAATCGATTGACCATTTTTTCCTCGTTTACTATGTTACAGATGCGCCGAAGGTTTCACGGGTCTGCGGTGCGAGACCAAGGACGTCATCAGTACCGGAAGTGTGTACAATCGTCATAGGGCACCATTTTCGTGCAAACTCGGACTCTCAACCTCGTACTACTGCTAGCGATAGTAAAATGGGACCCAATGAGTATCGACCATATACTCGATGGAGTACCCACGATATTTTTATTGCCGTCATTTTTTTCAATTTTTTGTTCTCCTCAACGATCCGAGTTTCTCGCGAGCGCGTATTCGCGAGAACGAGAGAAAAAAAACGGAAAAACTTCGTGAGCAGGAACTCGTTCGTACATCGCCGCGAAGTAGACGAAAACGAAAGAGAGCGAGAGACAGAAAGAGAGAGAGAGAAAACGATTCACGAATAACGATAAACTCTGAACCGTCGATAATTCGCGAAGAGAATTGACCCGCGCGTGCGATTATCGTCAGGATCCGATAAAGCGAACTGAAAGTCCCGGAAACGGACGTTTCAAAGTATCTACGGTGCAAAATTTGAGCGAACGTCGCAAAATTTTGCACCGCGCTAAAAAAAAAAAAATAACACGTCACGGGAATTGACGTAACGCGAGAATACGTGCGTATAACATACAGGCGCGCGTCCGCGTGCTACCAAAAATATATATATATCTATATATATATATATATATATATATATATATATATATATTAAAGATAAAAAACGAGTCAATGTCGAACGTGACGAAGTTTCGTAGGGCATTAAAACGAACGATCGCCACACGAGGAGGCCGTCCCGTGTGCGTCTCGTCAACGTCGTTTACCGACGCTGATGCGTTTCGTCGAACGTCATTTTTTTTCTTCTTCATATTTGACGAAGACGACGAAAAAACAAAAAAAGAAAAATGCATCGCGCCGCGCTAATCCGTGTGCCGATTCAATCGTTTGACGATGTACATTGATAAAAATAGGATGTAACGGTGATTTTTTTTCTTCCCGTTTAATCGCGACTATGATATACGTAGAATCGAGAATAATTTTGCGCGAGCAAACATTTAGTGTATAGAGAGAGAAAAGAGGAAGAGAAGAAGAATAGGAGGAGAAAGTGAGATGCGATGGTTTTGATTGGTAAACGAGAAATCAATGTTTTTTTTTTTTTATTTACGCAGACACTCTACGTTATTTATGTATGGGGTATTTCATGTCTACTCAACAATCGCTTTATTCTCATCCTCTGGAATTTGATTCATAAATATCTCTACGGTTGAGCGCAAGGTAAAAAGCACTTTTAATTTTTGGGAGCTTTCTCGATCAGCCATTTTTGTTTACAGATACTTTTTTTTACATAAAATACAGATACTTTTTTTCATAAAATAAAGCAGAACTGGAGATTTGAAAAAATTCGTAATGTTTTAGAACTTTTCCAAATCATGAACGATAATAGAATCTTTTTATATTTTATCGCTAACAAATTTTATAAAGTAGTTATTATTTTTTTAATGATTTCTTGAGATTGTACACGTGCTAAAATATTTGTTTACCCAAAACATGTTTAATTTACCATTTTTCAATATTAAAACAGGGTAAAAATAACTGAATTATTGAAGAAAAAAACAATTATTCGAGCATATTCGGAAGTTGAGTGCACATAATTCTCTAAATTTTTTTTCTACGAACGAAAGAAGATTTTTAAAAATGACGGCTCATAAGAAAATTTGGAATAAAATTGCGGGTGCTTTTTAGACTCGGTCCCGTAATCGAAAAAATCAGGAAGCACAAGTCACGAAGTAAACGGTATTAATCGAAGATTCATTTAATCATCAAATTCCACGATATATAAATATACGTGTCATTCCAGCCCAAGTGTGTAAACCCGTGACCCTGACCCTCTCGGATTTATTTAATTTTTTTTCATATGATCGCATTGAGTCTAAAATACACCCTCATAATTTTTTAAGATTTTTCCAAACATCCCTTATTTCAGAATTTTTTTTTTTTTTGAAAAAAACGCCATTTCCCAAAAATCTAAAAATTTCTGAAAAACCGTGACAATATATAAAAATTTTCAAGCTATCACCCGTAGTGGGCAGATTTTTTTTCTGTGTTTTACGTGATGGATAAAAAAAAAATTTCAAACACCATTTTTTAAAAATCTAAAAAAATTCTGAAAAAACCGTGATAATATATAAAAAATTTCAAGCTATCACCCGTAGTGGGCAGATTCTTTTTTCTGTGTTTTACAAGCTATTAACGTTCTCAAAGTTCCAAAAAAAAATCTCAAATAGCTCACCTTGAGCAGATACTGGATTATTTTGGTACTCAAATTGAGTATCTGCCTAAGGTGAGCTATTTGAGAATTTTTCGAAATTTTGAGAACGTTAATCGCTTAACACAGAAAAAAGAATCTGCCTACTACGGGTGATAGCTTGAAAATTTTTATATATTATTACGGTTTTTTCAGAATTTTTTTAGATTTTTAAAAAATGGCGTTAAAATAAATTTTTTCTTTCAAATCCATGACGTAAAATACAGAAAAGAATCTGCCCACTACGGGTGATAGCTTGAAAATTTTTATATGTTGTCACGGTTTTTTCAGAATTTTTTTAGATTTAAAAAAAATGACGTTTAAAAAAAAAAAATTCTCTGAAATAAGGGATGTTTGGAAAAATCTGAAAAAATGATGAGGGTTTATTTTAGACTCAATGCAATCATATGAAAAAAAATCAAATCCGAGAAGGTCAGGGTCACGGGTTTGCACACTTGGGCTGGAATGACACATACATATTGTGTACTTTGAAAAATCGCACATATTTACACATCCGTGAAGTTTTAATATGATTTAGTTTTCCCCTCGACATCGCAAAGTGTATTGTGCGAAGAAAAAAAAATGAAAAATTTCGTTGTATCAATCGCGACCATCGCTCTCTTCTGTAGAGAAACATTTATACCAAAGAGTCCCGGGATTACGATCATTATAAGCGCGGAGATCGGAATCGAAATTGCGGGAGAAAGGAAAGAAAAAAAAACGCGTGCGCGTATCACTCTTTCTTTCCAAATTGCGTGTCTGCATGAGGATGTTTGTTCGTGTATTTTTGTGTGAGAGAGAGTTTGTTTGAAAATTGAATTCAGGAGTCTTTTCCAAGGCGCGTATCTTTGCCGTTTCGCTGGAGACCAAAGCGCGCCAAAGAGATTGATGAAAGACGAGAAGACCATAGAAGAAACGTAGAAAAAAAGAAGCCGAGAAGGAGGGTGAGATAGATAGAGAATTTAAAAAACCGATAGAAAAAGAGAAACCAGAGTATGTGTGTGTGCTGAAATAGTTTCGTCCGACGTCGACGACGGAAAAATCGGGCGTGTCTGGAGTCTCTTCGGTTCCTCGTTAATCTCGGTGCTTTACGAGAGAAAGACGAGGATGAAAAAAAAAAATTGAAAAATGTGTGGTCACTGACAAAGTTGCGAAAATATTTCAAGTCTCAGAATCATTTCTATCAGAAAAGTAAATGCTATCGAATTGATTTAGAAAATTTATCGATTCGCTAATGAGAATCGATATTACATTGGACTTAACAAAATAACTATCGATCTCCCTAAAAAAAATCCTTTTTTGAGTTTTAGCTACTTTCACGATAATTATTTTTAAAACTTCGTAAGGAAGCTTTTAAAAATAATTTCCATTTGAATTGTGTTCACTTCTTAAACCTTGTCCAATTCATATCGGTTCTTGATATTGCCATTCAAAGATACAAGCACATGAGGCATTCCACGTCAAGTCGGCCAACCCCATTTTTTTTTAATCGCCAAAAATCGCATTCAAATTTTTAGAAAGTAGTTCTAACTATCAAGAAAATTTGTGATCTTTTTCAGATTTTTAAATTACATTTTTTTGCCGGAAAAAAATACAAAAAATTTGTTTGTCCCATTTTGGAACTTGAAAATTTTTGGTGATTTCAAAAAATGGAGTGGCTGACTTGACGTGGAATGTCTCACATACACTGATCGTTAGTTCGAAAAATTTTGCTAGAAAGTTTATTAATGTCTCAAATCATTTTTTTTTGCTGGACTAATTTGAGAAGAATGATCCAGATGGAGATCTTTCAAACGGAATGCTCAGAAGATTATTATGAGGGAGGAACGTTTTTATAAATGGAAGTAAAATTAGAGGTCTGGCAGAAAGGAAAATGATAGAATTCGGAAACAGAACCAAGACACACAAAAACAAAATTTAAAAAAAAATGATTTGGCCAGAAATCAAAGATTATCATAGGTGAAGCAAGAAATGGAGAGAATGTATTTTTGCATAGTGTGTGTGTGTTTGTGTGTGTATGTGCTCGTCCTCACATGGAACGTTACGGACTAATTTTTTTTTTAACGACCGAACACGCTAATTCTTTGTTCGTCCCTTATTTTTGTTTCTCCTCAATTCGTAGCGTTTGAAACGTTAGCCTAGAAAAAAAATTCCGACGACGAATGAGAATTTTAGAAATTTTCGAGCTATCCGAAGTGACGATCTCTCGAGGGCACCTAGTCAATCCTTCGGGTTCTGCGTTTATTTTAATTTTTTTTTCAATTTTTTGCCTTTTTTAAGAATTCACGATTAGCGGACAAAGAAAGATGCTTCGCAAAAGCACGAAACTTGTATGTATAGATGAACGATCTAGGACGAGGCATCGATGGCCTGGGGGGAGGGGGTTGGGGGGAATGGTAACCCCCTTGGGACAATTGAGTCGATATGAGAAGAGACAAAAAAAAAACAAAGTAACGACGGTATACGCGAAATACTCCGCGCAACACACGACAATCCCCGGGACCCTATTTATGTTTTATATTATATTCTATATATATTATATATATATATAATAACAATTATATATATATGAATATGTGTATAAAAAAAATTTAATTTATTTATTTAATTAAATAATTTTATTGATTTACGATTAAACCAACTTGAAAATGACTCTTGTTTTTACTTTATTTGTTTATCATTCCCGAATTTTCATTTCCTATTATTTGCACGTACTGATGAAATGTGGGGGAAAATGGACTCACACTTGTAGAGAAAAAATAAAAAATAAAAAAAATAAAATGAACTTGAATGTTTTTCGAATTAGATTTTTGGAATGTCATTCTGGCTATCTTTCGTTTTTTAAATTATCAGCACTTTTGTTTTAATCGAAGTGTTGTCGAGAGTAAAATAAATTTACTTTTTCTGGTCTCACGAAGGTTCATCTTACCCCATATTTTACTGTGTTAAAAATTTATTTTCAAATTTCGTTATTTTTATGTTAATTTTTTTTTTGTTTTCAAGATGGATAAACGATAATGAAACACGCTGAAAAATTGCATTTGTGCATCAAAATGCTTTGATATAAAATGAGCCACAAACAGCCACGACATTATCGATTACTTATGGCGGATGTACGCTCGATTTATTTTGGCTCTCCCTTGCCTTTCTCCGGCCTGTTATATAATTACTTCCTCGACAATGGTATAATTTCGTGGTCACGCGTAAATTATCGAGTAAAGAGAGAGAGAGAGAGAGGTAAACAGAGAGAATGGAAGAGGAAGGTAAAATTGAAAACCGATGAATGTTGTTTGACTCCGTATCGTTTCCCCCTTGCGCAGCCTCGAATATTACCAGGTAGGTTATTATTGGTTTATTTTCTATTAATGTACTAATTATCGCCTTTCGACGAAATAATCCTCGCCCGCTGGTTATTTGATCCATTTCGATTGCGCATTATCATCGTTAACGTACACATGGACTAATGTTAACGACTAATCACCGCATCACATTTACCGAGGGTTGAATTACGTATGTACGTATACAGGGTGTTCCAGGGGTGAAGGTCAATAATGTGAGGGTAGATTCGTGACCTAATATCGAGTAGAAAAGTCCTTTGCCATTTTTTGGTATTTTAAACCTCTGAATTGTTATTAATTGTTTTAATCAGCCAATGAGACGCGTCCATTTACCTCAGTCACACCGACGTCATCTCATTGGCTCATTAGAAAAAAATTAATAACAATTCAGTGGGTCAAAATACCAATAAATCGCAAAGGACTTTTCTATTCGATATTTCGTCCCGAATCTACCCTCACCTTATTGACCTTCACCCCTGGGACACCGTGTATGGGGTGTCCAAGTCGACCAACGTTTGAATGTCAATTTTTTTTCAATTTCTTTTTACCATGCAGTTACTTCTTTCATTTTGTTTCAGCGAACTAAAACCCAAAAATAGAAAAATTTGAGGAAATTCTCGAAAATTGGTTATTTGAAGGAGGGAATTTTTTTCTTTAATTGAAGAATCATTGAAAGTCATTCTATGCACCTCCTAAAATACTTCGCTACCCAAAAATAGGCTTGATCATCAATTTTTCAATGATGAAACAGCATTCGTCAAATTGTGGGAAATAAAATGGTTCGTTTATTAACAATATTAAAATGCAGTCATCCATTTTTCTGAGTATTTTAGTACTTGCCTAGATCAAATCCACATTAATCTCTAATATTGCATAATTTTTCCAACGTTCCTATCGAACAAGCATGCGACAATATGGAAAGTAGAATTTTTTTTAATTTCTACATTTTGGCATTTTTCTTTCGAAAACCATATTTTTGATGAGACCATAATGATAACCAAAAATATATTTTAAGAAGTTCCTATCAAACCTGAGTGCAATTGTAGTAATAAATGATACGTACTTCTGAATTTGAACATTGCCATACATTGGCGTAATGTTGCGAGGTTGAGAGTGACCGAAATCGGCATTTGACAAATCGATTACGTAATTTCATTTATCGATGTTAAGTCGCGCGTTTATGTATACATGATCGTACCTTTCGGTCCGTTAGATGGCGCTGTTTTGTATGTACTTAATCGAATGGAGGGAGATTCATTAGAGAGATTTCGGGTGGGATCTGCGATGAGGGGAACGCGGTGGACCCGCATTTCGTTACAACCATTCTTGCATAGATTATACAAATCTCATTGACATTGGACGAGAATCAACGTCGTTTTGTTCATCGATTCCGGTCCGATGAATCTCATGATTCTCTTTGGTCACAATCGCATTACCGAGAGTGAAACGAAATTTACAAGGGTGGTTTTCACCCTCCCAACATACAGCATACAAATTTATTTTTTTATGATTGAAAAAAGAAATTGGTTCCTGATTTTCTTACGAGTTGATAAGAATATTTTTGTTGTTAATAAAAATTGTCATTCGTCGATTAAACGTATGACCATTTTTATCATCAACAAAAAAATTCTTATCAATTCGTCAAAAAATCGGGAGCCAATTTTTTTTTTCAATCATTTTGCTTGAACTCAATGACAGACTTTTTGCTAGCTTTTCTATGAAAAAATCGATAATCACGTTTAGCGGCTCGTTCACAAGAAATCCACAGGAGCTTTCTTAGAAAGCAAAAAATGAAGAAAAGGGAAAAATACAGTCCAGCTTTACGGAAAATTATTCCAGTTACGGAAAACGTCATAAAAACGGGCAATTTGCCGTACGCCGTTCCTAATTTGAGCATCAAATGTAACTGGAACGCTGGAAACGTTCACGCAAATTTGCCTCCGTTGAACTGTCGTTAATTCTAGTGTCAAGTCCGCAAAGGGTTCGAACCCCTTATCACGTCGACGGAAAAAAATCCTCCCTCGCTCGCACATAGAGAAACGCGGGACAAAATGGCCACCATGAGAAGACAACATAGCCAGAACGCTGCCAATAGTGTGAACTCGATGTTTTTAATTTAAAATGACCGTTTTTTATCGATTTTGTAGCAGGTCGGGAAAAAAATGGTCAGAAGCAAAATGACGACAACCCTAATTTTTTTTCATTTTTTGCAAACAAGGAAAAATGTTGAAAAAACAATTTCCTTCGTTTTCAGGCCTTTCGCATGACCTCAAAATCGGAGATACCTGAATCCAAACTGCTCGGCACATTTTTGCAATTAAATGTTCTTCGAAATTCAATTTTAATCGTAAAACTGAGTTATCCAATATTTGTTTACGGTTACAGAGCTGGCCATTTTGTCCCCGGTACCTCATTTTGCTTTGGTCCTCAAATTATCGAAGTATTTCTGTAAAAGTAAGTAGCCATAATAATTCCGAAGTATGTTGGAAGTGTTTTTTTTTCTAATGCGATGAAAATGACAATTTTTTTTTATTTTTCCAGCTTCTGATAGGTAATTGTCATGGAAATATCAAAATCTAGATCGGATTTCGCGTGAGTGAGTCTATTTCGATGTATTTCCGCTCTTTATTATAATAATCCCCTGATTTTATAGATTTTTGAGTTACGAATGTGCTTCGATAATTTTGGAGGGTGCTCTTTTTGCCTCCCGGCGGCCATTTTGACCCGTCTTTTCCTTTACATATATTTAAGGGTGCTTTGCCCCTTCGTCCCAACTAAAAATTTTATCTAATTGAAATTTCCGTACTTCGTAAAACAATAAAAACCTTAAAAGAACTTGGCAACATTTGGCATGCCATAAACAACAATTATCAATAATAATATTGCCTAAAAGTGATTAATAAAGTGTTCAAACAAATCATTATTCAACAATTTTTCCGTAAGCTCTTTTTTTTCTTAAACTTAAATATTATAAAAAACATTCTGAAATACAAACGAAAAGTTTCCAATTTTGTATATGTTTTTGCACACAGGTTTATTGTCATCTTCGAAAAGTTTCAAAGACACTAGGCCAAAAAATACATAAATTCAGCGCTTGTAAAAATTTCAAAACGGGAATTTCCAAATAGACGGAAATTTCTGAAAAAATTCATATGCGTTCAGAAAGATTAACGCATTTGATTTGTTCAAGAAAAAAAAGAACTTGACGAAAAATTGTTGAATATTTATTTGTTCAAACAATTTATTAATCACTTTTGGGCAATATTATTATTGATAATTGTTGTTTATGGCATGCCAAATATGTTGCTGAATTTTCTCAGATTTTTATTGTATCACTGTACGAAATCGTAATCATTGTACGAAAATTTTTAAACAAACCAAATTTTTGGTTGGGACAGTAGGGCCAAAGCATCCTTAAGTACGTGCAATAGCTTTTGAAAAATACGTCCAGCACTGAGAAAAAAGTTCAGTTAAAACAACTAAATCCATTTAATTGAAAAAATTGAGTTGATTCAATATTAATTTGTTTGAAATAAGGAAACTATAATTAATTCAACAAATGGATTTGGTTAACCATAAGATATGAGGAGAACGAAATTATTTGGTCAATTTCCAGATACAGTTTAGTCCAACTTACACGTTACTGAATTGCTGTACAGAAATATTTCGTTGATTTCTAGTATATTTTAACTAAACAAATGTAGCTGTAACAAAAAAACAATTCGTATTTTCAATCATACAATTTATTTGGTACAAAGATATTTATTTGATTGAACTGAAACTTTGCCCATTCAAGCAACGATCTAACCGATTTAACTAAAACTTCCACTGGTATCTTTGTTGAATTACCAAAATGATCTCGTTGAACGTCCGGAAACAAATATTTGCTTAAGTCAAACAAATTTTTGTATTTTTAACAAAAAAAATTTCTCAGTGAATGCACAACTTTTCGAATATCGATCGGTTAATTTCGGCAATTATTTTGCGATCTCAGCTAAGTATATCCATATGTATGCGTGACGGAAAGTTTTAACCCTTAAACCTACGCTGTCCAGCTAGAACGATGGAAAAGTGGCTTGTCAGAAGAGTTACAGTTATATTTCCACCGTCTGCAGCGCTGTACATACGACAGATGGAGTGGGGGGGGGGGGGGGGTACGGGAACTCTCGTCGTAAAAAGTCGAAAAGCTCTCGCGACGTCTCGTCCGCTTGCGCTTATCCCTCTGCAGCGCCATCTCTATAGTTATAGAGATCCACATGTGCAACCGTTAACCAGAACAATCTGCGCGTGTGGGGCACATACTTTTTCTCATATACGGTTGTACAATACATTGTTCTTCTCTCGGAATATCGCGTATTCACGTTCGGAGGAAGCATAAAAGCTCGAAGGCGATAAATATCGCGAATACGCCCTCTCGCGGATATACCGATATTTTTGTGGCCAATATAAATTATCGCGAAACGAGAACTATGCCCCGCGATTTTTCCCTCCCTTTTTCCCTCTCTCTCTCTCTCTCTCTCTCTCTCTCTCTCTCTCTCTCTCTCTTTCCCTCTCTCGGTCGGTTTTTGTCACAAACGTTGCATACCGGTAATATTCCTAACGAGACTCCAAATCGGCAATGTTCACGGAACGTCGTTTTACCGTACGAGCTTTTTCAAAGCTTTTCTCCGCAAACGATAACATAAACGTATCGATACGAGCACGCGTGTACAATTCGTTAAGCCCGTATCGCGGTGGCGCGTTCCAACTTTTTTTTTTCATCATAAAAAAAAAAACAAACAAAAAACCCATTGACCATTGCATCGCGCATTCGCACGCGGAATTAAAATTTTCACGAATAATTTTTCGAACAGCTGTAAAATCGATACGTAACCATGGAAATGGGACATCGCGATAAGCGCGCTGGAATTTTTGTTATCTCTGAAAAAAAAAATGTATGAAGCGCATGTCTCTCAGAATCTGAAGAATGAAGTGTTTTGAGGGATACGCAGTCAGGATTTTGAAGAAATCGGTTTTTTTAATTTCATGTTCGAAATATCCATATATTTAAGGATATATACACAGAAAATTTCATGTCAATCCGACAAATATTTCCGAAGGTACAGGCATATTTGTAAACCCGTAACTTGAAACTTTGAACGCGTTTTTCTCAAAACTGTGTTTTTTTACCGATAAATATTTTCCATTTTATAAACAATTTAAGACCAAAATTTTCATCAAAAATGGATTTTTTTTTGAGAAGCTGCTATTTTGTTAAAAATTGATATTTTGCTTATTCCTTCGATTAAATACTGGGTTATACCTTACATTAGTGAAATATTTTTCAATTATTTATTTTGGATGATCCAATCTAGAGAATCGTGCTCACTGCAATACACCTTTTTTTAGAGGACCTTCCGGAGATCGGTTACGACGGCTTCAAGAATCATTATTTTTAAAAAATAAAAATTTCATAACAAAGTTAAAAGTTACAAAATAATGTATATACATTTTTAAGTTATTAAATTAATATGCCTTTCCAGAAAAAATTCTCGAAAAATCGCTTTCGACATCCTGACTGCGTATAACCCCTTAATTAGCAAAGAAACATCCCCCAACGGAAAGAAGTGTCTCGACTATCTGGGTATTGAATTAATATTGCATGTTTCAGTCGTATTCGTGCTCTGTTTAATAACGGAGACGCAACTTTAATTTCGAATGGAGTGCACAGAGAGAAAGGGAGAGGGCGCGTGAAAGAGCAAGCTGCAACGAAGTGAGAAATTTTACGCGTGTTCGTTGACCTGTGCAGTCAGAATTGTGGAGCTTTTTTTTTTTTTAATATATAGATATCGAGCTATCGGCAACATACTCGCCGAAAGCTAATTCGAAAGTTCCGTACAGCGAGTAGTGCAGGTGTAGTGTACATGACATTGTACTACTTTCATGTACTACTTTCATGTGGCAAATATAAAAAGCAAATATTTCACTTTTAGATATAACATCGACAAGCCGCGTAAAATTCAGAATTTATTCGACCGGATGATGAATATCGAATTCACATGTGTATGTATACATGTGTACATATGTACCTATATGCAAAATGTGTGTACATATTTTTTTTTTATTAATGAAATAATATTCTTTTCAATGGCTGCAATCAATACTCGTGGCTTCGGTTACGCGCCCGTCGTATATCACGGAATCCCCTATATATATATATGGGGCGTTCCATCCCAAATCGGACAGTTTGAAAAACTTTTTTTTTTATTTCCTCAATTTTTTTATATTTTTTAGTACCCATCAAAAGACCCTTCCTGTTAAATTTTGAGATTTTTTAAATTACCCGTTTAAAAGATATTAAATTAACGAAAAAACCACTATTTTTTTGGTATTTTGGTCATAACTTCTTTAATAATGGTTCAAATTGAAAGTTTTTTTTCAAAATTTTTGTTTTTTCATGGCCTTTTCAGAAAAAAATACAACAAAAATATTCGACGTGTTTTTGAATGAGTTTTTTGAGTTTTAAACTTTAAATCGCGTTTTTAATAGTGTTATTTTTGATTTTTTAAAATTTTTTGTATTAAACATCTATCTATTCAACAATTTTTAACACTAGTCCAATCGTGGGATTTCAATAACTACTATTTTTTTCGATTTTTGAAAATTAAATTTTTTTTGTTCATAAATTATTATGAATACCAATTTTTGTTACTGTATCGTACTTTTTAAATAATTTTGAATTAATTTTGACACTTTTTCATTGTTAACAGATTCTTAAGATTAATAATTAATCGACGAGAAAATAAGAACAGTTCAAGAATTGTACGAGTGGGCATTGAACCTAAATAGTCTACCGAATATTGCTGTCACATTTTCACCTGAGAAACACTATTCAGATGCAAAAGAAAGATTTTATTTGCGATAAAATACTGCGAAATCAATCACAGGGGGACACACAAATTTTATTCAATAATTCCAATGAGCAACGGAAACGTATTGGCAAAGGAATGTTCTAGTTCATGAAATAATCGTATATGTAAGGTTTTCAAAAAAATACGTGACTAAATAAAAACTGTTGTTATTATTGTTCATAAACAGACTTAACGTTTAATTATTAATTTTAAGAACCTGTTAATAATAAGAAAGTGACAAAATAAATTCTAAATATTGAATAGATACACTATACAGTAACAAAAATCGGTATTCATAATAATTGATTAAAAAAAAAATTTAATTTTCAAAAATCGAAAAAAATAGTAATTATAGAAATCCCACGATCAGACTAGTCTTAAAAATTGTTGAATGCATAGATGTTTAAAGCAACAATTTAAAAAAAAATCAAAAATGACACTCACTTTGAAAAAGGCGATTTAAAGTTTTAAACTCGAAAAACTCATTCAAAAACTCGTCGAATATTTTTGTTGTATTTTTTTCTGAAAATTCCATAAAAAATGTATGACCAAAATACCAAAAAAAAGAGCGGTATTTTTGTTAATTTAATATCTTTTGAACGGGTAATCAAAAAAATCTCAAAATTTAACAGGAAGGGTCTTTCGATGGGTACTAAAAAATAAATAAAAAATAAGGAAATAAAAAAAAAAGTTTTTCAAACTGTTTTCAAAAGTTTTTCAAATATACACTGTATATTTGTTACATCCCACAATTTTTCTTACTCGCTTCACGCTCGGTGTTATTATTATTATTATTTTCATTTTTCAAAAAGGCTCTCACACGCTTCGTGTACCTTGTGAACGTCGATTAATGGTCGGAGTAATTATCGGGAAGGGATCAATCATCCAGGATTATCGCCGCTTTGTATGAGTAGTTATGTGTGTACGTGCGTATGTGTGGGCTCATATATGAGGGTGTTTGTGTATAGGAGGTATTTTAAAAGGGATGAAACAATTGCCACTGCATTTTTCTTGTTTTGGCAAAACATGGCTTTTTCTATCGATAATCGCGGTGTGCAAATAATTTGCCAAAGGTGACGTTTTTCCCAGACCATTTATGGGGAGGGTCGATTGAATACCACCATTATTTACATTACTCCGTACTTTTTAGCAACCATCAGAGTTGCCAGCGTTTTAGAGGGGCAAAAATAGTAGAATAGTGACTTATTTTCCACAGAAATAGTGACACAATAGTTATTTTTTGAGAAAACTATTGGTAGATTCGTGTTCAGGGGGACAAAATACATCGATATAAGGTTTGAAAAAAGAAATTGAATTTTTTTTTGCATTTCGGCTAAAATAAAATCTTCCCACTAGAATAGGTGTAATTTTTTTTCTACTCAAAATTTTGGGTCTAGATTACCCTCATTCTCTTCGTAATCGTTGAAGCTTCATAATGCCCTTTTGTTCATTCGACTCTGGATGATTTTTCAATTTTTGACAGATTTTTAAAGTTCGACCATCGATTTTTGCAAATTTTTTAAGACACACTTTCTCTTCCTGTTTTTTTCGACCATTTTCAAACTGCTGCTATTTCTACAAAAATTGATGTATCAAAATAAACTAAACAGCACTCTCTAAGTTTTGTGACAAGGTTTAGGTACGACTAGAAAATTTCCGAATCAATCGAATCGATCGAAAGTTATAAGCGTTTGAAATTTTGCGATTTTGCGGTTTCTGAGAATGGGGCTAAAATTGAGCAAAAATGTTTTTGACGAAAATTCATGAAAATTTTAATTTTTTGAGAAAACTATTGGTAGATTCGTGTTCAGGAGGACTAAATACATCGATTTAAGGTTTGAAGAAACAAAAAAAAATGTCCTGCATTTTGGCCAAAACGTAATCTGTATACTAAAATAGGTGTAATTTTTTTCTACTCAAAATTTTGGCGCTAGACCGCACTCATTCTCTTCATAATTATTGAAGGTTCAAATCGCCGCTTTGTTCATCCGATTTTGAAGATTTTTCGATTTTTGGCAGTTATTTTTTAAATTCGATCATCGATTTTTGCAGGTATTACAAAAAATAGTGAAACAAATTCAGCGCGTTTGTTTTGTCAACACAATTCGAACTTCCTCTACAGTAGCTACGATAAAAAAAAATAATTGAAAAAAGAACGATCACACGGACTGGAAATTTAATTGCGGGGGTAGATTTCACACGAACGTAAACAAAACGACAAAATTTCGCCCAAAATTGTTGGCCTCGTACTCTCGAATGTAGTGATTCTTGCCGAGAAACATGTGATATAAAAGCACTACAACGCGATACCATGAATTCGACATGGAAAATATATCAGTGCACACTTTTATGAACAAAAAGCTCAACAAATGTATGGACAAGCTCGATTTACCGTATCGGTCTCGTAATATTTTTATAACAGTCCAAAAGTTACGTTCAACTGAAATGCCACGAAAAATGGCCTGAACAAATCTGTAAATTTTACACCTTGGTGACTTTTGTTACTGCCAAAAGTTACAAAATCTGATTTTATCATCGCGCTTCGCAATATTGGCCCCCCCTTTTTTTTATTTACCCAAGCTCACTCTACCGAAATACACAGTATTATTTCACGTATGACAAGAATTATTGCGGGTCCTGAAAAATCGGTAGTTTTTTTTTGCTCCTCGTCCGAGCATTATTAACGTTGCTCCGTGCTTTTTGGGAATGATTGACGTTTTACGAGTGAACGCGAGAAATCGGCATTGCCGTGAAAGATACGAGCTTGCGGAGCTTTATAGGACGATGAAAATATATAACTACATTCGTATTTGTAGCGTACCAAAAGACGTGTCCACCGAGCAAAGAGGCTTCGAGCAGTAGCGTTGACTGTCGACACTTACGCCCTTTTGGCTGTTTGAAAAGTAATGAACGTACGAAATGTCAAACCTCTGCCACTGTAATAGCGAGAAATCTCGTCTCGTCATATCATCGCGCTCATGTTCACGTGAAATCGCGCTGACTCGAATTGGTGCTCTGTTATACCGAGGGTTAGCATCACTCTCGGGCTGCAACTAATCGAGCGGTTGCAAGCCCAGCATCGCCATTGTACAAGCTGCTCCAACGACTTTACATATATATATATATATATCGGTATATGAGCGATCTCAAACGTCGTCCGAAGCCCTTGTGGCCAATTAGCCACGTACGCGCGTTTCGGAATAACGTCAATTAATCCGCTGGGCATTTACATGCGTCTATATAAATGAATATATATTAGACTGGCCCAAAATGAAGGATTTTTCACTTCTTATTTGATGAAATAACCGTTTTTTCTATAACATTGAACGCCGTGAAAAAGGCTTACTTACGGTTTTTTTTTTTAGAAGTAACGCAATGGATCTATTTGGTATTTGATTATTAGCACCACCACATTAAAAATTTGATTTTCTTCGAAACAAAAAGAACCAAAAACTATTTTTCAACGGTATTTGAGAGCTCAAAAATAGCCCAAAATTCAGGGACCGAAACGATGCGTCTAGCTATGGAAACAAAAAAGGAGCGCTAATTTTGTAAAGGCGGTATTCTAGCGTAGAATTTTGAAAAATTCAATTTTTTTAAGAATATTCTTAAAGTTTTGACCTCTAAGAATATATCCACGAAAGGAAATTTTTCAACTCCAATAATTTAGGGAGTTGTAGCTATTTTAGTGACGCAGCAACTACGCCCGCGTCACGTCGGGGCATAACTTTGAGGAAGTATTCTGATCTAGAATTTTGAAAAAATATTTTTTTTTAAATGATTGAAGATAAGACCTTTAAAAATATTTCCTTGAAAGGAAATTTTGAAATTCCAATAATTTACCGAATTATAACTATTTTAGTGACCCAGCAACTACGCCCGTAACGTCGGAGCGTAACTTTGAGAGAGTATTCTGGTTTAGAAATTTAAACAAATATTTTTTTTTGCATATTCTTAAAGTTTTGACCCTTAAGAATATATTCTTGAAAGAAATTATTTTAATTTCAATAATTTAGGGAGTTGTAGCTATTTTAGTGACGCAGCAACTACTCCCGTCAGTTAGAGCGTAAGTTTAAGGAAGTATTCTGGTCTAGAATTTTGAAAAAAATATTTTTTTTTATGTGATTAAAGATTAGACCTTTAAAAATATTTCCTTGAAAAGAAATTTTGAAATTCCAATAATTTACGGAGTTATAGCTATTTTAGTGACCCAGCAACTACGCCCGTAACGTCGGAGCGTAACTTTAAGAGAGTATTCTGTTTTAGAAATTTGAAAAAATATTTTTTTTGCATATTCTTAAAGTTTAGACCCTCAAGAATATATTCTTGAAATAAAATTGTTTAATTCCAATAATTTAGGGAGTTGTAGCAATTTTAGTGACGCAGCAACTACGCCCGTCACGTCGGGGCGTAACTTTGAGGAAGTATTCTGGTCTAGAAATTTGGAAAAATATTTTTTTTTGCATATTCTTAAAGTTTAGATCCTTAAGAATATATCCTCAAAAAGAATTTTTTTTATTCCAATAATTTGCCGAGTTATAGCTATTTTAGTAACACAACAACTACGCCCGTCACGTCAAAGCAAATCGGGCTATAAACATGTTTCTCAAAAATACTTTTCTCAACACGGCTGACATGATATCTCAAATTCTCCTCAACCGATTTGCTTCAAATTTTTCACCAATCTTCAATACATAACTTTCTACCACCCCTCCCACGATTGTATCAAAATTATTATTTTTACTATTGTAAAAAAATTAAAAACTATAAAAAAGCTTCCTTAATGAGGAAGCAAAAGAGTCGAAAAACGCCTTTTTTTGTTCAGACAGCCATTTTGGGAAACTTTTTTTTTTCGTTTGCTCTGAGGTACGGGCCTTCCTTACTAAAGAATTTTTTTTTAACTTTTGTATCGGATGAGTAGAAAGGTTGCAATCGTGTCAGCCAGCACACCCCTTTTTTTTACCCCAACTTTACCAGCTTATAACTTATTTAATTTTCATTATCGCATAATCTGTCAAACTTGAGTGACGTCGCGCACTTGCGAGGTCTGAAGTGCACAAGCTGAATGTACGAAGAATTTTCTGCTCGACGACGGATGTGACGAAATAATTTGAGAGGTTGTGCATGAATTGAATGTAGTTTGAATTCGCTGAAAGTTTTACGCCTTAAGCATATCGACACGTTGGGGCCGAATTTATTAATCTGCAACGCGGATACTCTGGTTGAAAGATCTTTGGGGTGTGAATATAAACCTCAAGTGCACTTTGAGGGTTAAATAAGATTTTTCTTCCTCGCGAGAGGTGTGCACAGAGGTTTACCGTCAATTCCGGAGGTTCGAATGGTCGAGCTGATGCACGTCCGATTCATTTCGTTACGCACGTTTGTCCCGAAGCGAGACGGACTCCCGCGAGATATCTCGTCGTCGGGATTTCTCCTGATGCTACCACGTAATTCCTTCGTTCGACGAGGCACGTCTACGTACATATATATACACCCACATACCGACGATATATATATTATCCGTGTGTACGTATGGATGTTCCGACACGATCTGGGAATCGAGAGGGATGAAGCGGCCTAAACTATCGGGATTCTCGAGCATCTACGAATAGGGAAACTCATCGATATATATACGTATATATAAACGTGAATCGTGGTACACGCGCACGCACATTCAGCATCGGGGTCCGGCGCACGTTTCTCTTGATAGGAAATCTCGGGGGCAATTCTGCGCCGTGACCCGAAGATCAATTTCGCGAGAGAGACACCTATCGGACAATCCTTGGATATCGCTACTTCTTTCCATCTGCCCACCAATATAATATCCCCAAAAAAAGAATTGATTGCCATTTATCCGAAGAGAACAAACTTTATTAGAGTAGAGGAAGTATATTTACGGTTCCACCACTTATTTAAGGATGTTGAGTCCCTATGAAATCTTTCAATGTTAATTGTTCAATAAATTGCTTCTTAATCATCCCGAAATTTTCTACACGACCTCCTGAATACTTCACGTAAAAACATATTAAATTTTCAGAATTCTATCATCATTATTCCTCCTTAAGGGTTGAAATGAAAAATGATGAGAAAATTCTGAAAATTTGGTATGTTTTTGTATGAAGTATTTGAGAGGTCGTGTAAAAATTTCACGACGATTGGGAAGCTCGTTATTAAAATATTTACATTTTGTTAAGAACAATTTTTTAAACAAATAAAAAAAATATTTATCATTATTATATCAGTTTCCATAAGACTACATTTAATTTAATTTAATTTGTTACTGTTAATTGTTCGATAACGAGCTTCCTAATGGTCGTGAAATTTTTACACGACCTCTTAAATAATTTATCCAAAAACATACCAAATTTTCAGAATTTTCTCATCATTTGCGATTTGGGACTCAACATCCTTAACTACCAGAAATACACTACCGACGAAAAGTTTCCGGACAAAACTTCGAAAAAGGTCTGGAACGTTTTTTTATGCCATTTTGTCGGAAATCAACGTAGACTGACTTAACAAGCGACATTTTAAAGGGGAAGAATTCGGCTTCATTCCCTGAGTTTTTAATTATTTTTACAATTTGTTTTTAGATTTGGACTCTATTTTGAAAACAGCTGTTTTTTGCCTTTTCCCCCTCTTTTCAGGTGCACCCATCTTCTAGAGAAATTTTTTGAAATGCATTTTTACGATTGAATTCATAAAGGGGAAAGTTCGAGCTTCAATTTCCTTTTTTAAAAACTTTGAGCGATTTTTTTTCCAAAGTTTTTCTGTTTTTTTTTTTAAAGGAAATTTGAAAAATCCCATACAACACGAAAACAAAGAAGATTCATGAAAAACTTGAAGACAGCAAAACAAAAAGTTGCGTCTGTTTTTGTTGAGTTCAGAGGAATTTTGACAGACTTTTTCTAAAAAAAATTTTTCTCATCTTCTGGTCGGAGCTCAGATCATTCAATTACCATAACTCAAGAACTATGAAATTATTGATAAAATTTCGAGAGGGGAAGATATTTTATTTTACCATTTTTAACACATTGCATTTTTTTCAAACATGTTTCTCTAATTTTTTTTCCAGCCTCAACATGAGAAAATAAAATTTTGGAAAAAGAAATCTGAAAAAATTCCTCTGACCTCAACAAAAACAGATGCAACTGTTTGCTATCCTGAAGTTTTTCGTGAATTCTCTTTGTTTTCGTGTTATACGGGATTTTTCAAATTTCTTCTTTAAAAAAAAAAAACAGAATAACTTTGGCAAAAGAAAATCTCTCAGAGTTTTAAAAAAGGGAAATTGAAGCTCAAACTTCCCCCTTTATGAATCCAATTGTAATAATGTTTTGAAAAAATTTCCTCTAGAAGATGGGTGCACCTGAAGAGAGGGGGAAAGAAGGCGAAAAACAGCTGTTTTCAAAATAGAGTCCAAACCTAAAAACAATTTATCAAAATAATAAGAAAATCCGGAAATAGAGCCAAATTCTTCCCCTTTGAAATGCCGCTTGTTAAATTAGTCTCCGTTGACTTCCGGCGACATAACATGAAAAAACGTGCCAGACCTTTTTTGAAGTTTTATCGCCAAACTTTTTGCCAGTAATGTACATTTCTGCCATAATAAAATACTGCCATAACATCACTACCAAGGACAATCCCAATACCAATAACAAGTTTATAATATCTCTACCAAATAGAAGCATTTCAAAACCATACCAGATTACAAGCCTTCCAGAATAAATCTCCACCAAATAATAACCCTCTAAAATAATATCTCTATCACAAAACATCATTTTAGAAGCCTACAAGATTACAAGTCTTCAGCTTGTCAATTCGGCCGGTCACTTACCGACGTTGGGGTCCACCCCAATGCAACAACACAGTCGCTCTGCGGTCGGTAAGGAAGGAATCGCAGGATTTGAGACTGTTGTAGAGGAAACTTCACTGGAATATCTTCGATGTCTAATTTGCTTAATCCTCAATCTGACGAATTGCGCGTGAAGATAATAATTGCTTCTGCCAGGAGTCAAATGAAATAAATCTACATCCGGTGAATGAATTATTTCTCGATATACATCTGTTCATAATGTTTTCTTTCGCGGTTATGAAAAATCCACGGTCTATTTGTATAATCGGGCTTGATAAATCCTCGTGGCAATGAGTAAAAGGGAGGATTTGGAAAATCGGGAAGGAGAATGGAGGACGAAAGAGGCGAAGAGAGATGACGAAGAGTTGGTCTCAGTATGTGGAGTTTCCGCATCCGCAAATATTCGTGTGTGTGTGTGTGTGTGCACCTCACAGTTAAGAACTGCTGGCGATGTTGAACACGGAAAACGATGGAAAGATTGGGAAAACTTGGTCGCTGAGGAGCTCCCGGTATATAGCAACTTGGACTCTTTATTGGAAAAACCCCAGAGCGTCCATATACCATCGCGTATATCTGGAAGACCGGACTATAACGTAAGATACACGAAGGAAAGGCTATACTCGCACGCTCGCAAAATTGTGTGCCCTCTCTCGAGTCCGACCAATCGAAGTTGGGGGTTGAAACTGTCCGAACTGAATTGCAGTGAAAAAAAACGACAAGTGAAGAAAAAAGTAAACTGAAACACTATAAAAAGAGGCAAAAGAACGAGGCGATTCACTCTTGAAGCTGAGTTTAAGCGATCTCGAGAAAAAAGTTTCGGATGAACTTTGATGTTGAACGTATAGAGACTCCGTCGCCGATATAAGTATAAAAACTCTGAACGAATCTCAAGAACGTCTGTAGATCATTATCGTAATGAAATAAGCCGAATAACCCGATGATTCTTCTCTTTTATCGCATATCGATTCGGAGATGATTCGATTGTACAATATATGACGAAATGTTCGATATCGGAAAAAATCCACGACCTTCGAGATAACCCGTGTCTGCATAAAGCAAGGAAATGGTATATCGTTATCTTTTAACAGAGTGAAACAAAATTACAGGAGGAGAATTTGATAAGAGTTAAGTTCGAAGAAAACTTTCGTTACATCGCAAAGAATTTACACGTTGAATGATTTTTTAATATCTTAATTTGAAAATTCTCACAAAAGCGTGAATTTTTTTCAAATTTCAAAATGGATCCAGCTGTTATATGAAAAATCGTCCAGGCCTCCGCTTTTACGAGATTCATTGATTGATACAAATCATCAGTTAATTTTATCGTGAAAGAATTCCAGAAATTTGATTTTCATCAATGTCAAACTGTCATCGCCGAAAAAAGAGCTTCTCCAATTAATTCAAATGTCCGATTTAAAATAGCGTTATTGAAATGAAAAAGACAAAATGAAAAATTCGAAAATTCATTCTATTTACGAATATAGCGGATTCAAAAAATCGATCCAATTGACAAACGGACGGTTGTAAAAATAGAGAATTATTGAGAATCCATTAGAAATTTTTTACAAATCTATCAGAAGAAAATTGTTGCTGAGAGAAATGTGAAGTTGGCGGGAAAAAGTGATTGAAATCGTGAAAAGTGCCTCAAGTGTAGAAAAAAAGCTAACACTAATCAATTGTAGCGGAATCATGGAGGAAACTTTCGACTGTTCGATTCATTGACATATATATCATCCACTTTTCAACCCATTGTCCAGAGAGCGGATGGGATCCCTAATACGCTTGACAGGTGGTGTTTATTCTATCGGGACTCAATCTGTTATCTCTTTTCATTCGGACATACGAATTTAAAGCACACGTTATTCTGTTCGCGAAGCTTTTTTCTATATGTACAGAGTACAATCATATCTATATATATGGGGTATTCCAAGTGAAAACGTGGGGTCGATTCCCTCGGGTCATCAGATCCTTGCATAACTTTTTTTCGCATTGATTCCACTTCAAAAACAGCCTTATTTTTTTAAAGATTTTTCTGGCCACTCCTTCAGATGGCGCGACGGTCATTTTGGTGTAAAAAAAGGATAACTGAAAAAACACCATTTTTAAAATTTCGCAAGTTCTTCCACAGATTTTGAATCAAAAATACATAATTTCTATCATGATTAGAAAGTGGACCGCGGTTGCCTCATATTTTTCTTTATAATTTTCTTTTTTTCAGTTTCTAAAATAAAATAAAAAAAATTAATTCCTAGGACCTCTTACATGAGTAAAAAAATCGAATAAAAATGGAACATATCGTGGCAAAATATCATAATTTTCCAAGACATGTTTTATTTTTATTTTATTTTTTTACTCATGGTATTAGAAATTAATTATTTTATTTTACTTTAGAAACTAAAAAAAAATATGAGGCAGCCGCGGCCCACTTTCTAACCATGATAGAAATTACTTATTTTTGACCCAGAATCTATGAAAAAAATTGCAGAATTTTTAAAATTGTGTTTTTTCAGTTATCCCTTTTTTACACCAAAATGATCGTCGCGCCACCTGAAGGAGTGGCCAGAAAAATCTTTAAAAAAATTAGGCTGTTTTTGAAATGGAATCAATGCGAAAAAAAAGTTATGCAAGGATCTGATGACCCGAGGGAAATGACCCCACGTTTTCACTTGGAATGCCCCATATATATATATATTACAATGTCGAGCGAATCGCATATATGAAGGGGTTAATTGGCCGCCCTCCGTATTCGATAATCGAGTTTTGACCGTATTTTCCCTGATCTCACTCTCGACACGAGTTCTCGATTAAAAGCAATATAAAAACAATTCCCACTTTCACCCCGGCTGTGAGATCCCAAAGTGGTCTACATATATATATGTGTGTGTGTGTGTGTGTGTGTGTGTGTGTGTGTGTGTGTGTGTGTGTGTATGCATACTCTTTAGGTTCCATTGATTGAGGGCATTTGGTATTATATCTGTCCCTGTGCGAAAACGTATTGTATATGGGGCATTTCACACCGATTCGACCTGGGTCTGACTCTTCACTTCTCCGATTTGGTTCGCAATTTTTTATGGGTTTGTGGTACCTCTTAAGAGCACTCAGGATTTTTTTCAGATTTTTTTTTTGAACGATTTGACTTAACTATAATTTTATAAACAATTTATTTTTAGCCCGAATTTAAAAATACCGAAAAAATTCCGAAATTAAAGTTTCCTTTTGTTTATAATAAGCTTTTTCGAAAAATATATTTTTTTTTAATAGAAGGAAGACCCGTTATTGAGTGGGGCGTTATCTAAACATTTTTGTATCAATTGAAGGTGTTTAAAAAAATGTTTGGATAAGAGCCCACTCAATTTAGGTTTCTCTTTCTATTTTTTTTTTTTTTTTTTAATTGTTTTTTTTCGAAAAGGCTTGTTATAAACAGAAGGGAAACTACTACCCACTTTGGCTCAATGCTTGAAATTGTTCATATAAAAACGGGGTTTTGGGATTTTTTCAGATTTTTAAATTTGGGCTAAAAATGATTTGTTTGTAAAATTATAGTCAAGTCAAATCGCTCCAAAAAAATCTGAAAAAAATCTTCAGTGCTTTTCAGAGTTACTACAAAACGATGAAAAATCGGAGAGGTGAAGGGTCACCCCCAGGTCGAATCGCTGTGGAATGCCCCATATATATCGTATTGTATATAGTATTTATACATATTTGCACATTCGGTGCATGTATTCCACTATATCACATTGTAAAATGTCAACCGACAGAGGAATGTACTTGAGCTTTTTTCATTCATGTTGCAGTTACGAAAGTTAAATGGTTTGGGTTCGTGCACTTCACAACTTTTTCGGATGCTCGGATTCAGTGATTTCAGTAAACAGACGACAATCTTTGTATAATTGGTGATGTCGATTTTTGACAATATGCAAAAGGGCATTAAAACATTGCCAAAACAATATTTAAATTCGCATCAGAGTTATCAAAACATGCAATAATAAATGATTCAGTAAATGATATTTTAATAGTCGTGAAGTCGCCATTTGCATAATTATTAGAAATTTGGGCAGTTTCCGGAAGAATTTGTAGTCGAAATGCCATAAAAAAAAATCATTTGGACATATGATTCCCGAATTTTGAGCATTTTTTCCAACCTAATCTTATCAAGCCAGCAATCGAAGAGAAAATATCATTTTTCACTATAGCTTCAGCTTATACATTTTTATACAATATTTATTATTTATTTAAATACACTAGTATAAAAAATTGAGGGATCAAAAAAATTTCCCAAATTTTCAGTGGTTTAACAATGCTGTATCTCAGTGAAAAATGGTCGTGTCGAGGTCTAAAAAAAAGCATTTTGAAGCTTCAAGTTTCTAGTTTTCAGATCTTTCAGCAACAAAATTTGCGAGGCTACAGGTTTCACGCAATCCTGAGAAATACCGAGAAAAAAAATTTTGCAAATTCGTATCACTTTTTTTTAGCTGCAATTACTTGGAAAAAATTATTCTTGTAAAATTAAAATTTGGACAGAATTTGGACGGCTTCACTATAATCGTGGCAAAAAATAATGAATTAAATCTGAGAGGATAAAGCGTTGATTAAATGGCTCAGGATATCTCATATATATAGTGATTGTTCATCGTATTTAAAATCGCAGTAATTTCGCGACCATTTCACTTTCCAGCTTGGATTTTTCCGAGAAAATCGTGATTTTATTGTTCTCCTCGAATTCACGACAATTGGTCAGATTTACGACGCGTTTACGGAGTGAAAGATGAAAAAAAAGAACTGTGGTCCCAGTAAATTCCGACAAAACTGCAGGCATACTTTTTTTATACCCATACTTGAATGGAATGCATGCATCGGGTATCTGTTGTTTACTGTTCTCTATACGGCAATGTTTGAGAATTTTCTCCCTTGTACTACTATATATTTATATCTATATCCTTGTGAGCAAACATATATATGGAGCGTCCCGCACCAAATCGGACACCATTTAACTTTTGCATCTCCGATGTTTTTGAAAATTTGTTATGTTTCAGTATTGATTGAAAAAGGCCTCTATGATTTTTTTCAATTCTTTTTGTCCAACCGTTTCCAAGAGATCGATTTTTCAAAAATTACGTTACTTTTTTTTAAACGTCCATAGCTTTGCAAAAAATGGGCCAAGTGGGACGTTTTTTTTTCAAACTTTTTGTTTTTAAACGCACTTTTGATGAAGAATATTGAAAAAAAAAATTCAAACCGTATTTCTATAAGATTTTCAAGTATTAAATATCAATTGCTGATTTACAATAAATACGTACTGATCGAATTTGCCGAAATTTTTTTTTGTAAAAAACTGTCATTCATTCCACAACTTTCAAGCCTAAGTAGATAATGGGATAACATCTTTCGCAAAGTTATGGACGTTTAAAAAAAAGTAACGTAAATTTTGAAAAATCGGTATCTTTAAAACGTTCGTTTAAAAAAAAATTGAAAAAAATTATGGAGGCCTCTTTCAACCAGTACTAAAACAAAAAATTTTGAAAATTTCGACGATGCAAAAGCTAGATGGTGTTTGATTTGGCGTGGAACGCCCCGTATATATATGTATGTCGCTCGTCCACCAAAACGTGATAACGCGAATGTAGTGAAGAGCATAGTTCGAAGTTGGGCATAACTTTCCCATTAAATTCTCGCACACCCTCCTCCCGACTGAGGTAGTGAAATTTTTTTTGATAAATTTCATTATCCACCGCTGAAATCGCTGAGGCGTAAATAAGCGAGGAAAATTTTACGCCTCACATGTCATTTCATCGACGAAAACGACAGAAGATAATAATGAGGAGAGAGGGAGAGAGAGAGAGAGAGAGAGAGAGAGAGAGAGAGAGAGAGAGAGAGAGAAGGGGAGAAAGATAGAAGAGAAGTCAGTTCGAGAATAAGAGGATTTGAGCTGAAAAACTCATTTCATTTGACGTATTCGCGATGTACCATAGTCGAAGTTCCTCCAATCGAAGCTGAAAAGCTCTCTCGAAATTCTCTCAACGGGATAAATCGAAGCAATTCGAAACACTCCGAAATTGGGCCGAAAAATGTATTTCCTTCATCAAAAATCCTACCGATGTAGGGGAGGGTGGGGCATGATGGCCCCCCTCAAAAATCCGGTCAAAAAAATGTATGGTTTTTTATCAAATTATCATAAATTTGATGTATTGACTCATTTTTAGGCCTATCCGTGATATCCGGGGCATAATGAACCACCTTAAAAAATTAGGTCAGCAAATTTTTGTTTTTCTTCAAATTGTGATGAATTTGATGTATTCATCCATTTAAAGGCCAAAATGCACAGCATGAGGGGTAAAATGGACCATCGAAAAGAAAAACATTTTTAACGTTGAAAACAATTTTTCGAGCCAATAAAAAAAAATTATCATTTTTTAGAGGGGGGCCGTCGTGCCCCACCCTCCCTTAATCAGCTATGCAAGATACTCGGGCAAAATCGAAAAAATCGATCGCAACCAATGACATCGTTCACCGATATGTGGCAGAACGATTTCGCGTAAACCGTGGGAGAGACAAAAAAAAACAAAAAAAGAGAGTTATGAAACGCCAAAGTTTATACGCCGTGTGAGACACGAGCCGTGAAACTCCCCTCTGTTGCGATCTTATCGCGATCTCAGACTGGCAAAGTCCCGCTCATAACTTTTCTCGTGGCAAAAGCCGACAAGTTTTTCGCTTCGGCCGCGATCTACCTTTTGCCTGCATCCCCCAAAGCAGCCAGATGTATATGAGGTATTCCCCCTCATCGGGACCCCTTTTAGGCCGGCCACTTTCGAATTACTTGAAACTCAAGTATGTTTTAGTGTTGCCTGAAAGTATATTGTACACCAATTTTCAGGTCTCTAACTATAATACTTTTTGGAATTCACCAAAAGTTATATATTTCAAACTTTCTGCGTATTCAGCTCTTCGGAGCTTAGGCCCGGTGCGAAATGAAATCGAAAAAATTATTTTCCAATGGCTTTCGATCGGAAATTTCCTGCGCTTTTCGAAAAAAAGATCAGCGATTTCGAAAAAAATGAATTCATTCAAATTTCGGCCAAAAAATTGATTTACAAAAAAAGAGCATAATTTAATTCGGCGGAACAATTTTTTCATATTTTGTATATTTCTGAGAAGTCACGATATAAATTTTAAATTGGAACTCGCATCCGTTTACGGTTCTCTGATATATTATATAGCGTTTTTTGAACGAATTTTGAATTTAGTAAATTTATTAAATTAATTAAATTAAATTAATTGAATTAAATTTATGGAATCAAATTTATTAAATTTTGAATTTAATGAATATATAAAGTTCTAAATTCATTTTAAAAAACTATATAATATATCAAAGAACTGTTGAATACGAAAAACACGATATTTAAGAATTTCTATCCTACTAAAAGACTTGGCATTAGTAAACGGATGCGAGTTCCAACTTAAAATTTATGTCGTGACTTCTCAGATATATACAAAACATGAAAAAATTGTTCCGCTGAATTAAATTATGCTCTTTTTTTGTAAATCATTTTTTTCGGTTTTTGGCCGAAATTTAAAAGAATTCGTTTTTTTTCGAAATCGCTGATATTTTTTCCAAAAAGCGCAGGAAGATTCCGATCGAAAGCTATTGAAAAAGAATTTTTTCGATTTCATTTCACGCCATACCTAAGCTCCGAACAGCTGAATACGCAAAAAGTTCGAAATACAACTTTTGGTGTAATCCAAAGAGTATTATAGTTAGAGATCTGAAAATTGGTGTACAATATACTTTCAGGCAACACTAAGACATACTCGAATTTCAAGCAATTCGAAAGAGGTCGGCCTAAAGTGGGGTCCCGATGAGGGGGAATACCTCATATAAAAAGCTCTCGAGGACTCGCAACTTGGGAGTGTTTGTGTCTGTGAGGTCACAGAGAATGAGAGGGACGAGGATGGCGAGAGAAGAGAGGTAGAAGCCTCAAGACGTGTTTAACTTTGGCCAAGAAAAATAAAAAGAAGTCTGCGTGTGTTTGTGCATGTGTTTTTTCACGTATGTGTCTGTCTTTGCGTCTCTTCCTCTTCGAATCGATCACACTCTCGCGGTATCGCGAAAGTGCGCGAAGCAAGAAAAAAAGTAGAAGAAGAAGAGAACGTACGCCCGAGCTTTTGCTCTCAGCACACTTATTTGTCCGACTTCTCAAGAAATCTTTTGCTTTTTTCATGTATATACATGAGACATTTCATGTCAAATCAACCACTTTTAAACCCGACCCCTTTCGATTTGACTGAATTTTTTTTCCTTTTCTACACCATTTAAAATATTTTTCAGGAAATTTCCAAATTCTTGTACGCAACCCCAAAAAAAAACTTTTTTTTTTCAAATAGCAATAACTTCTTCAAAAGTTGACTAATTGGGACGTTTTTTTCTTAAAACTGTCGTCTTTCAATGTACTTTCCAAAAAAAAATGCAAAACAATTTTAGGATATTAAAATCTATGAAATTTTTCACTTTTTCGGGAAAAATCATCTTTTTCTCGAAGCTTGCAATTTTTGATTTTTTTTTCACTCGAAAATACTTTGATCAATTCCGGAAAACATGCCGCCCAACATGGAGAAATTTCCTTCTATTTTTTTTTATCGATTGAAAAAAAAATCCCAGCTGGGCCTATTTCACAAAATGCTACTCTGGAAATTTTGGAGACCTTATAAAGGACCTCAGAGTTTGAAAAATTGAGAAGAAAAAAAAATTGAAAGTGGTAATCCTCGAAAAAAATTTGATTTTTCGTCAAAAAAGTGAAAACAAAAATAGAAGGAAATGTCGGCCCACTCCATGTTGGGCGGCATTTTTTCGGAACCGATCGAAGTATTTCTTGAGTGAAGAAAAAATTAAAAATGGAGAACTTCGAGAAAAAGATAATTTTTCTCGAAAAAGTGAAAAAATTTTTGTATTTTTTTTCGGAACGTACATTTACAGACGAAAGTTTTGGAAAAAAAAGTCCCAATTAGTTAATTTTTGAAGAAGTTATAGCTATTTGAAGACATTTTTTTGGGGGGTTTTGGTTTAAAAGTGGTCGATTTGACATGGAATGACCCATATATATGTGTGAGCAAAAAAGCACTGCTCTTAGTTTCACGATCGCGCCAAACCGCTCACGGCCAAGTAGAAAACTCTATTCAGCTACTTTCGCGTCTTTGCTTTACGCGTGAAATAATATCACCACCGGAGAATTTCGAGATAAAATTCTCAACGAAAAGTAATTCCACGAGATCCTTTACAGTCTCAGCGATTGATTTTGATGCGCAATGGAAAGCGCTCGAATATGATGATGCGATTATGCTTGAGATGTCTGTGAAAAAAGAGGAACCCCTTGAACGGTATCCCATATAGTCCACGAAAATGAAGTGAATAATGTTGCCCGTAAAAACATTTTCCCAAATTTTTCCGTCGATCACGGAAAATGTTGCTGGCGATTCCAAGAGAATTTTTTCGTTTGGCTTTTGGTGTTTTGAAAAAAGTTTGAACAAGTGCCCATACAATTAAGGTTTCTGTTTCTATTATTAAAAAAAAAAAATTCGAAAAGGCTTGTTATAAACAAAAGGGAACCCCTGCCCACTTTGGCTGAACGCTTGAAATTTTTCATATACAAAACCGAATTTTCGTGATTTTTTCCAGATTTTTAAATTTGGGCTAAAAACAATTTGTTTATAAAACTATAGTTAAGTCAATGAATCGCTCCAAAAAAATTATCCAAAAGAATTATCCAACCGAATTATTTCATTCGAAAATAAAGCCTGGAAAAAATCTTCCACGAAGATTTTAATTGAAGATTGAATTAATTAAATGACCGAGGTTAAGAATTTAATTACATAACTCGAGGCGAAATTTTTTTTGAGTTGTAGGAAGAGGCAATTCCCCGAGAGGATATGACGAAGGTCTCGACGAAGGTAAAAGACACTTTGAGAAAGCATTGAGAAGGATTCCTGACGCTCAAACTTGTCATACTCGTTAGTCCAGTCGTGAAGTTTTCTTCTCAAATTCGAGCCACACAGAAAGCTCGGAGAGACGGGGGGGGCTTCTAGCACATCGCCGATTAAATTAACGTTTTAATTCAATGAAAACAGAGCGCGAGAACATTAGCTGCGCGAGACGGCTTTCATCCCCTGGCACAACTTCGAATTCATCCACGATCCACGGTGGGATACATACATGCATTATATATCATATTGTATGAAATACAAAAGGCAAACTTTTTATAACCCCAGTTATTCAAGTTTACGGGAAGATAACGAAGATACTTTACATATTTGACATCCAAGATTTATAAAGAGCCGGAGGCTCGTCTGAGGTAGCTAGCAGCTTATTTTTTTTTTGTCGTAATCAACGCGTGTCGTATCTTTAATACAGAGCGTATATCAGTTTGTATAAAAATCCCATCATAATCTCCGGTACTCATAATAATAATCTGATATTTCGCTTTTACGTGGAGAAACTTTCGTTGAAAGATGAAATTCAAGAATTAAGGGAGTATTTTGATTTAGAATTTTGAAAAAATTAATTATTTTTGCATATTCTTAAAGTTTTGAGAATCTATCCTCGAAAGAAAATTTTTTAATTCCAATAATTTACGGAGTTACGCTATTTTAGTGACGCAGCCCGTCACGTCGGAGCGTAACTTTTAGGGGGTATTCTGGTCTAGAATTTTGAAAAAATCTTTTTTTTTTTGCATATTGCTGAAGCTTAGACCTTTAAGGATATCTTCTCGAAAGGAATTTTTTTAATTCCAATAATTTACGGAGTTGCAGCCATTTTAGTGACGAATCGTGTCAGCCAGGACACTCCTTTTTTCAGCCTCAACTTTACCAGCTTATAACTAATTTAATTTTCATTTTTATTTCGAAAATTTTTTCGTTCATTTTCAAAATATTAATGAACACGTAGTAAAAAAAAAATAATGGTAAAAATATTGTTTTATTTTCTTTATTGAACTCGACAAAACGTTCAAAATGTGTCTCTAGACCAGACTACTACCTTATTTACTTACTTACAGATTACTGCCTTAATGATGACAAATTGACTCCAGAAAATAGGTCTGATTTTCAGATTAATAACACAGGCCCACAAAAAAAAAGTTGTGTATGCTGGGTGTCCCACTACATTTTTCCTACGTATTTTGTCCCGCTGAACACGAATCTGAAGTTAGAATTAGGGGTCGAACATGAAATGCTCGAGAAAATCCATAAAAACTGATAAAAATCATGATCTAGTGCACAAAAAAAAAAGTTGTGTATGCTGGGTGTCCCACTACGTTTTTCTTACGTATTTTCTCCCGCTGAACACGAATCTGTAGTTAGAATTAGGGGTCGAGGAGGAAATGCTCGAGAAAATCCATAAAAACTGATAAGAATATCATGATATTTGTATCAATTTTTATGCATTTTCTCGAGCATTTCCTCATCGACCCTTAATTTTAAAATTAGATTCGTGGTCAGCGGGATAAAATACGCAGGAAAAACGTAGTGGGACACCCAGCACACACAACTTTTTTGCTGTTGAGAAAATCCATAAAAATATCATGATACTTTTATCAGTTTTTATCGATTTTCTCGAGCATTTCTTCATCGACTCCTAATTCTAACTTCAGATTCGTGTTCAGCGAGACAAAATACGTAGGAAAAACGTAGTGGGACACCCAGCATATACAACTTTTTTTTCGTGCAAAAAGATTGCTAGATCATGATTTTTATCAGTTTTTATGGATTTTTTCGAGCATTTCATATGCGAACCCTAATTCTAACTTCAGATTCGTGTTCAGCGGGACAAAATACGTAGGAAAAATGTAGTGGGACACCCAGCACACACAACTTTTTTTTTGTGGGCCTGTGTAATATATAATCGTTTGAAGAATGTAAACTCGTCTCATTTGAAATTATAACGTTGCACTTTTGTTTATCAGTCTACTAAAATTAGTACTCCGGTCGTAAAATCCTAAAACGAATGATTTCCATGCTGAAATCTTTTACTTTTGCAATTTACAATATACCGCTCGATTTATTCAAAGCACCTCGTATAACATTATGCAGAATATGACGCTGAATGGATGATTGCCAATGCGGCGAATCAACCTCCCCTTTCCTCTATTCTTACGAGTGAGAGATCGCGCGTGTATTACGGAGCAAAGCGTGAAATTATACCATTTTCGCGTGTGTCACTTCCATTGTATTCGTACCAAGCGACTTGGTATAATCAAAGGCAGAGTCGAATGTACAAGAAAGCGAAGCGGCGATGTGAGGCAAACAAAAAATGAATTTACTTCAACGTTGAATTTTTACAAAAGCAGCCTTTTTGGAAATATTTTAATTCAAATTTCTTATTAAACCATTAAATATATTGTTAAAAGCGATTTCTCTATTCCATTGTTCTGTTTCTTCCTGTTAAACAATAAGTTATGTGAAACCCAAAGAATAAAAGATATGTGGCCAAAACTAAGCACTTCAGTTTTGAAGCACAAAATAATGCACACATTATTTAGTATTGAAGGAAAAGTTCGATAGCAGAAGAAAAATAAAAGCGAATATATCAATGAACACGAATAATCACAATGAAATACCCAACGAAGGCTTTTGTGATGTATCAAATTTGAAGTTGTCAAAAATGCCTTTTTGTTAAAATTCAACGATGACGTAACGAGTTTATGACTTGCGATAGTACACGACTAATAAAGCCGAAATGGAAAGAGACAGAGAGAGAGAGGGAGGGAGAAGGTAACAAAATTGTGTCTGAAGATGCTGAAGAGCATTTTCGTTGTCTGGTTGAGTTTTACTACTTGAAATATCTCTCGTGAAATTCCGCAAAGTGTCAAGATTGCGAAAATACGGCAAACATGTTCAAACCTCAATCTTGCGATCGTTCATTGAGGCAAACAATGAAGCAAAAAAAAAAGGGAATAAAATCACACTGAATTTCGTCAAACGCTCAAGGCAAAATTGCATTTAGTTCGAGAATTGCCGAGAAAAAGTGGAGAAAGAAAAGAGTCAGACGTCTCGTCATTTTCGCTCGTCTTGTCTGATTACCGTCTCTTCGTGCGAAAAAGTTAAAAGTGTTTCACGCTTCTCATCCCGAGACGAGAACGACAGAGAGAGAGGCGATAACTTCATACATACGTTAAGCTGTGGATCCGCGATATATATGGGGCGTTCCATCCCAAATCGGACAGATTGAACAACTTTTTTTTTATTTCCTCAAATTTTTTTTTGTTTTTTAGTACCCATCAAAAGACCCTTCCTGTTCAATTTTGAGATTTTTTTGCTTACCCGTTCACAAGATGTTAAATTTTTTTTAAAACCACTCTTTTTTCAGTTTTTTGGTCACAACTTTTTTAATAATGGCCCAAATTAAGCGATTTTTTTTCGTAATTTTCGTTTTTTAATGGCTTTTTCAGAAAAAAATACAAAAAAAAATATTTGGCGTGTTTTCGAATAAGTTTTTTGAGTTTTAAACTTTGAATCTCGTGTTTTCAAAAGCGAGTGCATATTTTGATTTTTTAAATTTTGTATTTTAAACTTCTATGTATTCAACAACTTTAAAGACCATCGTGGACCCGCCATAATTACTTTTTTTCAATTTTTAAAAATTCAAAAAAGAATTTTTTTCTATAAATCATTATGAATGTCAATTTTTGTTACTGTATACAGTGTATAGTCTTTTTTTTCATTATGCGAAATTTATTTTGACACTTTTTATTGTCAACAGGTTCTTAAAATTAATAATTAATCTCTAAGTCTGTTTATGAACAATAATAACAACAGTTTTTATTATATATATTACAATAAAATATTATATATTTTATACATATACGATTATTTCCGGAATTAGAATATTCCTTTGCCAATAATTGAATGCAATTTTTGTGTCCCTGTAATTGACTTAACAGTATTCGATCGCAAATAAAATCTTTCTTTTACATCTAAATAGTGTTTCTCAGGTGAAAATTTGACAGCAATATTCGGTAGACAATTTGCATTCGATGCTCAGTCATACAATTCTTGAACTGTTGTTATTTGCTCACCGATTAATTATTAATTATGAATTTTAAAAATCTGTTAACAATAAAAAAGTGTCAAAATAAATTCTAAATAATGAAAAAAAGACTATACACTGTATACAGTAACAAATTTGATATTCATAATGATTTATAGATTTTTTTTTCAAAAATTGTAAAAAAAATAGTAATTATGGAGGATCTACGACCGGAAAAATCTTCAAAGTTTTTGAATAGATAGAAATTGAAAAAAAAAAATTTCAAAAAAATCAAAATATGCACTTACTTTTAAGAACACGATTCAAAGTCTAAAACTCAAAAAACATATTCAAAAACACGTCGAATATTTTATTTGTATTTTCTTCTAAAAACGCCATAAAAAACAAAAATTTGAAAAAATACACTCAACTTAGACGATTATTAGAGAAGTTATGACCAACAAAACGAAAAAAGCGCGGTTTTTTTTTAAATTTAATATCTTGGGAACGGGTAATCAAAAAAATGTGAAAATTTAACAGGAAGGGCCTTTGATGGGTACTGAAAAATAAAAATTTGAGGGAAAAAAAGGTTTTTCAAATTCCCCGATTTGGGATGAAACGCCCCATATACACGTTATATTAGCCTATATATAAAGTCTCGAGGGGGATTACGTGGAGCATCGCCGTCGTCGTGCAGACTCGTACTTCTTTCGAAATAAACGAAACGACGAGACTACACCGAAACACACATCCACGTAAAAAAAAAGAAGAAGATCCATGAAAATCGCGACGTGCGCGTGTGCGTCGAAAAGAGTTGAGTCTCAAGGGGGTCGTATGTGCTTGCGAGGGAGATGAATATTGAGAGGGAGAGAGAAAATGAGACGACGATGACGATCCTCAGTGGGTCGAGGCCTAGAAAAAAGTAAAAAAAAAATCATTCAAGCTAACGCGGACGTCAGAAGTCACTCGTTTGAGAAAGGGGGAGTTCGTTAAACCGGAAGCAGCCATGTAGCTTTCAAAAATAAAAATACACTACAAATGAAACGACACTTCACCGATGGGTGTGTTATGAGCCTGGTGAGTGTGAGCTCTTCAGACACCAGAGAAAGCACTTGGATGAGCCTTGAGCACCCTCCAAAGTGTGAAAAATCGATTTTTCAACAATCCGATGAGTTAGCGTTTTTTTTCAATAAAACCAACGACAATCGCTGCGGATTTGATACGATTAATAACTCGGTCGGGATCTAGCCGGAAAAAAGGGGATGTTTGAAGAGAGGATTTTATTTTTAATCCCTAGAATTAAGGTAGTAGCCCATTGTGACGGTTCAAAAAATCGATTTTTTTTTTACATTGTTTGCAAGAAAAATACATAAAAAATATACTCTGAAAGTTTCAGGCCGAAATTTAAAATATTTTTAAAGTCAAAAGAACAATTTAATGATGGTTGATGCTTCCCCGAAACAAGTCACCTTTTTTCGAGGACTCCTCTTTGACGTACAAAATCATAAACAAATTCATGTTGAATTAAGTAAACAAACAAATTTTCGTACTCTTCAAGATACAAATAACAACGTGTAAAAATTTCAAAACGATCGCATTTTATTTTGTTATTTAAAAAAATTAATGAAAAAACGGCTAACTACCTGAACCTGAACTACCTTAAAGCCTTTTTTAGAAGGATTTTTTATCGACAAAATTGAGCAAGCGATTAATCTCCAATATTGTACATTTATCATTATTTTAGGTTTTAACTTGGACAATTTTGATCATTCTCATGGGAAGTCAGGCCTGCAAACTCTTTCGATCCTTCAGGTCGTACAAACAAAGAAAAATGAAAGGGCATTTCCGGCTTCATACCACAAGTTATCGATGAGCCAAAAAAAAAATGAAATATATTTTTGACAAACAATGACTTGTCAGGCTCGAATTACCGATTTGGCCGAGGAGTTGACCGAGTTTTTTTGATATACAAAAATAAAATGCATAAATGCAAAACAAAAATAGCACAAGCTTTTTCGAGTTGTTGGGACATGCTCCGAAAATCTGCCAGCAGAGTCCGTTGATAATTCGTAACTTGGCTGCTTTTGCGAATCGTTCAAGTCGAGTATAAAGATTTCGAAAAAATATTATACGCCTTTTGACGATGAAATTAGAGCAAGTGAAAGTGCAGGATTTGGGTTGAACAATTTTCACTTAATTATAAAAAATATCAAATCATTTTTCAGTTTCCAATAGAAAACCTAATTTTCCCTAAATTTCGATCTCACCAGTTCCACTTTCAAAATGTGCACCAACAAATAATTCAAATCTTATCGTGAAATATCGCGAGAAATAAAGAAACGATTTTTCGTCGGTCAAATAAACGAATGCCCCTCTTAAATTCACGCTAACATTACAAATTATGGCCCCCTGAATCAACAGCCTAAATTCAACGTTTGGCAAATCGCCGTTCGTGTGTGCAATCGCGAGTGGGAATAGTGTTTCTAGTCACAGAAATGCTTTCAACCCTTCTCCTCCTTCCACCTAAACCGATACAAAGCTCCAACCTCCCTCAAAATCGTGGAATTTAGTAGAGAGCTTGTATATATAATACCGCATGGTCGTGCATTCTCTGTTGGGAATCTAAATCACGATTATTACTCGAAATTGTGCGATTCTCGGTGAACGAGAAATAACGAGGCGTCGTTGTCGACATTGGTTGTCACATGCACACAAATACAGACAAACAAACAAACATACAAGGCAATTGCGACAATAACAGTGCGAGAGAAGGAGGGATGTGTATATGCTTTTCTATGTTGATGGAGTTTCCGTTCCTCGGTCCAAGAGATTTAACGACTTTCATCAAAGAAAGCCCCACTGGACGAGACAGAGAGAGAGAGAGAGAGAGAGAGAAAGAGAGAGAGAGAGAGAGAGAGAGAGAGGCAGCGATGAAGATAACGAGGGAGGAGAGTACTTTGGTCGGTGGTTTCCCTTTCGGAAACGAGAAAGGGATTTCGCTATCAATCTCTCGTTAACGGTCTACACATACATGAACACAGATATACACGTACCGTCTCGTGATTTTCGTCTCGTGTCGTCCATTGGCATTCTCCGTCTATTTGTTTGCTCTACCGATGTAATACCGGCAAAGCCCCAGCGATATTTACACGAGCGACTGACCTGACGACTCTTATATAGGTACGCGTTGTACAGGACAGGGAAGCGAAAATTTCATTCTCTCGTGTGAGCCAAGCCCGCCAGTCGACTAGAGCGGACCAAAAGCAATGAATTCGCATTACGATGATGGCGGACCCTGACGCATTAAACCCCATAACGACTCTCTCTCTCTTTCTGCAACGAAGCACAGAAGAGACACGCAATGTCCACGCTGGAACAAATTCACCGGAGACACTGGAGTCGCTAAAACGTGTATTTGTGTAATTATATGGGGCATTCCACGACAAATCGACCACCTTTGACGTCGACCCCTTTCGATTTGACTGAAACTTTTTTAAATCTTTTTCTACTCTGTCAAAAACATTTTTCAGAATTTTTTTCATTTTTTTTAACCCGACCGATAAAAAGTTATAATTTTTTTTTTAAATTGGCTATTTTTTATATATCTATAACTTTTTCAAACATTGACTTATCGGGACATTTATTTTTTTTTAATTTTTATTTTCAAATGTACATTTCAGAAAAGAATAGACAAAAGAAAAGAATTGAGACCAATCTTCAACGTTTTTTTATTTATTTTTCGGAAAAAAACGAAAATTTCGCGATGATCGCCATTTTGATTTTTTTTTTCTTCTTTTTCCGGAACTCTGACATTTTCTGCAAATTCTCTGAAATTTTCAGAGGGGGGATTATTCGTTTTCTATTTTTTTTTAACTCAGCTTATTTCTCATAATATCATAGTATCATAGATTTTTAAATTACGGCCCTCGAGGTTTTCGAAAAAAAATATTCAAAAAATCATGACGTACTCAAATTCGATTTTAAAAATCTGAAAAAAATCTGAATGCTATTTTGTGTTAGAAGAATCATATAAAAAATCGTAAACAAAATCAGCGAGGTCAAGGGTCACACTTAGGTCGACTTGGTATGGAATGCTCCATATACAGTATATTAACTTTCATATACATTTTTAACCATTTTCATATACGCGGATATTAATTTTCAATGCTTACTCTTTTAATTTTAATATACAAATATTAAATTCAAGATGAAATTGTTAATTTTCCAATACCATGTATATTAATTTGGATTTCGTATACTTGTTATCGAAATTTTATATACTTTCTTACATTAAATTTAATAACTTTTTTTACAGTGCAAATTCGAAGGTGAAACTGAAAGATAATTAGAATTATTGACTTTCTGCTTGAGTAAAATTTCTGTTTTTCGTAATATTTTGTAATTCTACCGGTGCCATAAATTTTTAAAATCAGAATCTTCTGGCTAGTGTGCTCGAATTTTGCAAAAACGGTGCATTGAAAAATTTTCAATAAAGGTCAATTTATGGAAATTTCAATTTCCACTAACAGACTTTAATAAAAATTGTTAATCTGGACGATATTCTTCGCGGATAAATTCCAATTTGTAACAATAAAGTACTTAAAGGTACTCGATCAAATTGCGATAAAATTCGAAATGAGGAAACGTCGAATAACAGCAAAACTCTTCGAGTGGCGTTTCTTCAAATTATACTCTCTAATGAAATATATATCAATAGTATTGATCCACCAATCGGAGCAAAGTTTCAATTATAGCGGCAATATTTAATCGCAAATGAAGCCGAGAAAAAATGAAGATGCGGTCATTCCTGTTTTTCAACTCGACGAAGAAACTGGGACGGACAACAATAACCTCCATCGAATTGGAGCGAAAGAAGCTCGGATCATTCACCCTATATAGAAGGGCAACGATTTCCGGGGCGTGCTATGAAATAATTATCATAATGGTGAACCATAATATAGGATTGATAGTTTTATTCTGTGTGGATATAAATAATGCATCCAGAAATATGTACATAATTTATCGAGGATACATTTCGAGGGTCAGAGCCTACGAAAGTGTATATCTTTTTTCATGAAAAAAAGGAAACAAGCACGAGAGAAACGGAATAAAGGAGAAGAAGAAGAAGAAGAGGGAAGAAAGAGAGATTTCACCCTTGATGGGCGTTGGAGAAGAGATGGATATTGAAAGAGCTCGTCGAATAGAGTAGAAGTAGAGCATATATCTATAAATGCATTCATATATCTATAGAAAGTATGTATATAGAATATGTATCTGCGAATAAGGAAGCGCCTCGGAGAGGAGTCGCACGTCCGCGGACGTGTTGCGAATCGCAATTTTCAAAATCGAGCCCTCGGCTTTTTTTCGCCCCCAAACCTATTTCTCCGTTATACACGAACTCTTGGTCTACATCCGGTTCCCATTTTGTTATACGCCTTCCAACGAGTACATTTTTTATTTTCATCGTTCTTCTTGTCTTTTGTGTGTGTGTGTGTTTTTTTTCTGTACTTTTTTATTCATGCGTTCAGTTTCTCATCTCCGGACATCTTTCGATCGACATAGTTGACTCTCAATCCTCGTCTACGTAGAATATCATTTTTTTTATCTGGTATTGAAATCAGACTTTCCTTTGGTGTGAAACAAGAGATTGGAATGCAAGTCAGAGTGCGATGAAAATTTGTATTGCATAGGAATGTGTTTATGATAGATCCGTGAAAATGTGCCCTGACACATGAAAATTATGAACGGAAAATGGAAAGTAGAATTCTGTATGAGAACTAAACATACGCGAAAGTATATTCCCTATATCGAATATAACGAAGTTTATAGGGGAATGTGGGGCAAAGTGGACACTGGGGGCAAAGTGGACACGCGAAAAATTTCAAATTTGGGGGCAAAGTGGACATGAGCTGAAACTGAAAATAATGTCAAGTTCATAAAATTATTACTTCGAATTCAGACTATACCTGCACGATTCCCGTAACGTTTCATACACTGTTGAACAATACATTCAAAATAAAAAGCACAAAACACGGAAATCGTAAAATTTGGAAAATTTTTTTTTACAAGATTCAAAAAACAATAATGGGAAATGAATGTCACGACTTAAAAGTCGATGAATATGTGAAAATACCATGATTTGTTCACTTGCAAAGTGAATTCATGGTACATTTTCCACATATGGAAAAAAATTCGAGCAAAGTGAATCTGAAGATTTACCTCGTTTTATTTGTAAATTTCATTTGAGAAACGATTCTATTGACTTTATTTCTTTGTTTATATTGTTAAGTTAATATTTTATTCGGGTATAGTCGATTACAGTGTCTCTATTTTCGGGAATCACCGAGTATAGATTTTTCTGCATCTGAGGAGGCGTGTCCATTTTGCCCCCAAATTTTTTTTTTTACAAAATTCAAAAAATAACAATGAGAAATGAATTTCACAACTCAAAAGTCGATAAATATGTGAAAATACCATGATTTGTTCACTAGCAAAGTGAATTCATAGTACATTTTCCACATGGAAAAAATTGGAGCAAAGTCAATCTGAAGATTTACCTCTTTTTTTTTACATTTCATTCGAGGAACGATTCTATTGGCTTTATTTCTTTGTTTATATTGTTAAGTTAATATTTTATTCGAGCATAGTCGATTACAGTGTCTCTATTTTCGAGAATCACCGAGTATAGAACTTTCTGTATCTGAGAAGGCGTGTCCATTTTGCCCCCAAATTTTTTTATTTACAAAATTCAATTACAAAAATATTAATAATTATATTGTAAAAAAAAGAATGGTCAAAATATTTTTTTTTATCGAGCTCAACTGCTCAAAATGTATGTCTATTGTCTCTAGACCAGAATAGCGCCATAAAAATATTTTTCGCCTCCATATAATTCCGTCGCATACATCGATGAAAATAATTTATTTAGATCAAAGAGATTTACTTAAACAAATAAAAATGTTAGTCAAATATCGACCTGATAGGTTATTAATTAGGCCCATATTTGAATAAATCGGAAAAATTTATTTGAATCGAATAAATATTTTTCCTGCGCATATACTTTATTTTCATATAGAGGATGATTGAGTTGGCTAAAATTGAGTGGGCCAAAACGACGAGTCCGTCGGTTCATTTCCACTCGAGTTCTAGCTAACGATCAATTTTTCACTGAATTAGGAATTATTACTGGAGAAGGTATTACGAGAGAATGTAAAGTCGATTCTCACTCATTTAACCGTCAGTTATTTTGCCCTGTCAGCTTCATTGCGAAATCACAATTAGTTACTTGTCCGAAGCATTCTTCCCCCAACTCCCGCTTTATTAATATCTGCGTGATATTAGAACCGCATTACCCGCACTTACCGGCAGCTAATACAGCGATCCACTATATTATAAATATATCCTGTATTCACTGTCTCTGCTTCAATAGTGGAGCGCCTCTAACGTCGCAAAATAAACGACGTTTGTCAGTCCTAGGTACGTAAAATAGGCGAAAGTTGACTGTACAAGCTTCTAATGCTTCGTACCAGAAACTTTGGAAAATCTTCACTGTCTGGATTATAATGGGTTAAGCTTCGGATATACTATATTCATGGCATCATATTTGGTTCACGAAATTTTAATCAGAAGGGCGTATCTTGTATTCTTGTACATGGGAAATACGATGTCCCGAGTGGAGCCCTATATATAGTACGTATATATAGGATGGAAAATCGAGAGAGCTAGTTACCTTGGGCCTGTCCATTATATCAAGCACACAAACCCTTTGGGAAATTGTCTGTAGTCGAGCTGGGAGGCCACCAAACCTTCGATCAACCGTGAAATCTAGTCTGATACCGTATTACCCTGTCCATGATGGTCGTATATATACCCTATCGTATCCGGAACATCGGAACCGTTGCAAATCGCTTCTTCTCTCTCTCTCTCTCTCTCTCTCTCTCACTCTCTCACTCTCTTGGTCTCTTGCACTCTATGGCTCGTTTACCATCGTTATAACAGCCCTGTATATACCTATACACGACTATAAATATATATATATACGTATGTAGATACACTGGGACTGAAATGCCTCGCTGGCAGGTTGCTCAACAGTCGTAAGCTCCAAATAGACTGCAGAGTGTCGGGAAATTCGAATAATGTCGATAGCCCTCAAACCTTCAACGAATTCCCTAAATGTTTGGTTCCGAACAAGATAAATGAAAATTGAACATGCAAGTCTTTAACAATTTACTGCTTGTCTCACCCAACCTAATCGGCCTTTAGTAGGAATCCGATTGGGTTAGGTCAGGGTAAGTCAGATTGGATGGAATCAAGTTGGATTTGGCATTGTTGGATTGAATCAGGTTGTGTTTAGATTTGCTAGGTTTAGTTTAGGGAGGTTCCTTATAGACCTAAACATAGCGGAAAAAATCAGTCGAGGGCGAGTCCGGCTCGCACAATTAGGGTTGGGTACCAATATTAGGAAACACCTATTTTTATTAAAAATATTTTTTTTTCAGCAACTACACTGTCGAAAAGTCATGACTCAATGTCTACTAACCCTATTTTAATCTAAATTTTAGCTTCAGAAATAAGATAAAAATAGCGAGATAAGAGGGGGAACGGTCATTTATTCTAGGAAATTTTGGACTGTATCATTAAAATCACTGAACCAAAAATTATGACAACATATTTTTAGAATCCTTAGAGGTAGCGCCTTTAAATGATACCTCACACGATATATTAATTTTTTTTTTACCTTAAAAAATCTCTTTAAATATTAATTTTTTTTCTTCTAATTGTTCACTGGCGATATGTGTAAGCGTAATGAAAATCTACTATATCATGCTGAATCTTAAATTCTTACGTTACATAGTTTGAAGAAAATTGTTCCGGCAAGGAACTCTAAAAATTAGCATATTTTGATTTTTTTCCCAATTCAAAGCTCTTTGATTGAAATGCAAATAACCTGAAAATTTTTGGAGCAATCAAAAACCAATAAATCATACATCAGATGATTGGTGACTTGCTCCATCAATGAACTCTCAATCTATTCAACAACCTTTCGCAAGCAAAATGATTCACGATAAGTTATTAATCGACGGATCAAGCAAACGGTAGACTGGAAATAGATTATGATTAATATATTTTATATCCATAGCTGAGAGCATAATTAAATTACCACCAGTCATTCGAAACGTTTCAGCTGTTTCGATTGCGCTGCAATGAGTAACTCCTAGCATGGATTTTAAATGATTACGTCGATAATTTGTACTAAATGACGTTTTGAAATACTTGAGCGTTTCCTCCTAAATAACATCATCGATCGTTGAATTTTGCCATCGCGATTCGAATGACTGATTGTAATTTAATAATGCCCTCAGTTATAGGTATAAAATATATGGAAAATACACTACCGTCCAAAAGTTTGGAAACACTCGCTCCGATTCCTCGCCGCACAAAAAGTTTCCCTGCTCTTTTAAAAATAAAGATATTTCAATTCGACAAAGGTCGTTTTAAAGTGAACATATTCAGCTAAATTTTCTTTTTTCCAAAAAAAATTTTGGATTTTTTTTAACCCGTCACACTCTTTGAAACATGGTCGTTTTTTGGTTTTTTTTTTGGCGGTGAAATTATGGCGCAGGACCCATGCAAATTTTTCATAAACTGTTTTTCGCATGAAAAACATATGAGCGGGAGTACAAGCTTCGATTTCGTTTTTTTTTTAAATTTCGTACGATTTTTTTCGCGAAAATATTCAATTTTTTGCAAAAAAAAGACCATATTTATAAAATGTAGCCTAACTCTAAAACTACTGGGTTTTCGTGAAATCACTAAGAGAGTAAAAAGTTGCATATAATTAATCTGGATGCAATAAAAAAAATTTAGAATTTTTTTTCAAAATTTTTTTTTTCGAGATTTTTTTCTGTCAACGAGATATTTCTTTATCTTATAACCATTTTTCATCGAAAAACCTCGTCTGCATGACTTCTTCACCGAAAAACCCGTGAAAATCAGAGTCTCGATTGTTTGCATAAAAAAAATATCTCGTTAACAGGAAAAATTTTTGAAACACCAATTTAAAAAAAAATTCTGAAAAAAATTGCAGTGAATCCAGAATAAATGTGTGCAGCTTTTTACCCTCTTAGTGATTTTGCGAAAATTCAGTAGTTTTAGTGTTACGTGACATTTTATAAATATGATAGTTTTTTGTAACAAATCTGAATATTTTTGGGAAAAAAACGTACGAAACTTTAAAAAAATTAAATTGAAGCTTATAAATCCCTCCACAAGTAATGCGAAAAACAGTTTTGAAAAATTTGCATGGGTCGTGCGCAAAAATTTCAACGCCAAAAAAAAAATCCAAAAAACGATCATGTTTCAAAGGCGCACCATGTTTTTAAGAAATCGAAATTTTTTTTTGGAAAAAACAAAATGAAGCTGAATACGTCCCTTTTGAAACGCCGCTTGTTTAATTAAAATATCTTCATTTTTAAAAGAGCAGTGAAAGTTTTTGTGCGAAGCGGAATCGGGGCGAGTGTTTTCAAACTTTTGGACAGCAGAGTGTATATTTCCAGTCTATTTTGGGTATATTTGAAATGTATTTTTAATCTTCACATATTAAACATACACTGAGAAAAAAGTTCAGTTAAAACAACTAAATCAATTTAGTTCAAAAAAATTTAGTTGATTCAATATTAATTTGTTTGAAATAATGAAAGTATAATTAATTCAACAAATAGATTTGGTTAACCATAAGATATGAGGTGAACGAAATTATTTGGTCAATTTCCAGATACAGTTTAGTCCAATTTACACGTTACTGAGTGTACAGAAATATTTCGTTGATTTCTAGTATATTTTAACTATATAAATTTAGCTGTAGCAAAAAAAAAACAATTCGTATTTTCAATCACACCATTTATTTGGTGCAAAGATATTTATTTGATTGAACTGAAACATTGCCCATTCAAGCAACGATTTAACCGATTTAACTAAAACTTCCACTGTATCTTTGTTGAATTACCAAAATGATCTCGTTGAACGTCTGGAAACAAATATTTGGTGGAGTCAAACAAATTTTTTCATTTTCAACAAAAAGTTTTTCTCAGTGTATAATTCGAAATGGATACGAAAGATCTAAATTGTGCAACAAATGCTATAGGATATAAATAATAACAAGAAATTATGTTAGATGGACGATGGAAATTGATAATAAGGATTGAAGAATTAAAATGAAATTATCCGTAAGATACGGTGGATGAAGAGAGATATAAATTATTGAAAAATACAGTGGACGCTCCCACAACTTAACCCCCCATAACTTAACGGCTCCCATAACTTAACGCGTTACCATGGCAACACGCTCCCATAACTTAACGACCCCTATCGCGCTTTCTCCCTACTCCAAACTCAGCTGCCGAGCTGCGGGAATTTGACACAGGGCAACATAACCTCAACTGTCACATTTTTTTCTTCAATTACGTACGATTTATTAAGCGCTACTATTAGTTTAAGTGTAATTAATGTGCGTGAGGTGGATAAATAAATAATACAAGATAACGGTTTTGGTAAAAATGACTGATTGATTGGGCAAGACACGCACGCCTCTTTATAGGACTACGTGTTCGAGAATAGTCGTTCTCTCGAAAAAACAAGAATTTTTATTTGCCAGAAAGAACGAAATTTCTGTAGAATATTCGTATGTATAAGCATGTATCATGTATATATATATGCAACTTTGTATAACATTTTCTAGAAAATGTATCTCGCGCCATCCAACAATCGGATAAATGTATTTTTTCTGTTTAATTCTTTTCATCTAGAGTTATTAACATTAAATTCTTATCAATCTTCAAAAAATTTGCAAAATTTATCGCTGTCAGATTTTGAAATGTATGTCTATAACGCGTAGGTACGAATTTCAAGTTGAATTTCGCGCGCTTGTTCTACGCATGCTTCAATAAAAAAAGGCAGTACGCATGCGTTGAAACACGAGAGTGGGAGAATAAGGGGAACGTTAAGTTATGGGAGCGTTTCCGGTCCCGAAGCGTTAAGTTGTGGGAGCGTCCACTGTAGTCGATCGGAAAATCGTGCTGGAAAATCGTGCGGAAAATAACGGGAGAAAATTTGATTGAACGATGAATTTGTATCACGCAGCGTCGCGAATATGATTGCTGTGTCGTTTCGACTAGTTATATACGATGAAACGAATGTGAAATTATAGATCAAGGGGGAAAAAAAAGTCAAAACAAGAAATTGAGAGATGGAGACGAGGAAGATACGCGGAGGAAACGTGTATGTGGAAACGAAATGGAGGATATATAACTTGATGTGTATATGGGGCTATACGTGCGGTATATAATGGCCCCGTGATATTTCTAACGGGAGCAGAGCGGAGAGTCGCGAGTTTCGGCGGTGTGACACCGCGCCCGCGGAAGATAGGTGAGCGCGGATGATTCACGAGTGGCGGAAATAGAACTAGAGCTGGTACCCGCCGTAGAAGAACGACTCATGCGAAAATACACACACACACACACGTAACACAAATTTGAATCAAAGTGTGTACGTGTCGCTCTTTTGCGGTCTAGACATTATCCGCGATGCCAACGAGAGAGAGTATAAACTCTCGCAAGTGTTTTTTTTCTCTCGTTCTCCGTCTTTCTCTCTCTCTCTCTGCGCGAAAACGGATATCACGGCATGGATATAGTATATATATATATGGCCCGTTCCATGTCAAATCGACCAAGGGTTGGAATCGATCCCTTTCAATTTCGATGAAATGTGGTCGGAAGTTTTCGTTTTTAATAAAACGAAATTTTACCGAAGGAAAATTTTTTTTTTTCGAACGTTATGCGAGATTTAAAATTTCACAATTTTTTAAATTTTTTAAGTTTATTTTTTAAATATCTCGAAAATTATTGTAGTTACGAAAAAATCGTTCTGGGTATGTCTTGAAGAGTATACTTGTGGCTACGAAAAAAATATTCCGAAAAAAAAATTCGAAAAATGATGAATTTGGAGAATTTTGAATTTTTTAAAATCGTGCAAATCCATTTTCGACATTAAATTTTTTGTTTAATTTTTTTTTTATATAATACCTTGTCCTGATCTTGAAAGATCCTGAAATTTTCTGGATAGTGTTTTTTTGTTTCAAAAATATAAATTTTCGAATTTTAGTAAACAACATTTTTTTTTACCAAAATTTAAAAAATTATCTTGTTGAAACAAAAAAACACCATCCTGAAAATTTAAGGATCTTTCAAGATCAGTACAAGGTATTATGTTAAAAAAATTGGAGCAACAATTTAATGTAGATTATGGATTTGCACGATATTTTAAAATTCTCCAAATTCATCATTGATCAAAATTTTTTTTTTGTATATTTTTTTTCGTAGCCACAAGTATACTCTTTAAGACGAACCTAGAATGATTTTTACGTAATTATAATAGTTTTCGAGATATTTATAAAATAAAATTGAACGATTTAAAAAATGGTGAAATTTTTCATCTTGCATAACTTTCGAAAAAAAAATTTGTAATTTTGTTCCTTTGGTAGAACTTCGTCTTATTAAAAACGAAAACTTCTGACCAAATTTCATCGAAATTGAAAGGGGTCGATTCCAACTCTTGGTCGATTTAGCGTGGAATAATCCATATGTGTGTGTGTGTGCGACATAAAGTAGTACGAGAGTGAGAAACCTGAGCCAAAGACCGTAATACGCGATAAATAGACTCGACCGTCTTCCTCGATGGGAGAATATTTCGAAAACGTTTATAAAGTAGTCAAGGAGGTTACAATGTTGCTGATAGAGAATGAAACAATTTTTCAATATCTCCTAAATTTTAGTTTTTTCAAAATTTTCTTCTCAAATTCAAAAACTTTTTTTAATAGATACAAATTTTTGAGCGCTGCCGCGGTTAAGAGAAATATTGCATCTATTGCACTGCCCGAGAATTTTTCAGATCTGTGCCATTCTTTTTCCTCTGCTGCGCCATTCAAATTTGACAAAGGCGGTATTTTTGAGCATTTCAAAATTAAAATGTCATAAAATTCATCAGATTGTATATTATAAGCGAATCGTCGAAAGGTTTTGGGATCATTGAACTCTTTCCGACTTTTTTTCAGCGTTGTTGCAAGTGTCGAAATATTTGCAGTCTCGATTTAATTTTCAATTTTCTTCTTGTATTTTGTTTCAAATGGCAAAATGTTTTAGAACTAGAATTTGGATTAAATATTGTCGCTTCTTCCTCGAGACTCATATGAATTTAGAAAGCAACAGTTTGTTGCTTCCTAACCGAAAAAATTTGAGATTGAAAAATTTTGTCATTTTTTTTTTTGATAAATCAAACAGGGCTCTGGTGACAAATGTTTGATTTTTCACATATTACTCAACGGAGAATTTTTTGATATCTGAATTTCGAAGTTTCTAAAAACGCTATTTCTGTCGAGCTTCAATTTTCGTGCAGCTGAAGTGAAAAAAAAAAACGTAACAATGCCTATTGGAACGTAACAAGCGAATTGAATTTTGGAAACGTCGTTTTGACTTTTTTGCATCGACGAATAATTGATTTCAACGATAATGATAATTCGATTCAAATATGAGAAGAACAGATATAAAAAAACTTATGACGTCACTTTGCTGAGAGGAGACAGACTTGAATTATTCGTCAAAAATATTGATTCTCCCGATTTTCCAACTAATGAATGAGACTGTAGCATTATTTGATGAATGAATTAATTAAAAATATCTTTGTAATCTCCTTAACGCCACTCAATCAAATATATATAAACGTTTATATCGAACGTTCTTATATCAAATATCGATATCCGAAGTCTCGATGCTGAAACCACGAATAAATTTAATTGCTAGGTATGAAACTGACATTCGAAGCTATCTCTACATTTATCACTGTTTTTCCTTGTCACTTGCCTACATTGACGTCAAGATATGGATAAATTTTCTTCGTTCGCCGAGGACGTGACGCTCGCCCGCTTCTAGCGCATCTAGCGGCACTGTCAAGGTAAATTATTCATCCGATTATGTCAAAAATCACGAATATAAGATGTATAATATATAATATAATATCTATATATGAGACATTCCACGCCATTTCGACCAAAATCTTGCCTTGATGATTCCGATTTTCCTCTACATTTTTTGTATAAAAAAACACATTGAAATACATTTTCCCAAATTTTTTCAAATTTTTTGCCCACGCGTTGTTTGGATTTTATTTTTTTTTTTAAAAAGAACCACATTGTAAAATCTGAAAAAAATCAGAATGATCTAATAAAACATAACAACATTTTTGGGCTTCATTCCAAAATGGAAATTTTAACACCCTATGAGTAAAATTCAAAAAATTGCCAAAAACAAAATTTACTCAGAGAGTATTAAAATCTCCATTTTGGAACAAAGTCCAAAAATTTTGTTATATTTTATTAGATTATTCTGAATTTTTTCAGATTTTACAAAGGCGTTCATGTAAAAAAAAAAAAATCCAAAAAACGCGTGACCAAAAAATTCTGAAAAAAATAGGAAAAATGTATTTCAATGTGTTTTTTTTTATATAAAAAATTTAGAGGAAAATCGGAATCATCAAGGCAAGATTTTGAACGAATTGGCGCGGAATGCCTCATATATATATAGCAAATAATATAGTATATAATATTATAATATATATATAGTATATAATATCTTATTCGCGAAATAGAATGGATAACTGAAGCAAAAAAGAAATAAAATATCTCAATATGAAAAATGGAAAAAAATTAAATATTAAATTTCTGTTTCTTCCAGCTTGCACATCGGGACATTCATCGTGTTTTGTTTTATTGTAGCCTAACTCGAAAGACCCGAGTCGCCCCCGTAAATTATCGCTCACATCGAGAAACGTAACGCTCGTTTCACTACGATTTCAAACAGCAACATTATTGATTCTCGTGCTATTTTATTTTACAGTCGAGTCAATTTATCCTCACCCACATTTAATTTTTCGTATTCCATGCTCCATTAAATTTTTCAGCATACTTTTTTCCCGTAATCCCCGTCAACAATCTCGCTCGACCCACTTTTTTCACATCACGATTCTTGTTTAATTTTTTCCGCCATTCTCGTTTTTCAACGCTGACCATCGCAATTTTCGAGTCTCAACGAACGCTCGAGTCGGACACGGAGCTCCTTCCACAAAACGTTTTTCCGGCTCCACGCAACTCGCCGCTGGGGTAAGTTCGTTATTTCGTAAGTTTAATTGAGAAAATTAACATCGGTTATTTGAAAAACAAACGAATCATCAATGAGTCTGAAACTTGTCAAAGGGAGCTTTTCACCAATCGACGGAGATTCTTTTTTTCAAGGATATACTCTAACGGTGAAAAGTTTCCGGACAAAACTTCAAAAAAGGTTTGGAACGTTTTTTATGCCATTTTTATGCCATTTTAAAGGGGAATAATTCGGCTTCATTTCCTGTTTCTTGACTTTCTTTTACAATTTGTTTTAAGATTTGGACTCTATTTTCAAAACAACTGTTTTTCGCCTTTTTTCTCCCTCTTTAGGTGCTCTCATTTTCTGGAGAATTTTTTTAAAATACATTTTTACGATTGGATTCAGAAAGGGGGAAGTTTGAGCTTCAATTTTCTTTTTAAAAAAAGTTTTGAACGATTTTTTTTTGCAACGTTATTCTGTTTTTTGTGAAAAAGAGGAAATTTGAAAAATCCCGTATAACACGAAAACAAAGGGGATTCACGAAAAACTTCAAGATAGCAAACAGTTGCGTCCGTTTTTGTTGAGTTCAGAGGAATTTTTTCAGATTTTTTTTTTCAAAAATTTGTTTTTCTCATTTTCTGAGTCGGAGCTCAGATCATCCAATTCCATAACTCAATTCCGAACTCCATTCAAATCATTCAATTCCATTCAATTTTTTCCACATCATTTTCCCAAAATTTTTTCTCCTATTTTCGGTCGAAAAAAAATATTGGAAAGAGAATCTGAAAAAATTCCTCTCAACTCAACGAAAACAGACGCAACTTTGTGCTTTCTTGAAGTTTTTCATGAATCCTCTTTGTTTTCGTGTTATACGGGATTTATCAAGATTCTTCTTTTTTCACAAAAAAACAAAATAACTTTTTAAAAAAGGCGAATCACAGTTGTTTTCAAAATAGAGTCCAAATCTAAAAGCAAATTGTAAAAATAATTTAACAAACAGGAAATGAAGCCAAATTTTTCCCCTTTGAAATTCCGTTTGTTGAATTACTTTACGTTGATTTCCGGCGAAAGTGCATTTGAAAAAAAAACGTTCTAGACCTTTTGTGAAGTTTCGTCGGGAAACTTTTCGCTGGTAGTGTACGTCAAGTTTTTTTTGGGTAAATCCTTTTGCCATTAAAAGAAAATGTAAAAAATCAAATAAAACACCAAGATCGAAGGAGAGAAAGAAGATAGCGAAAATATTAATAAGCCTCTGGAGTTGTAAAAGGTAAATTGTAAAAATTCGTCCTGCATCGAATTTTGAGTCTCTCGACAACGACCTCATTGATACCTATTTTCGCAATTTTCGGTCTTTAAGAGAATAGCCCGCTCCTCCATCAATTTTTCAATGGAGAAAAATTGGATTTTCTAGGAATAACGCGCCGTGCGACAAATTCAACTGTCAGAGAGATTCTTTCTCATTCAATTTTCAAAACTTCAATTCTCCGTCTGAAAAAATCTCACGTCATTGAAATTCCATCTTCCACGTTGGGATACCATTATCGAATGAAAGACGGTGGAAAGATAAATCCAATAGTTACATATTTAATAGTAGCATCGAGAATGAATTTTCCTGATAACTGGAATGAGCAAACTGGAGATACTCGCAGTTAATTTTAAATAAAAAGCCCAAATTAAAAAAGGAAAATTTCCATTCGAAACAACGACGGATGAAAATTGTTCTCGCGGAGGAAGCTGGCCTGATTTTTTTCTGTGCAGTCATGCCAATGAGGACAAATTTTGAGGAAAAAGCTTCACAGTGAGACGCGAAAATGTGGAGTAACACGAAAGCTGCGTGAACCGTGTATATGCACAGAGTCAAGGGTTGAACAAACGGCAGTTTCGCTTCAAAGAGAAAATTCTCGAGAAAGAGAGGAAAAATCGACGTATAAAAAACCGTTTCGGGGCCAGAATTTTTATCACTCGGAGGGCTCTCACGGTTTTCTCGCGAAAAAAAGTAGGATGGTCCTTGGTTCTCATCTGTTGTGCAGTTTGCTCGTGTACGTAGATATATACATTAAAAAAAATAATAATCTTGCGTGTGTGCGAAACAAACATGTTTGCCAAAAGCCTTGGACGCACGAAATCTCACCGCGAAATGACTTGTTCAAGTGGAAGCTTTTTTTTCTCCGTACAAGCCCTCTTTTGTAGCGTTCATCATTCCGCTACCTTCACGACACCATCTCGTCACGAAAATGAAAAAAATAAAATATCTCTAGGGTAAAAGCTGGATAGTTGCCGCACTTAAGGAAAAAGCTCTATTACTTAAAAATTAAGTATCTATACTGACAATATGCTTCGTGTATATTAAAACGTTGGTCTTTAATCTTTCATTGTGCACTACTTTTGTAAACCCAATGAATATTGTTTTTGAGTAAATCCCGTTTCATTTGACCTCTTCAAAGAGGGATAGTTGCCCAACGCGTGGCGGATAGTCGCCTCACGTCGAAAATACTTCGAAGGAGTTTATAATTAATATTAAGTTACAGATTATTTTATTTTATTATATTTTTTAAATTTGATTTTTTTATTTAGATATTTTATTATCAATTTTATTATCTTATAATTAATAATTTCATTATTTTTCAAAGTACATTTAATTAACAGTTTTTCTTTCTTATCTAGTTCTTTAAACGCTAGTGCTAAACTAACTTCGGTCTAGCAAGGACTACGCCTGGGTTCTTGTCATATTGCCGTTAGGGCAACTAACCGGAAAAGAATTTGGGGTGACTATCCTTATCGATACGGATACTTGCCCTTTTTATTAAAAAAATAAATAAAAGCTATTTAACAATATACCGTATCAGACCGTGTACTTTAAACTCTAATGCATGCGAGGAAACAAATAGTTGACTGAATTCTCAACCGTAACATTATTTATTCAATAATAATTAGTAACCAATATTAGTACACCGCTCGTCGAGGTCTCACCGCAGAAGATTTTCGCTCACACAGACGAAACTTGTGGGCCCTGTCCTATGTCTTTTGGGCACTGAGGCCTGTGAGTGCATATTAATTACAGAAAAGCACTAACGCTAGGGACATCTATAACATAGTGTATTAAAAACCGGCGCAACTATCCCCCCGGGGCAACTATCCGGCTTTTACCCTACCCTCTTTTAGTCGATTTTAAGCGTCTCTTGTCGAAACTCCGAATCTCGCCGAAATTTTTGAATAAAGTGACTTTGTCTAGCCGGAAACACTTAAAATATGATTGCAATTAAAAGCTTCAATCGTTAGATCGATAGTGAAGAATAAATGTAAAGAAACTGTTCGTTCACCTCAGTTAACCAAAAGGAACGTTTAAAGTGACTAAAAATGGAGGAATATTCAAAGAACGAGACACTCAAGAAGAGTAGATATTTATCGGAATCATAAAATGAAGAAGTAAAGTACAAACATCTACGCGAGAAAATTGCAAATTAGAAAATATCACGGACAGAAGGATGAGAGGAAGAAGATCGGAGATAACGATAATAGATGGAAGATAGCGGAGATGATATGAAAGCTCGATGGGCGACGCTAGTCGACACAAACGCTAGTCTGATACATGTATAGACACACTTACACAAACACGGAGGGAAAGGTTGGACGAAAAATTTATCGTTTCAGCGATAACGAGAGTATAAGAAGAGTCGGACCGGGCGTTTTGGTCGTGTTTGTCGGTTTGCTCAGTCCCCGTTTGGGAAAGCTCGTTAGCCTAATCGTTCCAAAGATCATGAGATGAAGCAGAAACGAGAAAGAGCGTGAGAGACAGAGACAGAAGAAGTAAGAACGATAAAGAGTACGAGAGAATTATACGTCTGCTCATCAGAGTCCTTTGTTAGTAAAAACTCAAAAGTTTGTAGACGAGCAACAAATATTTCAATAGCTATAAATTATTTGCTGAAAGAACTTTCAATAATGATGCTCGATTTAATGACAATCGTTCACAATCGTATCCAAACAAAAATATGAGTTTACCCGAGCAATAACTCCAGTGTCAGGGAAATTATCGTTTATCTTGTACACAACAAACACCAAAGCACAAGAGCATCTAAATCATACACATATATGGGGCATTCCACGTCAAATCACGCGATCATCGGTCTGACCCCCTCGGATTTTGATGTCCAATGAAATGTGGGTTTCGTTTGGCTCAAAATATGACCTCAAATTTTTAGAACTTTTTGTTGCATTTTTTAGGGGTTGCCCGAGCTAAAAATCATTAAATTGAGTATAAACATAAAGAGGGGTCTTTTTCAATTTAATGATATTTTTTCACGTAAACTACGGCCCAAAACAGATACTTTCGTCATAGTTCGATAATTGGCAAAAAATAATTACTATTTTTTTATTATTTTAATTTTTTTTATTGTGTTTGGATCACCAGTTTTATTTCAAGTCGTCGAGGCTAATAATTTTTCGAAAGTTGTTGTCGTTTCTCTCTTAAAACAAGAAAAAAATCAATCATCACTGGAAATTATTTTTGTTGTTGTTATTCTCACTATGAGAAACAATCAAAATAATAAATGATAAAAAAAAAATAGTAATTATTTTTAGCCTATTATCGAACTATGACGAAAATATCTGTTTTCGGTCCTAGTTTCTGTGAACAAATTTAATAAATTTGAAAAAGGCCCCTCTTTATGTTGTCCCACAAATTCATGATTTTTTAGCTGGGGCAACCCCTAAAAAACGAAATAAAAATTTCTAAAAATTTGAGATCATATTTTGGGCCAAACGAAACCCACGATTTAACGGACATCGAAATCCGAGGGCGTCAGGCCGATGAACGCGTGATTTGACGTGGAATGTCCCATATACTGATATTTTCCGTGGAAAGGTTGGGTCAGAGGACGATAATGCGATCCGGGTAAGAGAGTCAATGAGAGTTGCATGGATGAAGCGACCGTTTCTGGGCTTGATATATAACAAAACTTGGCTAGAGAGAGTAAGAGAGAGAGAGGGAGAGTCGCCTGCGGGACTTGGCGACGAATTTCTCGCCCCGGTGTCGAGATAAACTTAATGGTTTTGGGGGGATGAAGGTTATAATTCGAGTCTCCGCAGTGTGGTCATGTGGGTGTTGGTTTGCTCGATCCCACACACATACACATATGCAAGCAAATTTTCATATATGCACGATGGGTCATCCCGAAATGCGCAAACCTGCTCGCCATTCTCGATTAAAGCATTCCCCCTGATGTTACTCTCTCCTTCTCTCTCGCGAACTATATCAACCGGTAGATTTCCAGTGTGGGAGGCTTGCATCTACCCTTAGTTTGCTCACCAAGATGGCGTCAGTATCTCCACGAAAAGAGAGAGGGTGTATAATAATCCGCTTGGTTGCTTCGAGATACCCAACTGACTTCTCTTTCTCTCTCCCTTCCTCTCTCACGGTTCTTACAGAAATTCTGAGGGAGAAAGGGAGCAATGCATCGTTCGGGGTAGCCAGAAACAACACCAGTTACGTTCGTATATTCCGCAGCAACTGATTCACCAGAAGCAACATCGGGATTCTGCTAAGCCGAGATGAAGCCGCACGACCGTTGATGGTGAATCGTCCCTCATCTGCGTCTCTACCTTTCTACCCTTGGACTGCAAGGAAATTCGGACATCGCGAGGGTAGCGCCAACCACAACGCGGTTCATCCCTTGCCAGGAAAACTTTCTCTGGCTTACACATCCACGTTCTCTACCGGGTTGTTACTGCTGCAAGTATTACTCCGATGTCCGGGATAGAGGGAGAGAGAGAGAGAGAGAGAGAGACCGGATGAGGTTCAGCAGGTTCACGGTCCACCGAATCCCCGAGCTTATCGAGGATCAGCAACCGTTTTCCAGGTAAATCGTATATCCATGTATCCTCGTTCTAGCATACAGAAGTCAGGAATGCAACGTCCTCAAGCTCTCGCGTGTGTACAGAACTACCCTTAATAACCCGAAGTGCCCGTACCAAATTTGCCTTTTTCCAAGGCTTCCGCTGTTATTTCGTAAGGGGAGAAGCGACGAAAGGGCCCTGACTTTTGAAGCTTGAAGGAGTTGAGAAAAAAATATTGGCACATTGACAACGCTGCCATCAGTCATTTCTTTTGACAGAAATACATTTCTACCGTGAAAAAATAAAAAACCACAACTCCACCGAATAACGACTGCATCGCATCTTTCGTAAACATGAGCGTTTCAATGTTATTGCCAAGTAACAGGATCACTTTTGAAATCCTTTTTATCCAATCCAATTTATGAATCCTATTTATAAATCCTTTTGAATCATGAATTTATGTTTGCATCGTTGGAACGCAATGAGAGTCAGTTTTTTTTATTTTCGATATTGTTCAGAATGTTTCTGCGAATTTGGCTCAAGATTCTTGATAGAGATCTAGTAAAAGGTTTTAATGATTTTTAAGTATGAGAATTTAGCTTTAGAGAGGATGAATCAGAGTAGAGAGGCGAGGCTATATTAAAAATGCATTTTTAGTAGAGAAATAACTGGTAGAGTTGTGAATGCGCCGAAGAATATCGACTTCATGTCCGAAGATTCATTGTCTTTAGTTTTAAAGACCTCATCTACGAATCCGACGTCATTCGATTAAAAATATGCAAGTTTTTTTTATTGTAAGTTGTCTTAATACTTTAATTTCAGCGAGCTTAATTAGAAAACTAGAAGGCTTTGCCCTACCAAATTTCAATTGCCTCCATTAAGTATTGCGTATTTCAAATTGACCTCTAATTGACCTAAAAAAAAATGAAATGAACGTAACTGGTGTTTAAAGTGGTATTCTGGTCTATAATTTTTGAAAAATCAATGTTTTTCATATTTTTAAAGTTTAGACCTTTAAAAATATATCCTCGAAAGGAAATTGTTTAATTCTAATAATTTACGGAGTTATAGCTATTCTAGTGACGCAGCAACACGCCCGTCACGTCAGAGCGTAACTTTAAGGGGGTATTCTTGTCTAGAATTTTGAAATAATCAATTTTTTTTTACATATTCTCAGAGTTTAGACTTTTACGACATCCTCGAAAGAAATTTTTTGAATTCCAATAATTTACGGAGTTATAGCTATTTTAGTGACGCAGCAACTACGACACTTTTTCTCAAAAATTACTTTTCTCAACACGACTGACATGATATCTCCAGTCCGACTGAACAAATTTACTTCAATTTTTTTTTACCATTGCAAAAAAATTAAAATCTATGAAAAAAGAGTAAAGAAAACGCCTTTTTTGTACAGACTGCTGCCATTTTGCAAAATTTTTGTTTTCCGTTTTCTCTGAGGTAGAGACTATAACGATATTTTTACTAATTAAAAGAATCTTTTTTTAAATTTTGTATGGAATGACTCGGAAGGTTGCAATCGTCTCAGCTACCCCTTTTTTTACCCCCAACTTTACCAGCTTAGGTAAAGTCGGGTAAACCAGGTATCACTTATTGAATTTTCATTTTGTTTCTCGAAATTTTTATTGTTTATTGTAAAAATTTTAATAAATATGTTGTAAAACAAGAATGGTTGAAATATTATTTTTTTATCGCGTTCAACAAAACGGTCAGAATAGTCAGAATGTACGTCTCTAGACCAGAATATTGCCTCGACTATCGACGAGAGATCACTAAATCAAGCTACAAGCAATTTAATTTCCAAACCCATTGACAGATTCAATTAAACTTGTGCAAATTGTCGCGGGGGCTCGCCCAAAATCGAGAAAGCTATTGAGTGGGTTGAACGGTGTACAGTGGAACACTGGAAAGGAAATGGGAAAGGGTTGGCGTGTAGCTTGCGTAAATATCCCAACCAAGAGCTTATTGTGTACCGTCTGGAACGGTAAACCAAGCACAACGAAGGGAGGAGTGCGGTATAATGGCCGAGAGTGCGAGAGCGAATTTCCAAGATCTTTGGTTGGATAATCGGTTGGGATACTGGATCTTGCGGACCCGGGAACCAGGACTACAATGCACGTTCTGGCACTGGCAGTAAGGAAAGGCACGTATAGAAACGTGATAGCGTTGGAGGACCGAATGCACCGAGCCAAAGTGGGTATATACATTTTTCCCCACTCGCTCGTGCTGTACGTGATCCTCTTTTTTTCCTATTTGTTACGCCGTGCAGAATCCAAGAGGGGTTGAAGTTGGGGGAGGAGGCTCGCTGCTGCTTGTGCAAACTTTTCATGAACGAAGGAAACAAGAGGGAGAGATAGTAAGAGAAAAAAAGAGAGGTTTAAAAGAAAAGAGATAGCCATGAGAAGCTCGGAATCGTAAGAATAACCATAGAGAGGAGAGAGAGGGAGGGTGAGGACACGCGAGGGTGGCAAAGCGGAATTTCCATTTGGCCTCCCTCCTCGTTAAAGTAAAGACGGGAGTAAAGCATCGTGTGGAGCATAGCGAGGAAGAAAAAACGACAGAGAGAAAGCCCGTCGATTCCATTACCCTCCATCCTCGGGTTTACACCCCCCCCCCCCCTCCCCTCCTCCCATTCCAGCAACCAACCCCTCCTCCTATTTCTGCCATTTAGAGTGGCGCGCTAACGCTGCAACCCCCGGAAAACACCGGAAGAATAAAAGAGAGCCGAGGAGAATGAGGGAGGATGGAAAAGAAGCCACTATAGAGTACGAGGGGGGTGGAAAATAGTAGGATATATTCTATTATTCCGAAATAGCTGCAGCGAGAAGCCAAACGCTCAAGAAGGAGAGAAGAGCGAAATAGAGAATGGGCAAAAAATATCTGTCGGTCCGATGCTTCGTCCATTAACTTTTTTTTTTCTTCATCCCTCCCTTACCTCTCGTCATAAGGGAGGGGTGGGATGGATTCCAAGGGGGATATTTCTGAACTAAGATCCGGAAAACCAAAATGCCAACTGTCTCGGCAAACATAGAACAGTTTGGAGAAACTTTTCATCCCCTACTGAGATTTTCCTCCTCGGGGCCAAATTTTGCAACCCCCTTACCAAAAAAACTTATCTCTTCGAACTTTAACGATTTTCCTACAAGGAACCTTTTTTATTCGTTCTCTTTTTTTTTCTTTTTGTTGCAGCGTCGGCGGTTTTTTTTCGCAATCGAAGAGGACGAGAAGGCCAAGTCAGTCAAGGTTTTGTGGAAAATTTTGGAAAGCTCTCGACGCACAAATGGAACGAGCGGATTCTGGGAAAATTGATTTTCACCGCTCAACGAAGATTAAATTTTAATCATGATGGTCCGGCAATTACCAGGTGTGTAAGTATGAAACCGGAATTTGCCCATAGGTGGCGCTAGATGTCGATGCAGTTACCGACACATCACGTCAGCGGTGTCTTGTTATTGTATTGATATTGTATGAAATTCCGGTTTCATACTTACACACCTGGTATTCGATGCTTATTATGTCCAGAATTATTATATAGCATCCCGTGGAGGGAAAATTTTCGATCATCGATTTCGCTTTCTGACAAAGCATCGACGAGCAGTATTATTTTGGTGAGATTGACGTGAGATTTCGATGATATTCAATATCGAGCATACAATTTCTGCACTGAGAAAACAATGTACCAGCATTTGTTGACTGTTGACAAATGTAAAGTTGAATATGGCGAAATGAATTATTTTTTAACAGTTAATAAATTTAATTAATATTTTTTGGCAGTTAATAAATTATTATGACACAAAAAAAATATTTCTTAACGACTAACAAATTTTGTAACAGTTAAGGAATATTTAAGTTAAAGTGCCAAGTAAATATATTTCTTTACTGCAAATAAACTGTTTTCTCACTGTGATATCTTTCCCCTGATTTTATCGCTCGTTTCTATTCGTAGCTATTGAATATTCCAATTATTGATTTATAATTCAAATTTAGCTCATTTTCACGTTGAGATTGTCAGAAAATTTAAACTGTCAGAATAATCAAATTCCGCGAACTCTCAAATATCACATTTCACATTGATTATATGCTTTTGAGACGGTTAAAAAAAATTATTTCTCAATTCTTCTTTCATTTCTAAATTTTTTATCCATTTTCTCAACTTTTCTTCAATGTATAAGTTTTTTGTAGGTTCAATTTTTTAATTCAACTCGAATTTAATCAATTTCGTAGTGCATTCGTTATATTTGGGATGGATTATCGATTATAACTGAAGTATTGAGCATTTAAAAAATATTCGTTTCCAATATTTTTTAAATGTTTAATACTTTACTTCACATTTTCAAAAATGGCTAGAATCCAGGTTTTCTGATAATTTGTATTATCACGAATAATATGCACACTAAATGGTTTCGCATATCAATAATTACGCTATCAAAAAACAAAATTGTGAAAAATCTCATCATGTTTATTTGAAGAAAAGTTTCGGGAATCTTGATGAGAAATGCAATAGAAAAAATATTCTCTTAACCGTCCTGAGGAATCAAATGTCAAGTATTTATTAAAATTTTCTCTTTTATTTTATTTCTTTTAAGGAATTACGCCTAATTGACAGCCAAAAATATTGAAATCTTCGAAAAATTTTAGTGGGAAAAACTTCAAAGTTTTCTTAATAAATTTGTTCACGCTTTCAAGACAACTATCCTGATTATCTTAATTAATTAAATTTAATTTATTCTTTTTAATTTAAAAAAATTAATATTTCTCATAGATACGATAGTTTTTTATCTTGAAACTTAACCGAACTTAGTTCTTCTATGGAATATTTTTTATTAAACCGGGGGTTTGTATAATATTAATTTCGAAAAATGAACACCCAGTTTGAGAATTTAAACATTTTCACAATTATTCTTTTTTTTTTTTTTGAAACCGTATCAATAACGAGATCACATTTTTCAAAAATTATATAATATTCTAATATTGTTCAATATAATAATATTTGTCGAATATTATTCAACTCCATTAGCTTCTTTCGTTAAAAAATCGTTAATCATCTGCTCGATTTTACATTGTCAGAATGCGAAAACAAAACGATAGGCTAAATAAATAATTCCGAGTTTTCTCATTATTTATTTGTGCATCAAAGCGAGGCTCGTTGATGGCGACGTTCAGTTAAAAAAAAAACCGAAAATCTCTCGAATCGAGGGAATTTTCATGCGTGCCTTCGATTCGTTCTGCACGAGAAACAAAAAGCGTTTGTAATTTTAACAATAATCGAAACGGTCCCCAAATCTCTTGTATTCCCAAAAGCACAAAAAAGTCCATAATTCATGGGGTGATGTATTTTCGAGGTTCAACAAAAAATGTTCAATTTTTTTCTTCGTCCATCCTTCAAAAGAAATTCTAGATAATCGATGAATATAATTGAAAACAACAGAAACACATGATGTATCCTATCTTATTACGTACGAACTACGCAACGGGAGGAAGTTTATATTTAATACGATATACGCAAAACGCTCGATCGACCGAGTTACGATGACGAAAATGTGTCTACAGACAAAGTCCCCATTTCTCAACCTCCCATTTCTTAACCGCTCCCACATCTTGACCGAGTTACCATGGCAACCATTCCCACATCTTGACTTCCCCTATTTATGGTTTCACCACTCTAACGGACGTACGTACGTAGGCGCGTGCGCAAGTGTAAAGAGATCGGAACAGCGCATGCGCGCTCAACGAGCATGCGCGCCTACGGCGTACAATATGGCGCCGGATCGAAAGTGGGGACTGTAGGGGAAATCAAGGTGTAGGAATGACCTACTTTCGGAAAGTCAAGAAATGGGGACTTTGTAAGGAGGAAACAAATGAAGATTAATTTGTAGCGTATGATAATGTCCGTGCAAGCTTAATTAGTGCCGCAACAACATTTTCGTTCAGTGGTGTCTTTATTCGACCATCTAACGAACGATTTTTAATGAAAGTCATAAATCGCGTTGCCCTCTCGTTCTGTCGTTCTTCGTCATTCTCTGCGATTGCTTTTAACGAGGAGCGAAGTTAAAAAAATTCAGCAAAAAAAAAATAAAAGACAAATTGTTCAGTCTCGTCTGACCATTCGTGAATCAACGCTACTGACGAAGAACGACACCGGACGAGATCGCATATACTAATTGTCTAAGGAACAAGAAAATAATAATATTAGTAATAACGGTAATAACGATGATGAAAAATGAATAAAATGTATTTTATGATATTTTACGCATAAAATTATTGGCATGTTCGTCGATGCACGATTTTCATCGAACCGCAAATCCAGAGATTCGCGTGATCGATCGTGCCCGATTCGAGAACAGCGACTAAACGAAATACTATGTACTTTTAAGTAGGTTTGTATAAAGAGAATGGGTGGGGCAGAAACATAATTACACGGAAATACACTCCCGCTCAAAAGTTTGGAAACACCGGTCAATATTTCTTCCCGCATAACTCGGTAAAAAAAAGTTAATCGAATTGTAAAAAAAGCGTTTTGACGGGAAGGAATTCAGCTTTATTATGCTATTTAAAAATATTTTTGATAAATTTTTCTCGATCCGGTACGCATTTTTGTACGTGACCGTTTTTTGGCCTTTTTCGACCCACGCAAATCGGGCGCATGACTTAATTTTTTTTGTCTTTTTTATCTACGACACATTTGAAAGGGTTGGCAGAAGCTCCATTTTCGTTTTTTTAAAATTTTCGTACGATTTTTTCTCGCAGCTATTCAACTTTTAGCTAAAAACGACAAATTTTGAAATATGCAACGTAACTCAAAGAGTTCAAGAGAAAATGTCCAGTATTAAAAAAGTAGCATAGGTATATAAGGAATCGCTTGGAATTATTTCAGAATTTTCCTATGACATTTTTTTTTTTACTATTTACACTCGAAACTCTGATGATGACTCCCAACAAAAAATTGTATCTGATTGAAATTTCCGTACTTCGTGATACAATAAAAATGTGAAAAAATTCAGCAACATTTGGCATGATATAAGAAATAATAATTATTGATCATTGTTCATCATTGCTTAATAAATTGTTTATGCAATTGTTTAAACAATTTGTTGATGACTTTTGGGCAATATGATTATTGATAATTGTTGTTAATAGCATGCCAAATGTTGCTGAATTTTTTCAGATTTTCATTATATCACGAAGTACGGAAATTTCAATCAGATACAATTTTTCGCAGGACGTCATCGTCAGAGTTTCGAGCGAAAATAGTTGAAAAAAAATTTCATAGGAAAATTCTGAAATAATTCCAGGTGATTTCGCGTATACGTACGCTACTTTTTCATACTCGAAATTTTCTCTTAAGCTCTATAGTTTTGACTGACGTTGCATTTTTAAAAAATTTCGTCCTTTTTTAGCCAAAAGTGAAATAACTTTGCGAGAAAAAATCGTACGAAAATTTAAAAAAAAACGAAAATGGAGTAACTGCTAACACTTTCAAATGTACCGTCGATAAAAAAGACAAAAAAAATGTCCTAAAGTAATGCACCAAATTCGAGGTGGTCGAAAAAGGCCAAAAAACAGTCACGTACAAAAATGCGTACCAGATCGAAAAAAAAAAAAAAAAATATTTAAAAAAAAAAAGTAAAATAGAGTTGAATCCTTCCCGTCAAAATGCTTTTTTCTAAAATTCGATTATCTTTTTTTTGACGCAGTTATGCAACTTCTAGAGCGGCAAGAAATATTGACTAGTGTTTCTAAACTTTTGAGCGGGAGTGTATATTTGAAAGAAAAAAAAGAAGAATCACGGTACGATTTTGAAAATCCTTGGGAGAAAGGAAGTCACGTGAGATCGAGTGTAATGTAATGAGAAAGTTACTTGTGTCTGTTTGGGGAGGAAAAAAGATGTGCAATTATCGGTACCATTCATTATCATTGTCATCGAATGTTTCTACGATTATTATTACGAAAAAAAATGATTATTGTTGTACAATTATTGTAATTTCACTCGCTATGTCAGAGAGACAAGATTCATTCTCCACAAATCCAGGTACTTTTTCATATGAAAAATTGTCTCATAATTTTTTCCCATTTCGCCAATATGAAAGTTATAAAATTGTTTGCGATTTTTTGCAACATTCAAATTCAAATCTTGAACCGATTTTTTTTTTCAGTTCAGAGTGTCGTGAAAAGTGCTGATTATGAAAGAAAAATTTGGATTTTTTAAATAATTTTTTTGAATCAATTATTAAAACTATTGTTGCACGACGGCCCCCTTAAGCCGGTTAATACTTTTTGTGACTTTCAACCATCAAATCATTTTACTTTTGTTGTATCTTGAACAAATTCACCGACATTTTGCCGAAACTAAAAAAAAAAAAATTCTGTGGCCCCCTTTTAACAATGATAATTTTTTTTTCTCACAAAATTGTTTTCACAGTTAAAAATGTTTTTCTTTTTGATGGTCCATCTTAACCCTGATGATCGGCCTGAAGATGGATGAGTACATAAAATTCATCATAATTTGAAGAAAAGCCAAAATTTTCTGAGCTAATTTTTTAGGGTGGTCCATTATGCCCCGGGTATCGCGGATCGGCCTAAAAATGAGTCAATACATCAAATTCATGATAATTTGATGAGAAAACAAAATTTGTTTCTTGGACCAAATTTTTGAGAGGGGCCTTTTTGTCCCGCCCTAATTATTAATTAATTTTTTTTTTAAGTGCATATTTTTAACGACACACTGGTAAAGAAAATGTAGAATAGCTCTGAAACATTTTGTACGTCAGAATTATTTCTTTTGCCCAAAGTTTGAATTTTAATATGGGAAAGAAATTGCCCAAAGCTAAAAAATCCGAGATTACTTTTTCGCTTGAAAAATCAACTGGGAAGTCAATGAAAGTGTCAGCCGGTTTGTGAAATTAAATTTATACGAAAAATGATGTACGGATTTGCCTCCCAGTCCCACCCAAAGCGATGTACTAAAATCCAATGTCCGACCAGTTATCGGCCAAGTGCCGATATGTAATATATTGTATAATATTCTTTCGCGTTATCACACTTTATACAATTTTTAATTTTTTCGTCTCCATTAGGAAACAACAGAATAAAAAGGCTTGTACGAAGTTGCACGAATTTTTCGTAACGAGAATGGAGAAAAAAAAAATTATACCAGATGCGAAAAGTGCAATTTGTGACGTCGAATTATTTCTAAATAGTCAATTATTCACGATACTTTCTTTCGAATGCAAAGAATCTTGTAAATATTCACGCACTTTTTTTTTATCACTACTGCCGATGGAAATAATTCGTACGTAAAAAGTAAAATGTTTCACGACGATGATTGAGATTTTTTTTTTAAAGGCTTTTCCAATAAGTCGTTGTGAATTAACACGAGAGCAGCAATGCCATCACATTTCGAATTGAAAATCGAATGAAAATAAAATCCATGCCAAAATTAGAGATCTTCTTGTTTTACGGTACAAATGCGAAATTTTCATTGATTTTGGAAATTTGGCATGGAAATTGCTTTCATGATTTTTCGCTCGAACTGTGATGGGCATTTTTGCTGGAAAATATAAATAAATAAATAAATATATATATATATATATATATAGATGGGGCATTCCATCCCAAATCGGACAGTTTGAAAAACTTTTTTTTTTTATTTCCTCAATTTTTTAACATTTTTTAGTACCCATCGAATGACCCATCCTGTTAATTTTTGACATTTTTTTAATTACCCGTTCAAAAGATATTAAATTAACAAAAAAACCGCTATTTTTTTGGTATTTTGGTTATAACTTCTTTGATAATGATCAAAATTAAAAGTTTTTTTTTGAATTTTTGTTTTTTATGGCCTTTTCATAAAAAAATACAACAAAAATATTCGACGGGTTTTTGAATGAGTTTTTGGAGTTTTAAGCTTTAAATCGCGTTTTTAAAAGTGAGTGTCATTTTTTATTTAAAAAAAAAAAAAATTTCTAAACATCTATCTATTCAACAATTTTTAAAACTAGTCCGATCGTGGGATCTCCATAACTACTATTTTTTTCGATTTTTGAAAATAATTTTTTTTTTCCAATCAATTATTATGAATACCAATTTTTGTTACTGTATAGTATTTTTTTCGATATTTAGAATTTATTTTGAAACTCTTTTATTGATAACAGGTTCTTAAAAATAATAATTAATCGTTAAGCCTGTTTATGAACAATAATAACAACAGTTTTTATTTATTTACGTATTTTTTTTAAAACCTTACATATACGATTATTTCCTGAATTAGAATATTCCTTTGTCAATACGTTTCGTTGCTCATTGGAATAATTGAGCGAAATTTTAAAAAATTTTTGACAAAGAAAAAGTGTCAAAATTAATTCAAAATGATTAAAAAAAATACGATACAGTAACAAAAAATGGTATTCATAATAATTTATGAAAAAAAAAAATTATTTTCAAAAACCGAAAAAAATAGTAGTTATGGAGATCCCACGATCGGACTAGTCTCAAAAATTGTTGAAAAGATGGATGTTTAAAACAAACAATTTTTTAACAAATCAAAAATGACATTCACTTTTAAAAACGCGATTTAAAGTTTAAAACTCAAAAAACTCATTCAAAAACACGCGGAATATTTTTGTTGTATTTTTTTCTGAAAAGACCATAAAAAACAAAAATTTTGAAAAAAAAAACTCAATTTGGGCCATTATTAAAGAAGTTATGACCTAAGTACCAAAAAAGAGCAGTTTTTTTGTTAATTTAATATCTTTTGAACGGGCAATAAGAAAAATCTCATAATTTAGCGGGAAGGGTCTTTTTATGGGCACTAAAAAATATAAAAAAATTGAGGAAATAAAAAAAAAAGTTTTTCAAACTGTCCGATTTGAGATCGAATGCCCCATATATAAATAGGTAATCTCTCCGTTTAATAGAAGGTAGATCGTGTTATTCTCGCTTGTGAATGATCGAGTGGCAAAAGGAAAGAAAGTGGCCAAATAAAGTTGTTTCGTCGAGGAGCGAAAGTGCGTTCGTCTGGATTTTAAAAAGGGAAATTGAGAATATAAAAGTGATTGTGAATTTACGCATTTTCGTCGAAAACTTTATCGAGGCTGCTCCGAAAATGGCCATTATGTATAAAATAGAGGAAGAAAAAAAACGAAAAACAAAAAATTGGAAAAAAATAAATGCTCGGATACATGCGAATGAGACGACGAATGAAGATGAGGTTTGATCGAGAAAACGGGGAGAAAATATAAGTGCACTGAGGCTAAATAATCTAGCGGCGCACGATAATAATGTTATAGTGAAATTATTCCAAAGGGACTAAAAAAAAACGAGGAGAAAAACAAAGAATCATAAAGAAGAAGGAAATTGTGAGGCGAAACAATGGAGATCCTGATAACAAGCAATTTTGTGACTTTGATAGGGACAAACGACTTTGATCACAATTTTGAAATTGCGCTCTCTGATTATCGTTGTTATAATTATAGTTGGAATAATTGCCGAATAAAATTTTATTTCATGTGAGAAGAACAGAGCCCGAAAAAAAATGAAATTTTTCATTGAAACGATGAAAAATTGAGGAATAATATGTGTATACTGAATTGAACGGCAAAGCTCGATCGAATCGTCGACGATATTCATAGAATGATGAATTTGGAAAAAAAAAAATAATAATAATAAAAAAACGACGATTCGAGTGCGACGGTGACAATTTTCGTCGAGACCGATCGAAATGTACACAAAAATTAAAAGAACAAGATTAAGTTGGTAATGAAAAATCGCCTAATCGATCGATAGTTTATCGCGAAGTCAAAAACTTTTTTTCCTTCCCATAAATGAAGTTATCACGATAAATTATATTCATTCCAATCCCTATTTGCTTCGCTGTAATGTAAAATACAATAATTCTTGTGTTGTATGTAATGTCAATTATGTTACAAATAATAAAAAAAAAAAAAGGAAAAGGAAATTTTCATGAAATAGAAATTTTCATTGGGAGTTGAAATTTTTAGGTCCTATCGAAATTTTCCATGTTTTTCCCATGAAAAAATTGCCACTAGTCGAAAGTTTTGCAGCGTTGCGCAAATCATTTTCTATTCGGTGTTTAGTATCAATTGCGAATGGGATTGACTTAAGTGAAATTTCATGCTTAAAAACGATAAAAACGATTTTAGTCAGATTTTACGAAAATTTGACTGAACAGACAAAAATGAAATTAAAAAAAAAAAGGCTCTGGAATCAGAAAATTTTACGTTATGGAGTAATGAATTGAAATACTTCCGAAGAATTGAAACAACAAAAGTCTAAACACATTCAAAATTTCACAGTTTTTCAAATCAGTCAAGTTGAATTTTGAATTTTTCAAGATCGTAAAAATCCAAGTTCCATATTTTATTTTTGGTTTCATTTTTTTATATATCTTGTACTCATCTTAGAAGATCCTGAAATTTTCAGAGGTGTTTTTTTTGTTTCAAAAATATAAATTTTTGAATTTTTAAAAATCGTGCAAATCCACGATCAACATTGAATTTTTGGTTAAATTTTTTTTATATAACATCTTGTACTGACCTTAAAAGATCCTGAAATTTTCAGGATGGTGTGTTTTTGTTTCAAAAATATAAATTTTTGAAGTTTAGTAAAAATTTTTTTTTTTCAATTGTCATTAATTGAAATTTGTACTGCTCGAAATTACATAATTACATGATTGCTCAACTTTACTTAACTTAGAGGAAAAACAAACCAAATTTTTTTTACTAAAATTCCAAAATTTTCATTTTTGAAATAAAAACACACCATCCTGAAAATTTTAGGATCTTTTAAGATTAGTACAAGGTATTGTATAAAAAAAAATTAATGTTTATCGTCGATTTGCACAATTTTTAAAAATTCACAAATGTATGTTTTTAAAGAAACAAAAACACCTCTCTAAAACTTTCAGGATCTTTTAAGATCAGTACAAGGTATTATATAAAAAAATTTTAACCAATAATAAAATATGGAACGTGGATTTTGACGATTTTTGAAATTCATTATTTTTCAAAATTTTTTTTCAGACTATTTCCTTTTTCGTAGCCCCAAGTATAATCTTCATAACGAATTCAGAACGATTTTTCGTAACTATAATAGTTTTCGAGATATTTGAAAAATAAACTTGAGAGATTTGAAAAATTGCGAAATTTTAAATTTTGAATAACTTTTGAAAAAAAAAATTTTAACTTTTTCCCTTTGGTAGAACTCTGTTTTATTGAAAACGAAAACTTCTGACCCAACTTCATCGAAATTGAGAGAGGTTGATTCCAACTCTTGGTCGATTTGACATAGAATAACCCATATCTTTTTTTTTACTCGAGAGCGCGAGTCTCTGCAATTCTGAAATTACCATTTTCATTTTCAATAAATGTGAGTTTTTGTGCCACGAGAAAGAAAATCATCGATGTAAAAAAATTCAAGTTCATTTCCAAGTTTTTAAAGAAAGATAAGCAAAATTAAAAAATTTCAACGATTTTGAAAAATTCAGGGGACGCTTAGACACAAGTTTGTTTGCTCAAAGTTGTTAACTTCCATTCATCGTTGATTTCAAAAGGTTTTTGATAAACTATCGTGAATTCTTAAAATCTCATAGTAATCGAAGATCGTTGAAGCGATTCGGCTGAAAAAAAAACGGCAAACATTAAAAAATCGTCGAAGGTATCTTTTTTTTCGGACGTTATTCGAGCGCGAGAATTTGAAATGCAAAAACAATGCAACACTTTTTAGACGTTGCGGAGAATGCATTTTATTTTTATTTAGAAAAAAGAAAGCTTATTTAGAAAAATATAAAAAAGCTAGTGATGTTGATAGCAAAAAGAAAAACTACGAATAAGACACGAGCGAAAATTTCCTATGATTTTCGTTTCAAAGTCCCACGGAAGAATTTTTCTTCTTGCATGAATGAGAAGTTGAACCAAGAATCATTATTCGCTCTCGATTATTATATCTTTACGCCACGACTGTTCATCTTCCCGCACGATCTTTGGTGAGAATCGCGAAAAAAAATTTCATTTGATTCGTCCTTCAAGTAGACGAGAAAAAAAAAATTAATACTTGTACGCTTATTTATACACGTCGAGGTCGAAAGAGGGAAATCGCGCATATTCGCGGTGGCGATTCACGATCAACGTGACGCAGCCGACGATAATTCACGTATTTTTGTAGCTAACTATAGTGTCCATTTTGTGAATCGACGTTGAGAACGATCTCAGCTGAACTTCCTGACTATTGGCAATGAAGACCGGTTGAGTCTCGTCCCATTCTTTCGGTATGCCGCAATCAGGCACCGTGTACGTTAAAATGTCGAACGAGCAGAGACAATCCAAAAGCGGTAAAAAGCTGACCGTACCTGAGTGAAAAAATAATAATTTGCACAAATTGAAAAACAATAGCCAAAAAAAATTCATCGACAGATTTTTTTGTCGCGCAATTACCAGTTATTTGTCTAATGACTTCACGGATTTCTTTCTGTATGGTTTTTGTGTCCTTAGTACCAACGTTGGGCAGCTCCGTCTTGTTGCCCTGATTGTCACCGGACCCATTTTTCGTCTGTCCTTCGTAATCAACCTTGAAGTCCCACTTTTCTAAAACCTCTTTCGTATTGACATTGGTAATGACGAGCGTGATTTGCTGAACCTTCCTCTGAACCAACCAATCCTCTACTTGGGCGAGAACAGTTTCCAGAAATGACTTGATCTTTTCATCCGTAGACATGAGAAAGAAGAGACCAAAGTGTTCGGCAGGTTCGAAAGTTTCCGGCGGATAGATCCCACGCTGATAAAGTATGCTGTTTATTCCATATACTGCAACGATAACAAGATTCCTGATTGTGAACGAAACTGATATTTCATGACTATCAAGAATTTTCAGGTAAAAAGTAAGTATATATACTAGGGTGATTCATTTCAGGGCAACTATTTTTTTTTGACCTATCGTGCCCGAAAACCTTTAGTTGGTACCCAAAAACGAAGTTTCGTGAAGGGGGGGTGTTGCAGTCAAACAATATTTAGAGGTCGCGAATCAAAATTGAAGGATTCCCATTTGATTAACATTAAAAAAAAAAAATTTCTCATTATTAGTGTTACCATTCCTTGAATTTTGATATCGCGATATTTTCCAAGTGGGTACTTATAGGAAATATGATACTCTACAATAAAGTTCATCGAGCCATATCCGTAAATTCAACCGTTTCAGCGGTATCATTATTTCAAGTGAATAGTGTATGAAAATATCTATCGAAACGGCTGTAACGCCTAAGCTATTGGATATATCGAAAAAATTCAAATGAGAACTTTGTAGAGAAAGTAATTTGCTACAAAAAAGTCTCATAAGCCAAGCGCGTAAATTCAACTCTTTTTCAGGTATAGGTGTATGAAGTAAAATAGATAGATATTTTTTTGTTTTACTCAATCAAACGAACTCCATTTTCTATGAGATAGCACGTACAAAATCATCAGAAAAACCATTCAACAAATGTTACAAAGAATTCCTTATGCAAATAAATCAATAAAACAAAAACAAAAAATCTATTTATTTTACGAAATCCACCTATAGATGAGAAAGAGTGGAATTTACGGGCCCGGCTTATGAGACTTTTTTGTAGAAAATAACTTTCTCTACAAAGTTCTCATTTGAATTTTTTCAATATATCTAATAGCTCAGGCGTTACAGCCGTTTGAATAGATATTTGTATACAATATTCACTTCAAACAATGATACCGTGGAAACCGTTCAATTTACGGACATGGCTCAATGAACTTTATTGTAGAATCATATTTCCTATGAAAACCCACTTGGAAAATATCGCGATATCAAAATTCGCGGAATGGTAACACTAATAATGAGAAATTTTTTTTTTTTTCAATGTTAATCAAATGGGAAACCTTCAATTTTGATTTGCAACCTCTAAATATTTTTTGACAACACCCCCCTTTTACGAAACTTCATTTTTGAGTACCAACTAAAGGTTTTCAGGCACGATCGGTCAAAAAAAGAGTTGCCCTGAAACGAATCACCCTAATATATACATTATATACGTGGAATATGGCAGCATGGGAAATTCTCTTTGTACGAGGAATTTAGCCATTTTCAATAAATGCTCAAAGCGACTGTAATAATTACAGAAAAGTTTCTTAAATAAAGTCAGAAAGTGAAGAAATATTTTTTCATAAATTATTCAGCATATTATTGAGGGTTTTTTGGTAACAAAGTTAGAAAATTATATTTTTGGAAAATGAATATAACACCAAAAACGATGTATCTTTGAATAAATTAAATGAACCAGGACTCGTTGCAGTTTCATCAATATCATATTTATTCGTGAAAGAATAACGAGACTGAGACTAACGTCATGGAAATAATAAAATTTTAGATTTCATGTTCACATTTTATAATGTTCCGTAGCTTTTTCAACATAATGGAAAGTTCCAGGACAAACAAAAATTTTCATGGGTTCACCGATCAGAAACCCTCAATGGAGATGCTTTGTGCTCAAACTTTGTATAAATGGCAATTTTATGATCACCGAATAAGAGGAGAAACTCAAATAAAAAATCGCCAAGAAAACAAGGCGCGATAGCTGAGAATTTGTGGATAGTACAATAAAGAAATTAATCGAAAAAATGCAGAAATTACAATGGAATTTCCATAGTTGAGAATTTGCATAACATCAAATAAGAGCATGCATCATGGAGTAGCATCGCGGCATTGAACAATGAAATAAACAAAAAATAAATTGACGACGCTCTCAAGTCGATAAAAACTGTGTAATTCGTGATCGAGCGAATTTCCCGTATGATCGTAGCAAAATCAAATTGTGCTAAAAAAACTTGTTCAACATAAAATGTCGCAATTATCGAGAACAGAACATAAAATTATTCGAATCTTCCAACGGCAATAAAACATAACCTTACTTTACCGGCCTTCGTTTTTTTTCCGCTCCACGCGTCGATTACTTACGCAAATATTTACGCACTAACTCCGCGGAACCCTTCAGCGTGATGCATTTCGCCTTTTGCTGCGTTTCCGTCATAATAACGGACTCTTTAACTTATTACGGGAAATAATTTTATTGACAAACTATAAACCAAGTAAATACCGCCGAACGAAACATGCGAACGCGGGAATCCATTCGTGGAGTACAGTGCTGCCCTCTGGACTCTCTTAAGCGTCGGTGGAACTTTAAAGACTGCTTTTAGGGTAAAACAGGTAACTGTCAAACGTAGTAAAATAATATGGACACGTGAAGTTTTCTTTTTTATCAACGTGTGCCGAAGCTTAATAAACGTCTTCAAGTAACAAAAAAAACTTTGAAAATTCGAAAAAATTATTTTGCCTCAAGTGCTTTTCATATTTCAATATCGCTTTATCGTGTATTACTTTTTTCCCAATGCGAATTTACAATGCAAAATAATTTACAATTTACAAACAAAACATTGTCGGTCGGAACGAAAAGTAACAAATATGTACATCTAATACATAAGAATGAGTCGTCATCAGCTCTCTAGTGTTTTATACGTACCCAAAATTCAATGTTTCCTCTGTATGAAAAATAAACAAGTCTTTTACGCTCCGTCTTCAACCGACGCTCGACGCACCGCTCAAGTTTTCTCGTTTGAAAAAAATAATAATAACAGTTGAAGCTTCGCGTACGATGGTTGACAAGTTCGCCGGTAGAGGCGTCGTGATCGCGAAACGCTGCTCGAAAAGGGGGGATAGAGAGGCGATTACGACGCTGCCTTACGACGGAATGCGTCACCAACTCGTCTTCTCCCGTTCTCCGTCCGAAAAACCCGAACAGTCGCCATTTTGTGTGTCAGTTATTGTACAACGAGCGAGCAAGCTGTGTGACGCTGAATCCGAGAGACGAGTGTGAAAACAAAAAAAACGAAAAAAAAAACGTACCGAGTGGCGGACAATGCAAGTCGGCATTTTGACGGGGTGAGATACGTGAGTGTCGTTATTAATCGAGTCTCTTTATTTCGGAAATTTTTATTCGGTTATTTTCCCAAAAACATACGCCCTGCAAATAACGTTCGTAAAATAATCGTAAATGAGCGATTGATTATTCACGAGGGTGAGGGCATAAGAGAGAGAGAGATAGAGAGGGAAATTGCTTTGGCATTTCTTCGAGGGAAATTTGCATCTCCAAGCTTTGTTTTTTCTTGTTTAATATTTCACAGACTGAGCGGCTCTCAGACGCTAAATAAAAAAAGTAACTCGGACACGATAATTTGCCCGAGTACTGTTTATTTTTATTCTTATCTTCTCTCCACGCCCATTCTTTTTATTATGAAGCAGTGCGCATGAAATCGCTGGTGTGTATAGTTTACGAAAAAAAGAAAAAAAAAATACGGGACGCCAGTCCGCGCACTGTTGCGAATACGCGTCATCGTGGTGGCCTTCTACGGGGAGCGAATGTAAGAGAGAGAAAAAAGGAGCTGTAACCGGCGGCCGGTAAAGAAGAGATCTCGGTATCGTCGCGGCGCGCGGTGTCTTCGGGGTTTACGAAGCCGCTGCTGCGATATGCCGAGATTCACGAGAGAGTCTTCTCGTCGTCGCTTCTCTCGCGTCACGGCGATCACGCGTTTCGCGTCACGACGAATTCGTCGCGCTTCGTCGTTGTCGCGTTTTACCGACGAGTCTCGTGAACTCATCGCCGGGCCTCGCGGACCTCTCGGTCGGTCATCGCGCGATTATGGATGAAAAACGAAAAAAAAGTCACGACGTAACGGGCAAAACAAAATTTTTGATAAGCATAATTCGCGTTTTTATTACGCTTGAAGTAAACAAACGCACACACACGTATATTCACAAACATGAAACGCGCCGATGTCGCTCCTCCACGCTCGGTCGGTAATGGAGGACGCGCGCGCGAGCGACGATAAACGCGTCAACGAGGCAATCGTCGTCGGAAATGCCCATACATGCGAATATTCGCGTTTTTGGAGTTTCATTTTTGCAATAAACAATCGTCGCGAATAAATTTTGTTCTCTTTTCTTTATTTTTTATCTTTCTCCGACATTAACGGTCAATGTCGGTACGCGTCGATCGGTAACGAACGGGAGAAAAAAACATGAAAATTGCACGCGAGATGCACGCGTTTATTGTTCGCAAAATCTCGGATAGAGCCTCCGAAGAACGACGTACTGGGCTCTCCTCCCGTGCCGATGTGTGCCACGGCGATAAATCGTCGTTAATGTCGTGTTAAACAAAAAAAAACAACCCTCCAACAGCCAGTTATGCATTGAGAACTAACGTGTTCACTGCTCTCGCAGGAGTTTGGATCTTCTGTTGTAACGTCAATCGCAATCTCTAACGTCGTTGAATCCGTTGCGAATAACAGCAGGTAATTACAGACATGACGTGTAATACGTCAAATCGTTGTTTTTTATTCTGCAGTTTCAGCGGTAGATTCGAGTCAATGGAGTACGAAGATTTGAAAAACATTAGATGAAGAAACTAGTGTGAATTGGAGTAATGTACTTGAAATTCAGAATAGTTCGCGTAATGAGAAAGCAACAAACTTATTTTTTTTTACATTGGAGGAAGGGTTGAAAAGAGCCTACCGATACATCATTCTTTTTGGGAAATAACTATTTTCCAAGTATCAGCAGGTTTCCTCAATTTTATTCTGTAAAAATACATTTATCAATTTTTTTGTAAAGTTCAAAGTTGAGATCTTCAAATTCATCCGAATGTCAAAGTTCCTATTTGAGGCAAAGATAATCGCATGAGAATTACTTTGCAGCAAAATAACTAAAATCGCTCTGATAAATCCAAATTTTGTTCAATGCAATATTCTGTAAGAATTCATTGAGTAATTTTGTTCCGTTTATATTCTTGATCAAGTAAAAATTCAGACCACATCATAAGATTTTTTCTTGTATGCTTTGTAAATTTAGAATCGAGAGAATTTTTTTCTTGAAAAAAATTGCTCCGAAAAACTGTTACTATAAACCTTTTCTTTCTGCAAAGTCATTGTTACACACTGTTTTTTCTAATCGAAGCGAAATCTTTTTGATCGAGTTACATTTCAGTTTGCAGTAAGTCTCACATTAGAATGTGTACAAAAATCATTTGACATGTTTATGCCTTGCACCATTCAAGCATTGTTGGAACCGAATTCGATTTTTTTTTGCCATCAACAAAGCCAGGAAGAGAGAAATGTATCCTTCGTTCCTTGTATCAACTTAAAATAAGTATTGAACAAACTGCGGAATTTGTTGAATCGTGTTATCACACGAAATGAAAGAAGTGAATTACGAGATCAATGTTTGTTGGAAAATTCAAAAAATCTAATGACTCCATTGTAACGAGTTTGCACGCCGGACCGACTGATTTTAATAATAATTGAACATGGTTGTTACGTGCCTATCAGAAAGTTGTTCATTTCCCAAAACCTCCATGGTAATGTATTGTTTTCTCAAAACACAAGCCATTGAAAGACATATCTTTTATATTGATTACACGTAGAGGAAAGTTAGGCATGAGAAACGAAAATTATAGACACAAATAAAAAAGGCTTTTATTAAAATTATATATCGGATTGGTCTGACCAAAAAAGTTTCCATGCGGTATCAACGCTGCAGATTTCCGGACTGTTGAAGAAACGAAAGAGAATTTCAACCCAAATGATGCGTAGCAACCATGAATATCATTTAAAAAAAAATGACGCTGAAGTTTGCATCGTCTTAATGCAACGAAAATAGTTTATGTTCCGAAAAATTCATCAATCCTGAGAAATATTCAAATAAAAAATTGTTGAACTTTATTTTGGGGTCTTTATGAAGGACTTGAGATTTTAAATGCACAAACAAAACGGAATTCTCACTAAAAATGATTTCAAAACCCTGCAAATTGAAATTTGCACATTGCTTCCTCATCTTTATCCATAGTTCACATAGCACACAGTATGGCGATCAATTTTGGCTTCTTCATAAAGGAAGCTTTGTTAACTATTGAAAAATATTAGTGATCAATGTGCAAATTCGATCGATTTCGCCAAATTTGATAGCGAATAGCATTGATAGCTATACTGGCTCTTCACAAAATTTTATTGCAATATCTAAAAAATTTAAAAAGTTGTAGCGTTTACACTTCTTTTATAAAAATTAAAAATTTGATAAAAATTGCATCGAATTTGCACCTTTAATCATTCGATCGATTTTCGCGAAATTCAATAACGAACATTCTCGATAGCTATATTAGCTCTGTGCAACGTTTCAGTGCAATATTTAAAAAATTGCACAAGTCAGAGCGCTTACGCTAATTTTCAAAAAATTAAAAATTTCATAAAATTTTAATCCCTCAATAGATTTTTGCCAAATTTAATAGCGAACAACCTCGATAGCTGCATTAGCTCTGTGCAAAGTTTCAGTACAATATCTTAAAAATTGCACAAGTCAGAGCGTTTAGGCTATTTTTTAAAAAATTCAAAATTTCATAAAATTTTAATCTCTCGATGGATTTCCGCCACATTCAATACCAAAAAACCTTAATAGCTATACCAATTCTGTACAAAGTTTGAGTGCAGTATCTTGAAAATTGCAGAGGTTAGAGCGTTTGCGCCATTCTTGCAACAAAAAAGTCGATAAAATCTAAACACCCGTTATAATTAAAACAACATTTTTTTCATAATGAAGAGCAATTCGTGCTTGATAAGTGTGCCAAATTTCAGCTCGATATCTCGAAGCGTTTTCGAGTTATTAATTATTTACATCTGAAACTCAGGATACACACACGCACACGCACACACACACACACACACACACACACACACACACACACACACATTCATCCGGACATTTTTTCTAAATATGATTTCTCGATGTTTTAGGACATTTTGGACATATTGGCATAAAAATCGCGAATTTTTTTTTTTCATGAAAACAAAGCTTCCTTTATGAGGAAGTAAAAACATATTTTCGTTGCAGTGCAACGATGCAAACTTAAACATCGTTAAAGAATAAATGTGCTTACAAAAAGTCATTAAAAAAGAAGTCCGTATAATTGATTCAATATTCTCTCAGCAGTAATGTCACGAGACTACGAGGGTCGCAGACGTGGAGGTACGAGCGGCGGCGGCGGCGGAGGTTCCAGCAAGATGAGAATGGACACGAGCATTGCCCAACCGCGTAATCACGGAGAATCGTCGGGCAAAAGACGGGAGCTGGACGGCCTTATGAGAAAAGCACGTGAATCACAATCGAGCTATTGGAACAAAAAGCTGCTGGAGGTTGAGGAGCGTGATCCTAACAGATGGAGGCACAGCGGTTACAAGGAGCTCTACGTCGGTGGAGCAGGTGGTGGCGGTGCAGGAACCGGAAGTGGAGGAGGAGCAGGAGGAGGAGGAAGCGGTGAACCGAGTCGAGGTCATCCGAGGAGTCCTCGAAGCCCTCGACCGCGAAGCCCTCACAGTCCAAGACCGCGAAGTCCTCGAGCTCGCAGTCCAAGGTCACCGCGCGAACGTTCACACACGAGGACACGTCCGGCTCGAAGTCCAAGCTCCGGTAGCACGTGCTCCGACGGCTCGTGCTCGGTTTGCTCCCCAAGAGAACAAAATCCATCGCAACGTCGTCGTATCGCTGCTCAGCAATCACGCTCACGCTCAAGGTCAATGTCGCCGATGCGCCAACGTGGACATCCGAAGGATATCGCCGCGAGTGCGGGTTCGAGCTCGCGAGGCTTACCACAAAGAGGAAGACCAAGGTCACCGCCATTGCCGCGACCTCGAACACCACCGACAGCGCCGCAACAGCCGAACAGGCAACATCAGAAGGAGTACAAAGCCATGAAGGAGAAAGAAGCCGCCAAGGCAAGACGCAAGGAGAGACATCATAGCAGAATGCCCGAGGATCCACGTGTACCGGATCCCATACCTTTGGTAAGGCTCACAGAAGGGTTGAATTAAGGTTGTTGAGACCCAAATCGCAAATGATGAGAAAATTCTGAAAATTTTGTATGTTTTTCAATCAAGTATGTAAGAGGTCGAGTAAAAATTTCACGACGATTTGGAAGCTCGTTATCGAATAATTAAGATTAACAAATTAAATAAAATTAAATCTAGTCTTATGGAAACTGATATAACTTTGCGATAAGTTTTCTTTTTGACCTCTCAATTTTTTAATATCTACAATATACTGAAAGCAACGGAAAGAAAACGAAGTTTATTGATGAATATTTTTTGAATTTGTTTAAAAAATTGTTTCTAACAAAACGTTAATTTCTTAACAACGAGCTTCCTAATCGTCGTGAAATTTTTACACGACCTCGCAAATACCTCATACAAAAATATACCATATTTTCATAATTTTCTCATCATTTTTTATTTTAACCCTTAAGCGGCCATACCAGTGTGAACGCTCTAAATTTAGGTGATTTTCGGGAATTTTTTGCAAGAAAGGTACTCGATGAAATCTTTTGGAAAATAGAGAATATATTTGGCCATATTCGACGCGTCTTTCATAATTTTTTCACTTGAAAATACCGACGCATAGCCGGTTTATGCGCTATCTTCGGAGGCGCAAAAAGAAAAACTCCTTCACTGCGGTTATGATTCCGGTGGATTGAGTAGCTGAAAGTGAAAAATAAAAAAATGTTAAACTAGAAGGTATTTCCTGTGCGCTGAACTAGGATTTTCGAAAAATATAAAAAACTAACAAAATGGCGTCGTTATGAAGAAACAAGTCTGTTTTCTTGCTTAAAAAATGGTCTTATTTTCAATGCCAAATCATCAATTTGCATCCAATAAAAAATATCCTACTTCATCGTACAGTAAATATATTCAAGAGTACTCACTTCAAATTTCAAGTCAATCGGATAATTGCTCTTTGAGTTACAATGGCCGCAAATTTGAAAAATGTCATTTCGAGAAAAACGCGTTTAAAGATTCAACTATCGATTTCATACCTGCGAGCGGTCGCTCTTTAGAAGGCTGCCATTCGGAGAGTATTAGAGATATACTGAGAAATTTTTTGGTTGAAAATGCAAAAATTTGTTTGACTCAACCAAATATTTGTTTCTGGACGTTCAACGAGATCATTTTGGTAATTCAACAAAGATACAGTGGAAGTTTAATTAAATCGGTTAAATCGTTGCTTGAATTGGCAAAGTTTCAGTTCAATCAAATAAATATCTTTGCACCAAATAAATTGTGTGATTGAAAATACGAATTGTTTTTTTATGTTACAGCTAAATTAATTTAGTTTAAATATACTAGAAATCAACGAAGTATTTCTGTACAGCAACTCAGTAACGTGTAAATTGGGCTAAACTGTATCTGGAAATTGGCCAAATAATTTCGTTCGCCTCATATCTTATAGTTAACCAAATCCATTTGTTGAATTAATTATAGTTTCATTATTTCAAACAAATTAATATTGAATCAATTAAATTTTTTTCAACTAAATGGATTTAGTTGTTTTAATTGAACTTTTGTCTTAGTGTACGGCCTTGAAATTTTCACAGAATATTCTTGAAACTATAAACTGACCGATAAGGCAAAAAAAAAATTGATTTTTTGAAAATTTTACACTAGTACGGCCCCTTAAGGAGGTTGAAGTAATGATGATAGAATTCTGAAAATTTGGTATGTTCTTACATGAAGTATTCAGGAGTTCGTGTAAAAATTTCACTACGATTGAGAATTAACATTCAAAAGTTTCATAGCTTCTAAACAACCTTAAGGGTTCCCTATCCGGAGCATTGTTTTGAATGTGAGCAGACGGCATTGTTCGTCACTCTTAAAATCAGTGCTAAATTTAAAAAAATTGTCGACCCAAACATTTATTCAAAAAACAGATAATGATGCATTGTTTGTACAGTAACATCTGTTCTCAATGCAGAAGAACAGCTGTTTTACCCGAATTTTTGACAAGGTATATTTGAATGCAAATTTTTCCAAAGATAAGCAAGAATTATAATTCCAAAGATAAACAAGAATTATAATTTCAAAGATAAGCAAGAATTATTTTTCCAAGAAAATGATCATATCTCGTACTGCCGTATCGATTTTGCAATTTTTCTAAACGCCTCGATCGATGTTTCGATATTTTGAAATTTTAACATAGCTGCAGATACCTGTAAATTGTTTTGAAATAATGATCAAATTTGTACAGGCTTTTTGATGAGTTTTGATTATCACTGCAGCGCTCTTACAATTCGAAAATTTCGCTGAATCTTTAATGTTCGAATATTTGTGACGCACTTCTACTAAAAAATTTGTTCGCGAAACGTGAAAAGATTATTACCGTATTTATCAGCTCGGAAAGCTTTACGGAATTTTCTGCCTCGGTAAATTCTGAGATCAATTAAGCAGAAAGGAAATTTAAGGCCAATGAGTATTTCTGCAGATTTGTCGGTGCAAGTATTCTTTGTAATTAACGATAACGTCATAGTTGTGGACATTTACGAAAAAGCATGGAATTTTGAATATCATATTGTTTATTTGCAGATGCGCAAACCCGTGAAAATTGAAAAAACACATTCGGGCCACGGACCTCCACAGATGGTACATCCGCCTCCGGAATCTTCACCGAGCGAAGACAGCGACAGTTCTTCAAACAATTCGCACGTCGGACCACCTCGTATGACGCTTTCCGAGCGGTAAAATCAGTTCAACGACAAACACGTTTAATTTAATTTTTTTTTAATGTTGATTGTGTTTGCTCCCGTTTATGGGTCAAAAAAGAATTTTTTCGTTTTAAGGATCCACGAAAAAAATAGCAATAATCCAGTAGGATATCTACCTGGAAATCCGTGAAAATTCCATTCCATGTCAAATCGACCAAGAGTTGGAATCGACCCCTTTCAATTTCGATGAAATTTGATCAGAAGTTTCCGTTTTTAATAAAACGAAGTTCTACCAAAGGAAAAAAAAATTGAATTTTTTTTTCGATAGTTATGCAAGATTCAAAATTTCACATTTTTTTAAATCTTTCAAGTTTTTTTTTAAATATCTCGAAAACCATTATAGTTACGAAAAAATCTTTTTGGTTTCGTCTTGAAAAGTATACTTGTGGCTACGAAAAAAAAAATATTTCGGAAAAAAAAATCAAAAATGAATTTGGCGAATTTTGAATTTTTTGAAATCGTGCACATCCATTTTTCACACTAAATTTTTGGTTCAATACCTTGGACTGATCTTAAAAGATCCTGAAATTTTCAGGACGGCGTTGTTTTGTTTCAAAAATATAAAATTTTGAATTGTGGTAAAAAAAAATTTTGTTTTACCAAAATGGAAAGATCCTGAAATTTCCCGGATGGTGTTTTTTTTTGTTTAAAAAATGTACATTTTTGAAACAAAACAACACCATCCGGAAGATTTCAGAATCTTTTAAGATCAGTCCAAGGTATTATATAAAAAAAATGTAACCAAAAATTTAATGTCGATCGTGGGTTTACACGATTTTTTAAAATTCAAAAATTCATATTTATAAAAAACAAAAACGCCTTTCTAAAAATTTCAGGATCTTTTAAGATCAGTACAAGGTATTATATAAAAAAATGGAACCAAAAATTTAATGTAGGAAATGGATTTGCACGATTTTTGAAAATTCAAAATTCCCCAAGTTCATGATTTCTCAAAAAAAAATTTCGGAATATTTTTTTTTTTTTCATAGCCACAAGTATACTCTTCCAGACGAACCCAGAACAAGTTTTTCGCAACTATAAGTTTTCGAAATATTTAAAAAATAAACTTGAAACATTTAACACATGGTGAAATTTTGAATCTCGCACAACTTTCGAAAAAAATTTTTTGTAATTTTTTCCTTCGGTAGAACTTTGTTTTATTAAAAACGAAAACTTCTGATCAAATTTTATCAAAATTAAAAGGGATCGATTGCAACTTTTGGTCGATTTAACATGGAATGACCCATATACAATCCTAAGAAAGTGACAAGATAACGTAAAAAATGAGCTTAAAATTTAAAATTTCGTCAATTCGATATCAAACTCTCCAATTCTTTCGCTACTTGTGTGAAATTTCAATATTTGAGAATTTTTTTAAATGATTGAAATCTTGAAAGTTCGCCGAATTAAAATGTTTATAAAATTTAACGAAATTCTAAATTTCTTGAAAAATTCGCGTTATCAGCAGTTTTTACGAGTTTCACTGTCTCAAGAGGATCAATATTTATTGGCTAAAAATCTTTAAAAACATAAAATTTTAATTCCGGTCAAGATTAGACACCGTCTTCGGCTGGACTTGATCTACTAATTTTGTTTTTTTTTTCGTTTCCGTTCTGTCTTTGCGAAAATACACAGGCCCACAAAAAAAAAATAAGTTGCCTGTGCGGGGTGTCCCACTACATTTTTCCTACTTATTTTGTCCTGCTGAACACGAATCTGAAGTTAGAATTAGGGGTCGATGAGGAAATGCTCGAGAAGATTCATAAAAACTGATAAGATATGATATTTTTATCAGTTTTTATGCATTTTCTCGAGCATTTCCTCATCGACCCTTAATTCCAACTTTAGATTCGCGTTCAATGGGACGAAATACGTAGGGAAAACGTAGTGGGACATCCAGCACACATAACTTTTTTTTGTTGAGAAAATCCATAAAAATATCATGATACTTTTATCAGTTTTTATCGATTTTCTCGAGCATTTCTTCATCGACTCCTAATTCTAACTTCAGATTCGTGTTCAGCGGGACAAAATACGTAGGAAAAACGTATTGGGACACCCAGCATACACAACTTTTTTTTTGTGCGAAAAGATTGCTAGATCATGATTTTTATCAGTTTTTATGGATTTTCTCTAACATTTCATGTGCGACCGCCAATTCTAACTTCAGATTCGTGTTCAGCGGGACAAAATATGTAGGACAAATGTAGTGGGACACCCAGCACACACAACTTTTTTTTTGTGGGCCTGTGTTATCAATGACCCGAAATTATGATACAAATATTTGATCAGCTGTGGTAACTGATGCCAATGAAAATGCGTTTTTTTTTTTTTATAATTTCAGATTCGGTAAAATGGCACAGTGGAGCGTCGACAGACGCGACATGGAGAATATGCGTATAACGAAGGACGGCGAGAACGCCATGAAGGTCGTAATCGAGGGCGAGGAGAGAATCGCAAGATTGGGATACGAGTCACCGCCGCCGGGACATTATCCCGAATCATTGCTCGCTCAGGGACCGCGCGGTCTCGATTGCTGGAACGACGTTCGTGTGCGTTACGATTATTACAAAGCACGTGGCTATCTTCGGGATTTGTCGCTCGACGATTACGTCAAGTGGGAGGAATGGTGGTACAAGTATCAGGAGTGGCTCGAGGCCGAGCGTTTTTACGAACAATGGGCATCTTCGGGACGTCAACCGGGCGGAGGAGGTGGAGGTGGTGGTCGAAAACGTCGAGGAAGACGCAACAACGCTGGCCATTAGTGGCCAAACGTTGAGAAGACCGGAATATACGAACGAAAAGGAACAAGAGGAAAGAGAAGCGGAAGAGGAGAAAAGAACAACATTGCGACGCGTTTAATCGAAGACCCATGATTATCGCCATTGTTTAACTATATTGGAAACATTGTGCGCGCTTAAGCATCAAATTAATAATACTGTAATGATAAATGTGCACACATATTTATAAATAAGAATATATATAAATATATATATACGTCATATAATAAAAGTCTATAATAAAAATTTGGGATTAATTATGATTCATTTTTGTGATGTTTTCTATTGTAGGGAGAATTTCCAGTTCTTCATTTTCTTAAAATAGTCCCGTTTTTTATTTTATTTTTATATTTCATGTTATTTTGATGAAAGAGGAACTATGCAAATTTGCAATTCGTAGGAGTTCTGTTTCTTTTGGAAATTTTGAAATTTTATAAGACCTGAATCTTGTGCATTTCTTCCGAACTACGATATCACTCCGTTTTGGAACGTAGTATTTCTTTTTGAAAAAGTTGAGCTTATCAAGTTGAGAGGAATCAAAAGCATTTTTGAAAATACACAAATCTTATCAAACGTTAACTTGATTTTATGGGATTCTTTGGAAACATGATTGTTGCTTATTTTAAATTCTCCGATGTGTAAAACACTGAAATATGATAATACATATTTCAGTGGAAACAGCGAGGTAACTCTGCGGGTAACGAAAACTGTAACGCGAGACTGTTTTACCGACAGAGGAGCTTGAAGCAACTTCCCCCATTCCCCGAGAAAAATTTTCAGTTGCGATTGCGAATATCAAAAATGGTAGATAGTCCATAGTTTTGTTTGTTCAGATTATTCTTTCCCCAAACTTATTTTCAAGAGTTCCCTTTTCCTTTATTCCACAACAAAAAAATCGCCTGAAAAACGTAATTCGAGAAATGGTTCGAAGTTATCTTCATATAAAGTGAAAAGCATATCGAGACCGACATTCTTGATAACAATAGAAACAACGTCGATACGCGGTTAGAACTTTCAATATTCATTTTATATTTACAACAAATTCATTTCGTATTATGTCATTAATTATTTAGTCTCCAATTCGAATTACACAAAATCTCGGGAATGCGTCAAATGCGATATTTTCGGAAACAAAAAAAAAAAACATTTATATTTCGCAAGATAAAACAAAAATGGCCGTAAATTTTCATTGTCATTCGTTAATCGTAAATAGGATGTTTTTTGCTGTTTCTCTATATAGCCAAGAATGAGAATTCCCAGCATCCGCCGCGCATGTATTCCAGTATACGCCAACCGGAAGTAGGAGAGCTTTTTTAATCTCTCGTCATCGCGTGCGCGGCCGAGCACGCGACAGCAAGAGAAAAGATGGGGGATGGGGGTTGCGCGAGATATTTGCAATAATCTGCGCGTGACGCGACGTCGACGTCGATGTACGCTGCAAGATGGCGTCCGTATCAGTGTCCAGCGGCTGCTGACGCCGAGTGGTAATATCGTCAACCTCGCGGCCGGATTAACGAGCCCAGAACGAGCTTTTGACACCCTCGAAGGTGTAAGTATACGTGAACTTTGTCCGTGAGTCTCGTTATCCCGCCAGTATACGTTTGTGTGTGTGTGTGTGCGTTTTGTGTTTACGTGTGGAGACTTTGGCACAGTGAGCGCTCTCTTCGCCGGTACAGATCAGACATTATATCCAATATATATGTATACACATATGGTTATACATATATCCAAATTATTTCTTTCTCTTTCTCGCGCACCCTTGGTCGAATCTGACGTCAGGGGGAGAGCGCCACAATCGCGCCCGCATTCGTCCCGTCAGTTTACCGCGGCTGCTGAATTCGCGTGACGCCATATTGTCCGCGAGTCTCGCGCGCGCGTGTGTGTTTATATTCGTTATTTTTTTCGCGTATTCACTTTCAACCGGTCGTCGTCCTCGTTGCGTTGTCGTTAGTTGTTCATTTTTCATCACGAGAGAAGCCTACGTCGCGTTTGTGTACAAGTGAAGCTCGGGACAGCGTTGAAGGACAAACGCGAAGGGAAATACGAGGCGAAAGAAAAGAGAGAGAAAGAGAGAGAGAGAGAGAAAAAACGTGCGTGTCAGTGTCGTGTGTGCTGTCGCGTTTTTGCCATTCGTGAACCGTGTGTGCTGCGAAGACGGTGTAAGGGTGAGAGGGAGAGCGAGAGGGATAAAATAAAAAGTGGAGAAAGCGAGACGGGGAGACAAAAAATAAGCGAATAGAGCAGTTCGGGACAACGGGGGCGCGCGCGCGCGCTCTTTGAACGTCTCACGTCACTCTCGCAAGGATCCTTGTGTTTTCGTTCCTCGTTTCTCTTTGACATATATCTATACATATAATATATATATACATATTATATTGTACTATATATGTGTAGATATTCGACGGTTGATGGTTTAACGGAGTTTTTTTTTCGTGCTCGTGAAGTTTCTTTGTGGCTTAATCGCATCCTGTCGCAAATACGCTTCCTGGATTTTTCGAATCCGAAGAATACGATTATCGACTGCGGCGAGAAAGAGAGGAGAGAATGCCCGTCCGTAAACAAGGTGGTAAGCTCTCGTATTTATACCGTATTCTTAAGAATTCATGCGTGATTTTTTTTTTCATTCCCGTTCTTCTTTCATATTTACTTTTCTGTGGTTCTAAATTCTGTTTTTTTTTTCTTAGTTGATATATGTTTTTATTCTCGCTCACGCCATCTCGTATTGTCGCACTTATTGGGCGTGGGTGTTTTTTTCAAAATTTATTTTTGGTAATTATTGCAAGTGCGACTCATCGAAAAGGCGCATACCAAATTTTTGTTTTGATCATATTCTATTAGATGGTAAAAAAATAAATATTAACTAATTAATTAATATTAAAAAAATTAATATTAACGGCAGGGTTTTTTTTAAAAACAATTAATAACTTTTTTAAGGAAAAAAGGAATTTAGCTACTAGAATAGACATCACCGTTGCAGAGTTTCTGTCGTTTTTTTGGGTTTGATAAAAAACGTTAGATAAAAAAAAATTATACAAAGTTGGTTTAATATGTTTTTTTTTCTGTCCAATGTTTTTTATCAAACCCAAAAAAACGAGAAACTCTGCAACGGGGCGTGAATGCGTTTTTTTCATGTACTTGAATTTTTTAACGTTCAGTTGAACGAAAATTCGACAAATTTATTTGTTTAACACAAAATTAGAAAAGCCGGGCAAATTCTTGGTAAATAATTATTTTTTAAAAATTGAAATGCGTTTGAAGAATTATTTCCAAAGTGTTAAAAGGCCTCGAAACTGTCCTTTAAAATAATAAGTTATTTGACTTTCCGTTCAGAACTTCAAGTCCACGATTTTTCCAGTTTGTTTTTTTTTACCTTCATGCTTTTTCGTAATTTATACCTTTCGTTTAATTTAATTTCTTTTCAATGTCGCTCACGCGATCGCCCTTCATCACGTTAGTGGGGCGTGGATTGTTTTTTTTCCCTTCATTCACGTGTTCTCGCAAAAAAATAATATTTTTCGAATTCCCTCGTTTTCCTTTTTTCTTACTCACGCGATCTCGTCGTGTCAGGTCAGTGGAACGTGGATCGTTTTTTTTCATTCATGTTTTTTTATCATCTGTTTTTTTATGTCATTTTTTTACTTTTTCTTTTATATTGTTTTTTTTTACGTTTAGAACTGCTCTCAGAGAAAAGATTTATTTGATTGTACCGCTTTCCATGAATAGTGGCCTAATAAATCTCTTATTAAGCCGGTATTTCAATAAAATTTTATTTATTTCAAATAAATTCTTTTTCTGGGTGTGTTGACGCTTGTCAAGTGCCTCAAGCGCTAGTCCCAGTCAAAAATTTTATCTGATTGAAATTCAGCAAAATTCGGCATGCCGTAAATAACAATTATCAATAATAATACTGCCCGAAAGTTGTTAATAAATTGTTTAAACAAATAATTATTCAACAGTTTTTTCATAAGTTTTTTTTTTTCTTAAACAAATCGAATGCGTTAATTTTTTTGGAACGCATATGAATTTTTTCAAAATTTTCTCTCTATTTTGAAATATTATAAAAAACATTCTGAAATACAAACAAAAAATTGCCAATTTTGTACATGTCTTTTCATACAGGTTTATCGTCAGCTTTGAAAAATTTCAGACACTGGGCCAAAAAATACACAAAACAGGGAAAATCAAAATAGAGAGAAAATTCTGAAAAAAATCATATGCGTTTAGAAAAATTAAGGCATTTGATTTGTTTAAGAAAAAAAAAGAACTTATGGAAAAATTGTTGATTAATTATTTGTTTAAACAATTTATTAATAACTTTCGGGCAATATTATTATTGATAACTGTTGTTTATGGCATGCCAAATGTTGCTAAATTTATTCAGATTTTTATTGTATCACGAAGTACGGAAGTTTCAATCAGATAGAATTTTTGGCTGGGACGGTAGGAGCAAAAAAAACCTTAAGGAGAAGTTTTGAAAACCCATTTTTCTCGTAAACAACATAATGGAATGGAAAATTAATAATGCATTTAATCAATCTATCTTGGAAAATTCGTTCAATAATTTTTCGGGTTACGTTGACCTTTATCCTGAGGTCAGGTTAAATCCCCTTCCCTTTGAGCACTGTCAGTGCGAGAAGAAGATAGAGAGTCCCCTTAAGGGGAATTACTATTGCGAAAAGGAATTATTTTCGTTGCTTACCAACGATTCTCATTTCATCGTTAGGACGTCAGCGTGGATTTTTTTTTTTTTAACGCCCATTCCGGCAATGTCGTGTTTGTTGGGTTATCTGGGCGTGGATGGGTTACAACTCTCTGCAACTTTGTCAGCTGTTTACAGTCGTCGATTTTATTTCCCCGAACTATGCTTTCCACGGAATTTTCTCTCTCCCTCTATCTTTCTTGCTCTCTCTCTCTTTCTCCCTCTTTCTCCACGTCCGTTTCCCCTTTCTCTCTATCTTTCATTCTCTCGTTCGCAAAGTCGATCTCAGTCATCTCTGTATAATAATAATAATAATAATAATAATAATAATAATAATAATAATAATAATAATAATAATAATAATAATAATAATAATAATAATAATAATAATAATAATAATAATAATAATAATAATAATAATAATAATAATAATAATAATAATAATAATAATAATAATAATAATAATAATAATACACTGCTGTTTTTTTTACCTACCTACTTCCTGTTCGATGAAATTATAGATTTTACTATAATGAGGTATTCCCCCTCATAGGGACCCCCATTTAAGCCGACCTCTTTCGAATTGCTTGAAACTTGAGTATGTTTTATGTCTGAACGTGTATTGTACACCAATTTTAAGATCTCCAACTGTAATACTCTTTGGAATACACCAAAAGTTATATTTCAAACTTTTTGCTTATTCAGCTCTTCGGAGCTTAGGCACGGCGCGAAATGAAATCGGAAAAATTATTTTCCAATAGCTCTCGATCAGAAATTTCCTGCGCTTTTGGAAAAAATTATCAGCGATTTCGAAAAAAAAAACGAATTTATTTAAATTGCGGCCGAAAATCGAAAAAATTGATGTACAAAAAAAGAGCATAATTTAACTCAGCAAAACAATTTTTTTTATGTTTTGTACATATCTGAGAAGTCACGACATAAATTTCAAGTTGAAACTCGCATCCGTTTACTAATGCCAAGTCTTTTAGTAGGATAAAAATTCTTAAATATCGTGTTTTTCGTATTCAACTGTTCTCTGATATATTATGTAGCATTTTTTTAAACGAATTTTGAATTTAGTAAATTTATTAAATCAAATTGATCAAATTTTGAATTTAATAAATTTATAAAATTCGAAATTCGTTAAAAAAAACTATATGATATATCAGAGAACTGTTGAATACGAAAAACACGATATTTAAGAATTTTTATTCTACTAAAAGACTTGACATTAGCAAACGGATGCGAGTTCCAACTTAAAATTTATATCGTGACTTCTCAGATATATGCAAAACATGAAAAAAATTGTTCCGCTGAATTAAATTATGCTTTTTTTTTGTAAATTAATTTTTTCGGTTTCTGTCCGAAATTTAAATGAATTCGTTTTTTTTTCGAAATCGCTGATATTTTTTTCGAAAAGCGCAGGAAATTTTCGATCGAAAGCTATTGAAAAAGAATTTTTTCGATTTCATTTCGTGCGGTGCCAAAGCTCCGATGCGCCGAATACGCAAAAAGTTTGAAATATAACTTTTGGTGTATTCCAAAGACTATTATAGTTAGAGATCTGAAAATTGGTGTACAATATACTTTCAGGCAGCCCTAAAACATACTCAAGTTTCAAGCAATTCGAAAGACGACGGCCTAAAAGGGGGTCCCGATGAGGGGGAATACCTCATATATAGGCGACACAGGTTTTGTTGCTAGAGCGTGAGTGCGAGAGAGACATCCGAGCGAAACTCTCTCTCTCTCTCTCTCTCTCTCTCTTTCTCTCTCGCACTCGCGCTGAATCCCTGCTCAAACCTCATCGGTTGATCCACAAACGTACAAATTCTCGTTTGACCTCTATTCCCAAATGATCGAGTGAGAAAGAATTTTTTTCTTATGCCCGAAATTACCGAGTACCAAAGATACGTACTGTATACAAAATTTCCTTGCGTCGTCGAAGCGCCCTCGAACTTGACGAGCGTCCATTGTCGCTATTGTCGTTATTATTATTTTATATAACGCACACACGAGGTTAAGTCGATACGACACGACGACGTCCATCTTCATTATAATGTAGGCCAAAATTGTGTGTTGCAACAATCCACTTACACATTCTTATCTAACGGGCAAATTAAATGGACTTTGTTCGTCCTCCTCTGAGGGATTTATTGACGTGATTTACGCCCTTTTGTTTGTCATAATTTTAAAAGTCTGCGCGCGTGTTGGTGTGAGTGTGTTATAAGATATTTGACGATTGGATGTCTGCCAGGAAAACGCAATAATTTTGGCGCTCTTGTGAAGCTTTTAACGTTTATTTCAATTTTTTTCTCGTCCATGTGATGTGAAGGTAGTCTCAAGGCTGGTGCAAGGTTTTATACGCATCCGTGTTAATTTTGAAGCCTTATTATTATTATTATTATTATTATTATTGTTATTTACAAAGCATATCTACAGACGAACATACACATTGTGAATCAATATGATTTATTTATTGATTCATAAATTTAAGTAGGGATTTTATTTTTTTTGAAAAAATCAGGTTTTTGTAGTATGAATGAAGTTGGTAATGTGAGCGGCCGTGTAGATGTAATTAATTTTGAGGAGAATCGGCTTCGATTCGGCCAGTTTTTTTTTTTTTTAACGTTTTTTAACGTTTTAACTAATTGCCGAATCGAAGCCGATTCTCCACAAAATTAATTTTTGAAGTATGCACCGTTGCAATGCAACGAAATAAGTTTTTTCAATTCATTCAATTTTTAGTGACATTTACATTTTGATTATTTATTTAAAATTCCATTGTATAAATTAAAAATTTAATTTCCGTTTAAAATTCCATTGAATGAATTGAAAATTCAATTTCCATTTAAAATTTCATTCGATTTTTAGTGACATTCACATTTTGATTATTCATTTAAAATTACATAGTTTTCATAAAGACCCCAAAATATATTTTGACGATCTTTCATTTCGATAAATTCTCAGGATAAATAAATTTTATTGAAAAATAAACTATTTCCATTGCATAAAAACGATGCAAACTTTAGTATAATAAAAAATCATTTTATGGACGAAATTATTCGTTCAATTGATTCCAAACATGAGTATTTATTATAAAGGATAACTCGATCTTATAACTAATTATATTTGCGGGGCAATGAAAAGAGCAGAAAAATATCCAATTGGGCATCAATCAGCACCGGAAAGGCACCCAAATCTGGAACAATTCAAATTAATTTTGGAGACTTGTATCTGCCAATATTACAGAAGTTATATTTCCCAAAAATGCTTGGAATTGGAGTAATCAATTCCAAGCATTTGCATGGGTTTTCAATTTTTCCGTGAAAAAAAAAACATTGATCGATTCAACGCTTGGAGTAATAAAAATTATGGATTTGAAATTCTGAAGGTTCAAATGAACGAAAAATCATGTCGCTGAAGCTGGCAGACGGAGCTAGCAGACGCGCGCGCCGGCTTGTGGTTGTGACTGTACTCCCAACGCAAGCCCGTGCGCTCCAAAAAGTAGTACTGCCAAACGGTATGCATGCATTGGAACTTTAATGAATTAAAAAATGAACTTGAAATTCATTTTGTATCTTGCTAAATTCACGTAAATGGTTAATCAAAGGTTGAAAATATATAAACAAGTGATGTAATAATTAATAACGTTGACTCTTCCAATACTAACAAATTGACGAGGATAAAGAACGCACATGAACAACGGTTCTCGTAAATTCACAGGAATATACCCTAACCCACAAGAAACAAAATGGGCTATGAGAAACCCCGGGGCCGAAATTGTTTATAACAAATAAAAATTCTTTTTCATCATTTCAGCACGTCTAAATTACAAAAAAAATCCCACGGGCACACGCATGACGCGAGACACTCGTAAATTTACAGGAATATACCCCTAACCATAAAAAACAAAACAAGCTATGAGAAACCCCGGGACCGGAATTGTTTATAACAAATAAAAATTCTTTTTCATCATTTCAGCACGTCTAAATTACAAAAAAAAATCCTACGGGCACACGCATGACGCGAGACACTCGTAAATTTACAGGAATATACCCCTAACCATAACAAACAGAACAAGCTATGAGAAACCCCGGGGCCGAAATTGTTTATAACAAATAAAAATTCTTTTTCATCATTTCAGCACGTATAAATTACAAAAAAAAATTCTACGGACACACGCATGACACCAGACACTCGTAAATTTACAGGAATATACCCCGAGCTGTAACAAACAAACCAAGCTATGGAAAACTCCAGGGCCGAAATTGTTTACAACGAATAAAATTTTTTTTTCATCATTTCAGCACGTATAAATTACAAAAAAAAAATCCTACGGGCACACGCATGACACGAGACACTCGTAAATTTACAGGAATATACCCCGAGCTATAACAAACAAAACAAGCTATGGAAAATCCCGGGGCCGAAATTGTTTATAACAAATAAAAATTCTTCATCATTTCAGCACGTCTAAGTTACAAAAAAATAATCCCACGGGCACACGCATGACGCGAGACACTCGTAAATTTACAGGAATATACCCCTAACCATAACAAACAAAACAAGCTATGAGAAACCCCGGGGCCGAAATTGTTTATAACAAATAAAAATTCTTTCTCATCATTTCAGCACGTCTAAATTACAAAAAAAAAATCCCACGGGCACACGCATGACGCGAGACACTCGTAAATTTACAGGAATATACCCCTAACCATAACAAACAAAACAAGCTATGTGAAACCCCGGGGCCGAAATTGTTTATGACAAATAAAAATTCTTTCTCAACATTTCACCACGTATGAATTACAAAAAAAAAATCCTACGGGCACACGCATGACACGAGACACTCGTAAATTTACAGGAATATACCCCGAGCCATAACAAACAAAATAAGCTATGAGAAACCCCGGGGGCCGAAATTGTTTATAAAAAATGAAAATTCTCTTTCATCATTTCAGCCCGTCTAAATTACAAAAAAAAATCCCACGGGCACACGCATGACGCGAGACACTCGTAAATTTACAGGAATATACCCCGAGCCATAACAAACAAAATAAGCTATGAGAAACCCCGGGGCCGAAATTGTTTATAACAAATGAAAATTCTTTATCATCATTTCAGCACGTATAAATTACAAAAAAAAATCCTACGGGCACACGCATGACACCAGACACTCGTAAATTTACAGGAATATACCCCGAGCTGTAACAAACAAACCAAGCTATGGAAAACCCCGGGGCCGAAATTGTTTACAACAAATAAAATTTTTTGTTCATCATTTCAGCACGTATAAATTACAAAAAAAAATCCTACGGGCACACGCATGACACGAGACACTCGTAAATTTACAGGAATATACCCCGAGCTATAACAAACAAAACAAGCTATGGAAAACCCCGGGGCCGAAATTGTTTATAACAAATAAAAATTCTTTTTCATCATTTCAGCACGTATAAATTACAAAAAAATAATCCCACGGGCACACGCATGACGCGAGACACTCGTAAATTCACAGAAATATACCCCTAACCATAAAAAACAAAACAAGCTATGAGAAACCCCGGGGCCGGAATTGTTTATAACAAATAAAAATTCTTTTTCATCATTTCAGCACGTCTAAATTACAATAAAAAATCCTACGGGCACAGTATTATCGTCCCCGAAGATAATAGTCCTCAGCGATAATAGTCCCTGACGATCATAGTCCTCGTTGATAATAGTCCCCGACGATAATAGTCTCCGACGATAATAGTCCCTGACGATAATTGTCCCCGGAGATAATAGTCCTAGACGATAATAGTCCTAGACGATAATAGTCCTAGACGATAATAGTCCCCAACGATAATAGTCCTCGACAATCATACTCCCCGACGATAATAGTCCCCGACGATAATAGTCCTTGACGATAATAGTCCCGACGAGAATAGTGCCCAACGATAATAGTCCCCAACAAAAATAGTCCCGGCGATAATAGTCCTCGACGATAATAGTCCTCGGCGATAATAGTCCTCGACGATAATAATCCCCGACGATAATAGTTTTCGACGATAATCGTCCCTGACGATAATAGTCCCTGACCATAATAGTCCCCGACGATATCCGTCCCCGGCGATATCAGTCCCCGACGATATCAGTCCCCGACGATACAGTCTCTGACGATATCAGTCCCCGACGATAATAGTCCCCGACGACGATAGTCCCCGACGATAATACTCCTAGACGATAATACTCCTAGACGATAATATTCCTAAACGATAATAGTCACCGACGATAATAGTCTCTGACGATAATAGTCCCCGACGATAATTGTCCTTGACGATAATTGTCCTTGACGATAATTGTCCCCGACGATAACTGTCCCCGACGATAATAGTCCCCGACGATGATAGTACCTGACGATAATAGTCCCCGACGATAATAGTCCGATACGATAATAGTCCTAGACGATAATAGTCCTAGACGATGTCCTAGACGATAATAGTCCCCGACGATATCAGTCCCCGACAATATCAGTCCCCTACGATATCAGTCCTCGACGATATCAGTCCCCGACGATATCAGTCCCCGACGATAATAGTCCCCGACGAAAATTGTCCCCGACGATAATGGTTAATGGAAATTATTTTCATAAACCATTTAATTTTCATTAATCATTAACCATTTAATTTTAACGGTTAATGGAATCTTTTTTCATTAACCATTAACCATTAAATTTGCATTAACCATTAACCATTAAATTTTAATGGTTAATAGATAATGAAAATGCAAATGCATTAAAAAAAGTAATACATTATTTGCAATCCTGCCCATCACAATGAAGTGTGTAACAGAATTTCCCTCACCCATTGCAATGTAATGTGTAATGGACAAAACTTTTATTGCAATTTGGGGAATAGAACAATATAGATGAATAAATTATTGCAATTTTGCATTACTTTTTATTGATTTAGGACTTAGATTTTCAGGTACCTTAAGGATGTTGAGTCCCTATGAAATCTTTTAATGTTAATTGTTCAATAAATAGCTTCTCAATCGCCGTGAAATTTTTACACGACCTCCTGAATACTTCATGTAAGAACATATTAAATTTTCAGAATTCTATCATTATTACTTCAACCTCCTTGAGGGTTTAAATGAAAAATGATGAGAAAATTCTGAAAATTTGGTATGTTTTTGTATGAAGTATTCAAGAGGTCGTGTATAAATTTCACGTCAGTTAGGACGCTCGTTATTTAAATATTAACATTTTGTTAAGAACAATTTTTCAAACAAATAAAAAAAAATTTTATTAATAAACTTCGTTTTGTTTCCGTTGCTTTCAATATAGTGTAGATATTTAAAAATTAAGAGGTCAAAAAAAAAAAAACTCATCGCAAAGTTATATCAGTTTCCATAAGACTACATTTAATTTAGTTCAATTTGTTAATGTTATTTGTTCGAGAAAGAGCTTCTCAATCGTCGTGAAATTTTTACACGATCTCTTAAATAATTCATCCAAAAACATACCAAATTTTCAGAATTTTCTCATCATTTGCGATTTGGGACTCAACATCTTTAAATTTTAAAAAGCATCTATTTTCTTATTGCAATGTAATGTGTAATGGACAAAATTTTGATTGCAATTTTGGGAATGGAAAAATATCGATGAATAAATTATTGCAATTTTGCATTACATTTTATTGACTTAGGACTTAGATTTTTAGAATTATAATCTAGATGAACAAATTATTGCAATTTTGCATTCCATTTTATTGTCTTAGGACTTCGAATTTTAATATAGATGCTTTTTGGAATCAACCTTGGCAGCTACCTTAAATTCTGAAAAGCATCTATAATATAGATGCTTTTTAGAATTTAGGTACCTGAAAATATAAGTCCTAAATCAATAAAATGCAATCCAAAATTGCAATAAATTTTTCATCTACATTTTTCCATTCCAAAAATTGCAATCAAAGTTATGTCCATTACACATTATATTGCAATGGGTAATGGAAATTTTTTTTATTACGCACTACATACGTAATAGTTCTTATATACGCACTACATACATAATAGTTCTTATATATAAGAACTATTCTGACAAGCAGAACTCACCGAAACGATAATCCTCGTTGGATCGATGACTTTTTCCGGCCAACGGGATGACTGCGTTTTGACTAATAACCCATTGAGGAGGGATAGAATTATCACGAAGTGGCTTGACGCGCACGGCTATTTCAAACCCCGCCTCAATCGGGTTGGCTCGTCGGTGACCTGTTGCCATCTGTTAAAAAATTACATTATATCAGAAATAGTCAGAGACAGTCAGAGACAGTCAGAAATAGTCAGAGATAGTCAGAAATAGTCAGGGATAGTCAAATATAGTCAGATATATTCAGAGATAGTCAGAAATAGTCAGAGACAGTCAGGGATAGCAAGAGATAGTCGGAGATGGTCAAAGATAGTCAGATATAGTCAGAGATAGTCAGAGATAGTCAGAGATAGTCAGAGATAGTCAGAGATAGTCAGAGATAGTCAGAGATAGTCGAAATAGTGAGGTATAGTCGGAGATAGTCGGAGATAGTCAAAGATAGTTAGAGATAGTAAAAGATAGTCAGAGATAGTCGGAGATAGTCAGAGATAGTCAGAGATAATTACAGATAGTCAGAGATAGTCAGAGATAGTCAGAGATAGTCAGAGATAGTCGAAATAGTGAGGTATAGTCGGAGATAGTCGGAGATAGTCAGAGATAGTAAAAGATAGTCAGAGATAGTCGGAGATAGTCAGAGATAGTCAGAAAAAGTGAGATATAGTCAGAGATAAACAAAGATAGTCGGATATAGTCACGGATAGTCGGAGATAGTTGGAGATAGTCAAAGATAGTCAGAGATAGTGAAAGGTAGTCAGAGGTAGTCAGAGATGAACGGAGATAGTCAGAGATAGTCAGAGATAGTTACAGATAGTCAGAGATGGTCAGAGATAGTCAGAGAAATACAGAGATAGTCACATAGTCCCCGACGATAATAGTCCCCGACGATAATAGTTCCCGACGATGATAGTCCCCGACGATAATAGTCCCCGACGATAATAGTCCCCGACGATATCAGTCCCCGACGATACAGTCCCCGACGATATCAGTCCCCGACGATAATACTCCCAGACGATAATAGTCCCCGACGATAATAGTCCCCGACGATAATAGTCTCTGACGATAATTGTCCTTGACGATAATTGTCCTTGACGATAATTGTCCCCGACGATGACAGTCCCCGACGATAATAGTCCCCGACGATAATAGTCCCCGACGATAATAGCTGTAACAAACAAACCAAGCTATGGAAAACCCCGGGGCCGAAATTGTTTATAACAAATAAAAATTCTTCTTCATCGTTTCAGCACGTCTAAATTACAAAAAAAAATCCTACGGGCACACGCATGACACGAGACACTCGTAAATTTACAGGAATATACTTCGAGCTATAACAAACAAAACAAGCTATGGAAAACCCCGAAGCCGAAATTGTTTATAACAAATAAAAATTCTTTTTCATCATTTCAGCACGTACAAATTACAAAAAAATAATGCCACGGGCACACGCATGACGCGAGACACTCGTAAATTTACAGGAATATACCCCTAACCATAAAAAACAAAACAAGCTATGAGAAACCCCGGGGCCGGAATTGTTTATAACAAATATAAATTCTTTTTCATCATTTCAGCACGTCTAAATTACAAAAAAAAATCTTACGGGCACACGCATGACGCGAGACACTCGTAAATTTACAGGAATATACCTCTAACCATTAGAAACAAAACAAGCTATGAGAAACCCCGGGGCCGAAATTGTTTATAACAAATAAAAATTCTTTTTCATCATTTCAGCACGTATAAATTACAAAAAAAAATCCTACGGGCACACGCATGACACCAGACACTCGTAAATTTACAGGAATATACCCCGAGCTATAACAAACAAAACAAGCTATGGAAAACCCCGGGGCCGAAATTGTTTATAACAAATAAAAATTCTTCTTCATCATTTCAGCACGTCTAAATTACAACAAAAAATCCTACGGGCACACGCATGACACGAGACACTCGTAAATTTACAGGAATATACCCCGAGCTGTAACAAACAAACCAAGCTATGGAAAACCATGGGGCCGAAATTGTTTACAACAAATAAAAAAATTTTTTCATCATTTCAGCACGTATAAATTACAAAAAAAAATCCTACGGGCACACGCATGACACGAGACACTCGTAAATTTACAGGAATATACCCCGAGCTATAACGAACAAAACAAGCTATGGAAAACCCCGGGGCCGAAATTGTTTACAACAAATAAAATTTTTTTTTCATCATTTGGATCTTTTTTATCAAATGAATTTTTTTTCAGTGAGACGCGTGGTGGATAATTTTTATTTGTTATAAACAATTCTAGCCCCGGGGTTTCTCATAGCCTGTTTTGTTTTTTATGGGTCATGCTATATTCCTGTAAATTTACGAGTGCCTCGTGTCATGCGTGTGCCCGTAGGATTTTTTTTTGTAATTTATACGTGCTGAAATGATGAAATTTTTTTTTATTTGTTTTAAACAATTTCGGCCCCGGGGTTTCTCATAGCTTGTTTTGTTTGTTATGGCTCGGGGTATATTCCTGTAAATTTACGAGTGTCTCGTGTCATGCGTGTGACCGTAGGATTTTTTTTTGTAATTTAGACGTGCTGAAATGATGCAAAAGAATTTTTATTTGTTATTAACAATTTTGGCCCCGGAATTTCTCATAGCTTATTTTGTTTGTTATAGCTCGGGGTAAATTTCTGTAAATTTACGAGTGTCTCGTGTCATGCGTGTGCCCGTAGGATTTTTTTTTGTAATTTATACGTGCTGAAATGATGAAAAAGAATTTTCATTTGTTATAAACAATTTCGGCCCCGGGGTTTCTCATAGCTTATTTTGTTTGTTATGGCTCGGGGTATATTCCTGTAAATTTATGAGTGTCTCGCGTCATGCTTGTGCCCGTAGGATTTTTTTTTGTAATTTAGACCTGCTGAAATGATGAAAAAGAATTTTTATTTGCTATAACCAATTCCGGCCCCGGGGTTTCTCATAGCTTGTTTTGTTTTTTATGGTTAGGGGTATATTCCTGTAAATTTACGAGTGTCTCGCGTCATGCGTGTGCCCGTGGGATTACTTTTTTGTAATTTATACGTGCTGAAATGATGAAAAATTTTTTTTATTTGTTATAAAAAATTTCGGCCCCGGGGTTTTCCATAGCTTGTTTTGTTTGTTATAGCTCGGGGTATATTCCTGTAAATTTACGAGTGTCTCGTGTCATGCGTGTGCCCGTAGGATTTTTTTTTGTAATTTAGACGTGCTGAAATGATGAGAAAGAATTTTTATTTGTTATAAACAATTTCGGCTACGGGGTTTCACACAGCTTGTTTTGTTTGTTATGGTTAGGGGTATATTCCTGTAACTTTACGAGTGTCTCGCGTCATGCGTGTGCCCGTGGGATTTTTTTTGTAAACTAGACGTGCTGAAATGATGAGAAAGAATTTTTGTTTGTTATAAACAATTTCGGCCCCGGGGTTTCTCATAGCTTGTTTTGTTTGTTATGGTTGGGGGTATATTTCTGTAAATTTACGAGTGTCTCGCGTCATGCGCGTGCCCGTGGGATTATTTTTTTGTAATTTATACGTGCTGAAATGATGAAAAAGAATTTTTATTTGTTATAAACAATTTCGGCCCCAGGGTTTTCCATAGCTTGTTTTGTTTGTTATAGCTCGGGGTATATTCCTGTAAATTTACGAGTGTCTCGTGTCATGCGTGTGCCCGTAGGATTTTTTTTTGTAATTTAGACGTGCTGAAATGATGAGAAAGAATTTTTATTTGTTATAAACAATTTCGGCCCCGGGGTTTCTCATAGCTTATTTTGTTTGTTATGGTTAGGGGTATATCCCTGTAAATTCACGAGTGTCTCGCGTCATGCGTGTGCCCGTGGGATTATTTTTTTGTAATTTATACGTGCTGAAATGATGAAAAAGAATTTTTATTTGTTATAAACAATTTCGGCCCCGAGGTTTTCCATAGCTTGTTTTGTTTGTTATAGCTCAGGGTATATTCCTGTAAATTCACGAGTGTCTCGTGTCATGCGTGTGTCCGTAGGATTTTTTTTTGTAATTTAGACGTGCTGAAATGATGAAGAAAATTTTTTATTTGTTATAAACAATTTCGGCCCTGGGGTTTTCCATAGCTTGTTTTGTTTGTTACAGCTCGGGGTATATTCCTGTAAATTTACGAGTGTCTGGTGTCATGCGTGTGCCCGTAGGATTTTTTTTTGTAATTTATACGTGCTGAAATGATGAAAAAGAATGTTTATTTGTTATAAACAATTTCGGCCCCGGGGTTTCTCATAGCTTGTTCTGTTTGTTATGGTTAGGGGTATATTCCTGTAAATTTACGAGTGTCTCGCGTCATGCGTCTGCCCGTAGGATTTTTTTTTGTAATTTAGACGTGCTGAAATGATGAAAAAGAATTTTTATTTGTTATAAACAATTCCGGCCCCGGGGTTTCTCATAGCTTGTTTTGTTTTTTATGGTTAGGGGTATATCCTTGTAAATTTACGAGTGTCTCACGTCATGCGTGTGCCCGTGGGATTTTTTTTGTAATTTAGACGTGCTGAAATGATGAAAAAGAATTTTTATTTGTTATAAACAATTTCGGCCCCGGGGTTTCTCATAGCCCATTTTGTTTCTTGTGGGTCAGGGTATATTCTTGTGAATTTACGAGAACCGTTGTTCATGTGCGTTCGTTATCCTCGTCAATTTGTTAGTATTGGAAGAGTCAACGTTATTAATTATTACATCACTTGTTTATATATTTTCAACCTTTGATTAACCATTTACGTGAATTTAGCAAGATACAAAATGAATTTCAAGTTCATTTTTTAATTTATTAAAGTTCCAATGCATGCATACCGTTTGGCAGTACTACTTTTTGGAGCGCACGGGCTTGCGTTGGGAGTACAGTCACAACCAGAAGCCGGCGCGCGCGTCTGCTAGCTCCGTCTGCCAGCTTCAGCGACATCGAAAAATCGAATAACGTATTCTTTTAGAGGTCAGTTTTAAGGCCCTTAAAAACTTTGGAAATAATTCTTTGAACATCTTTCATTTAAAAAAATGATTGTTTACCAAGTATTTGCCTAGCTCTTCTAGTTTTTTGTTAAACAAATGAAATTGTCGTTTTTTCGTTCAACTGAATGTTCGAAACTTTAAGTACATTAAAATTGTGCTGACCTTTATTTGGTGAGATACTTTTAGGGAAAAGCTCGACGAGGAGAGCAATTAGACAATAATTATGATTATCCTTTTTTATTTTTTTTTTTAAATAAAAATATGACGTTATGTTGTATATCGTGCGAGCACATATAATTTATTGGGATGCTGGCATATTTATATGCATATTATACACATATGAAGAGTTCTTTTTCAACCGGGCCAATTTGTTTTTCACCCTCTCCATTTTTTTTCAAAATCTGCTAGTTTGAAATATTCCTCAAAAGGAACGTCTGTGATTTTTTTTAGATTTTTTTAGGCGTCTGTTCAGGGTTTTCAATTTTTCATTACGAGTACTGTATCTCAAAGAATATTCATCAAACAAAAAAAATATAAGAATAAAAACTTTTTTATTTTTTCCACTTTATCGAAAAAAATTAAAATCATAATTTTTCTGCATTGAGAAAATTGAAATTTGGCAAAAAAATGAGAATAACATTTTTTTAAACCTAATAACACACTTTCGATTTCGGTACAAATTTTTGCAGGATGTCTGACATTGGGTAAAGACTAAAAATTTTCAGAATGGCACCTGCAATGGTTGCGATGAAAAAAAATAAAAACCCTGCAAAATCTATATGCGGTTATGAGATTTTGCCGGGTTTTTATTTTTTTTCATCGTAACCATTGCAGGTGCCATTCTGAAATTTTCTTTGCCGACTTTTTACCCAATGACAGACATGAAAAAAAATAAAAACCCTGCGAAATCTATATACGGTTATGAGATTTTGCCGGGTTTTTATTTTTTTCATCGTAACCATTTCAGGTGCCATTCTGAAACTTTTTTCGCCGACTCTTTACCCAATGACAGACATTCTGTAAAATTTGCACCGAAATCGAAGGTGTGTTATTAGGTTAAAAACAAATTTATTCTCATTTTTTTGCCAAATTTCTATTTTCTCAATGCAGAAAGATTATGATTTTAATTTTTTTCGATGAAGTTTGATAAATATTTTTTAAGATAGAGTGTTCGTAATGAAAAATTAAAAATCCTGAACGGACGCATAAAAAAAAATTGAAAAAAATCACAGACGTTCCTTTTGACTAATATTTCAAACTGGCAGATTTTTAAAAAAATTGGAGAGGGTGCGAAAAAAAAGTGGCCTGGTTGAAAAAGAACTCTTCATATATATGTGGAAGATGCGGTCCAATTCATGTCAGGGCTGACGAAGGGGAGCTCTCGGGAGAGAATTGGGTCAAATCAATGGCTACCATCGACGTTCACGATTTAAACAAAAAAAAAAAAAAGGAATATATTTATTCAACTTCTTTACGCGATTGCGAAAATGCGTTGATACCATTAGAAATGATCAAAAGTGAATAACATACGAGGAAATGTTGAAAATTCTGTAACTTTCACGAAAAAGGGTTTTTTCATATTTTTGATAATTCTCAATAATAATATTAATCATTTAATCGGATAATCTTAGTTACTTTATTGCATTGGGTGATAAAACGAACTCTTGTTCCAATTATGGATTCTTTCACATTTCCTCGATATTCTATAAAATGTTAAACTTGAAGAAAAGGAAAATCCTACTGCGCAATAAAAAATGGTAAAGTTCACGTGAGATTCAAAACGAAAGTTCACGTGAGAGTAAACTAAAAAACTGGCCAAGACTATTTTAATTGAAATTTTTTTTTTAATCTCTGATCTTATAAGGGTTCCATTTTTTTCCTTCTAAGGTTCGGAACTCTAAGAAAGTGAATAAAATTTCAATAAAAACGAGAAAAAGCGTATATTTATTTATATTTGTTTCGTTTACAGCGAACATTTCTCGTTTGCGTAATGTGTTGATAGAATTAGAAATTATTAAAAGTGTTAAAAAATATACGAGGAGAAATTGAAAATGTTATAATTTTGACAAGAAAGTTAACGATTTTTTAATAGTTTCTATAGTTTAAAGTAATTATATTAATTATTTAGTTGAATAAATCTTGACAAGTTAATTGCCCTGTGATTTTTTTTCAATTTTGAAACTTTTTATACATTTCCTCGAGGTTCCATAAAATGTTGAACTTGAATTTAAAAAAATTTCCCGTGTGCAATAGAAAATGGTGAAGTTCGTATAGCGCAAGCGTATGTGAGAGTAAATTGAGCATAAATGGAATTATACAAAAATTAATTCTTTCAAAGCTTTATGGAACGGCTCAAAAATGCATTTGCGGAGTCTTTACCTTCTCGACGTACGAATTGAAGTTACGTTGAAAAAAAAAAACAGCGAACAAAACTTTCTGGCACATTCCCTTCTGGAGTTAGCGTTGCTGCATAAAACAAAAAAAAATTTCATAGTGATTGCTTCAAGAAGTACATGGCCTTAGGTCTGCCCTCTGTTTGACCCACAACGAACGAGAGAAAAAAAGGAGGAGACGATACGAGCGATAGTATTTGATTTCAAGAGTCAGCATATTCATTTCTGTTCAGGGACGCAGTTTTATCTGCTACACGAAAAATCCACAATTGTATTATTTCATTGAAATATTAATGAAATTAAAGGTTTATTCCCTATGTTCTAGCAGGGTCTTTAATTCTTCGTTGTAACAATATATTTGTCATTTTTTCATTTTATGTACATAGTGTATTTTTGGTGAATTTACATTTCGCTTGTGCATTAAAAATCCAAAGTCCTTAAGGGGTTATACGCAGTCAGGAGGCCGAAAAAAGCGATTTTTCAAGATTTTTTTTTTGGATGGCCATTTGAATTTATTAACGCAAAAAATTATATACATATTTTTGTGTTTTTAACGTTATTCTGAAATTTTTATTTAAAAAAAATAATAATTCTTGAAGCCGATCTTTGAGAAGTCATCTAAAAAAAGACGTTTTCTCTGGATTGGATCATCCAAGATAAAAAAAATAAAAAAGATATCGATAGTACTTCGATAGTACTTAATCGAAGGAATAAGCAAAATATCGATTTCTAACAAAATGGCGGCTTCTGAAAAAAATTACGATTCTTGTTGAAAATTTTTGCCTTAAATTGTTTATAAAATGGAAAATATTTATCGGTAAAAAACACTCGATTAATTGCAAAAAAATATATTTATAAAGCTTGTGTAAAAACTTGAGACTGATCGGTTATACCTTTTCTGAGAGATCTTGTTCATCGACTTTAAAAACACATTTTTGAGAAAAACTTCGAAAATATTTGTCCGATTGACATGAAATTTTCTGTGTAAATACTTAAAGATATATACATGAGGAAAATGAAAAAAAAAAGATTTTTTGAAAATCCTGATTGCGTATAACCCCTTAAGGAAGACCCCAAAAATACATTTCAACGGTTCTGCATTTTGGAAATTTTCCGGGATGAATGAATTATAATGAAAAATTAACCATTTCCGTAGCATTAAAACGATGCAAACTTCAGCATCGCAAAATTATTATTTGATAATTGCACTATGATCAATCGAACATTATCAAACCCTTTGAAAATTAATGTAGAGTTCAAAACAAAAAAATCATACAAAATCAGAATATATTCTCTACAATTTTATAGGGAACAGGTCTCTGATGATTGCCATCGATTTCAGCGAAGAGAAGTAGGTTCTCAAGTATGGAAAAAAAAGAATGATGCGGAAGATGGAACTTCCGTGGAGGTTGTAAAAGCCGTTGACGTGGGAGGAGGCGTTCTGATAATGAGAGCAATGAATGGAAAGTAGGCCGGGCCAGAGAGTTATGTTCAGTAAAATCGTGTATAATAGCAAGTACATACGACACATTTACTGTATCTCCGCGTTTCACTATATACTTTGAGTCCGGATCAAAATAGTTGTCCGACAAACTATAGCGATTCATCTCGAAAGCTTGAATTCAATGTTGTCGCAATATTATACATAAAAGTAATTCAAAATTACGCTTTTTTCAAAATTAATTTCCGCATCGAGATCTATGTTCCTCTTCACCAGAGTTGGGCAAAGTACTTGAAAGTACTTCAAGTATCAAGTACAAAGTACCGTAGGTACTTGAAGTATCAAGTACCAGTGGTACTTAAAGTACAAAGTACCGGTGGTACTTGAAGTACAAAGTACTTGTTACTTGCAAGTACTCGTCAAGACGAGTACTTGAAGTACAAGTACTTGAAAAAATCAAGTACCAGTATCAAGTACTTTTCAAGTTTTCGGGTACGTCTCGTAAATTCTGGTACTTGGATCATTCCATGTCAAATCGACCAAGAGTTGGAATCGACCACTTTTAATTTCGATGTCAGAAGTCTTGTTTTATCATAAAACCAAGTTCTACCAAGGAAAAGAAATACATTTTTCTTTTTCCAAAAGTTATGCAAAATCCAAAATTAAACCATTTTTCAATTTTTTTTTTTTAAATCTTGAAAACTATGATAATTATGAAAAATAGTTTGTTTCGTCTTGAAGAGTATATTTGGGGCTACGAAAAAAAAATCTTCCGACAAAATTTTTTGGATAATGTTGGATTTGGAGAATTTTTAATTTTTTAGAAACGGGAAAATCCACAATTAATATAGACTTTTTTGTTCAATTTCTTTAATATAATACCTTGTACTGATTTGAAAAGATCCTGAAATTTTCAGAAAGGTGTTTTTTTTTGTTTAAAAAATATGAATTTTTTTAACTCGAGCAATCATGTAATTTTGTAATTTTAAGCAGTCAAAATTTCATGATTGATCAACTTCTCTTAACTTAGAGGTGAAAAAAAAAAGTTTTTCCAAAATTAAAAAATTCATATGTTTGAAACAAAAAATAACACATTTCTGAACACTTCAGGATCTTTTAATATCAGTACAAGGTGTTATATAAAAAAAATAGAACAACAAATTTGGAGAATTTTCGAAAAAAAATGTTAATTTTTTTCCTTTGTTAGAACTTTGTTTTATGCTAAAAGAAAACTTCTGACCAAATTGCATCGAAATTAAAAGGGGTCGAATCCAAATATTTGTCGATTTGACAAGGAATGACCCATATTCAAAGGCTTTGCACATGTAACCATCAGCAAGACACATTCAAAAGTACTCGATACTTGTACTTGAAAAAAGTGTTTCACGTACAGAAAAGTACTCGAAATTTTCAAGTACAGGAAGTACTTGAAAAATTTAAGTACAATACTTGAAGTACTTTTTGAGTACTTTGCACTTGCAAGTACTGTACTTGAGATTGGAAATTCGACAATAACTAGAAATTATCGATTGATAAATCGAAAGATCTCAATTGCATCACAGATTTTGAATTTCTTCCCATGTTTCAATGATAGCTGCAATAATTTTCAATTTTACAACATGGTTTATAAAATGGTTTTAGATCCTTGATTTTCAGGTTATTCATCGATGTATTTACCCGGTTTTCTTACAACTGAGGATTTAGGGCAAAAAGCTGATGAGAAAGGAGAAGTCGATCTTTTCAAATTTTTCTCTTCCTTTTGTTCGATTTTTCTTTTCGACTCGCTCAATGCGTCGTTCGTGGAAATGGAACAGCGAGAAGTCGATTAAGCTGTCTGAATTGCCACTCTGGTCTCTAAAGCTCTGGCGCTCTACTCTGTATTCATTTTTTTCGTTTTCATTCAGAGCTTTTCCATCATGATAATCGATTCTTGATCATTTCGTTGCTGTTAAAAGGATATATAAAAATCTTTACCGATATTGAGGTGCTACAAAATTTATGTCTGATTTTTGAATTTCATTGGGCTCCGCAATTTGCTCATCACTCGCGAAGGTTAGAGAATTTTCGCGAAAAAAAGAATGTGCAATTTTTCTTTCAACTTACCTCAGTAGAATTGAAATATTTAATAAACGGATATTTTGGGCAAATCCAAAATGTACAAACAGCTCTTCAAAAATTACATTCCTTCTGACAGTTCCGTTTCTCAATTTTTGTTATTTTTGGAATCGTATAAGTTAGAAGAATTATTTTGTGAGAAGTTGATGTAATAAATGAAACTATTTTTTCAAATTATTTTAAAAGTGCTGCAAAAAATGATCGTTAGAACGACTTGAATGAAATCTTATTTTCAAATGTTCCTTATTATAATAGGGCATAATTTGAAACATTAATAATAATTTCATTAATGATAATTAATAATAATAATAATAATTTGAAACTTTGATAACTCGAAACCACAATATTATATTCCTATGGAATAATTAAATGCCAAAGAGCAGCCCGATTTGTAAACTTTAAAGTTCGCAGAATTAGCCTTTTTGTTATTATATTAGCCTATATTTAGAGCATCAGTCGCGAAAACTCCTTTTCTGGAATTATGGAAAAGATACGTTATTATTTTCTCTATAAAGTGTATGGAAATCATTCCAATCAAATATATATTTAATAACATATCCAATATGAGTAAAGCGTGTAAATTAAAAATCTATATCCAGTATCCCGCAGATATATAATCTGAAAAACATATTTTTGGTCTCCATATACATTTCATGAATTCCAACAACTATACAAAATATTGACCTCTGTAGAGTTAGCAGTGACTAAGTCTCCAAAATGAATTTAAAACTCTACTATAATTAGGTAAATAATAACCTAATTAACTAGGTGAATTAGTTAAATTAGGTCAAGCTAGGGGAGACCATTATGATGAGCACAATTAAGAGCTTTTTAAGTGCTTTTGAGTCATATTAAATTGATCCCCAAAATTCGAGCAAAAATGTATATTTTTTTAATTCTCTTGAATATGAAATATAAGAAAATAGAAAAAGTGTTGACCACTATCTCTGTGCAAGCTTGACTTGAAGATAGTAGCGATGTTTTCAAATTCTATTTTTGGGGAAACGAAAAAAGCATTAAAATTTCCAATTGGGCACCAAAATAGGACCTAAAAAGCACTTAATTCTGGTACAATTTACATTAATTTTGGAGACTCGTCTCTGCCAACTTTACAGAAGTAATATATCGAACTTTAGAAGCAAAATATATTTAATATATTCGAAGCAAAATATATTTAATATATGAGGCGGTCCATATAACTTCCGCCAGTAAAAAAAAAAATGCTACAAATAATTTTGAAAAATCCAGTTACTTCATGGAAACATATTCGCCGAGTGTCGAAATTTTTTAAAAAATTTCTTACGTTTTTCCTCGTAGATTACCATTTTTTAAACATTTTTCCATTCAAATGGCTGTATCTTTGGTAGAATTTGACGTATTTACATTTGTAAAAAACGAAAATTTGCGACTATTTATGGCCTTCCAGCAAAAAATTAATTTAGATTTTATTGAGCAAGTAGAACGTCTGCTTCAAGGAAAAATATGCAAAAATATTTTTTTTCTCAAGGAAAGACACTTGATATTTTTTTATTTTTAATTTCCCCGAATTGTGAATACGAAAAACTAATTTTTGGTATTTTTTTATTTATTAATTTAAAGCTGTTTAAATTAATTAAACAGCTATTTTATTTATTAATTAATATATTAATTTAACGAGATATATTAATTTTTAACGAGAAAAACGTCAGAATTTTTTTTTTTAATTTCGACACTCGGTGAATATTTTTCAATAAAGTAACTCGATATTTCAAAATTATTTATTGAATTTTTTTTTTACTGGCGGAAGTGACATGGATCACCTCATATATTCCCTGAATTCCATAAACTATACAAAATATCGACCTCTGTAAAGTTAGCAGTGACAAGTCTCCAAATTGAATTCAAATTCTACTGGAATTAGGTGAATTACCTAATAAATTAGGTGAATTAGGTAAATTAGGTCAAGCTAGGGGAGACCATTATGGTTAGCACAGTTAAGTGCTTTTATATTATATCATATTAAATTGATCCACAAAATTTGAGCAAAAATGTATTATTTTTTCTTGAATATGAAATTTAAAAAAAAATAGAAAAAGTGTTGACCATTGTCTCTATGCTAGCTTGACTCGAAGATAGTAGCGAAGTTTCTAAATTCAATTTTTGGGGAAACGACAAGAGCAGAGCAATTTCAAATTAGGCCCCAAATTAATGCTTAGAAAGCACTTTTCATTCTGGTACAATTAACATTCATTTTTGAGACTTGTCTCTGCTAACTTTACAAAGGTAAAATATCGAAGCAAATTTATATATATTATATTCGAGACCTATTTTCTATGAATGTCGCACGTGCTCGATCCCTATATAAGGCCTTTCTTCTTTTGTAAACGTTCTTCGAAGATCTTACAGGGTGGCCACTAAATCAGACGAAAAAAAAGTTCCTGACATTTCCCTAACTTTTCCCTGACATTTTCGAAAATTTCCCTGACAAACCATTCAGATTTGTGAAAAGAAAGTAACGCGGTAGGAACATTGCATATGTTTATTGTTATTCATTCTTTGGTATTGTTTATTACATTATATATTTGGAAGGAACAAATCATAATAAATAAATGAATAATCATAATAATAAATGATAATAATAAATGATGAATAGAATAGAGATGACGAGATATAGAAGCAGAAGTTGAAAAGATCCTTCTGAAGAAGCTGAAGTTGAAAATGTCCACCCATAACTTTTTTTCAGCGATACGCAGAACAAAAAATATTCGCCCATACACTTTTTTTCGCCATTAGATAATTTTCCCTGACATTTCCCTGATTTCCCTGACCTCGAAAAAATTCGCTGACATCCAGGTTTTCCAGGTTTTCCCTGACAGTGGCCACCCTGTCTTATCGTTTATTCGACACTCCTAAAATCAAATTTGAAAAAAAAAAAAAAAGTGTCATGTGTAAATGAGATTGAAGAGCGTATATTCTTATCACTTTTCACCTCGTCATTTGTGTCGCCGTGTGTTCTCGTCTGGTACAGGCGAGTGACCGCGTATCTAGGACGGACCCCCCCAACATGGCTAAATTTAATTTAAGAATCGGTCAGTTAGAACGCGAATAGTGTGCGCTCGCCCGAGTTGTCAGTACAAGTTTCGCGAGGCTATGTCGTGCTTCCGGATCGTAGAAAAGCTCCCGATCGACGCGAGATCTTTGCTCTTTCATCTTCCTTTCACAATGAACGCGATAAAATGAAACTCCCCGATTTATGGTCGTCCGTAGTTAGATTTTTTCCCTTTTCTCTCCGCTGACGAGAGATTCTTCCTTTACTCGCGTGGGTTTGGATTTTTCGCGCCGGTTAATAATATTCCCGAGCTTTTAGCGCCGTCGTTTCATCGTATGTGTGTGTTTGTGGGTCCGACAATCATGTTTGTGTATAAACATTTATATTCTGCTGCGCTGAGATTCATGAAGCACGTGGCATTGTCGGATAAATAAATACACAAAGTCGATATTGGCTCGTAGCCAATCGGTGTATCGCGATTATTTCTCGGGGATTTCAGAATGATGGAAACATTTTCCGATGTGCCCATTCGTCACGTTAGATGAGAATCAACGTGTTCGCAATTGTACGATAACGATGACGAATGCAACTTTTTATTTCACTTGATTTTGCGTAATGAGAGAGTCATCGATTTATGGGATTTGCCTGTAACTTCTCGACCGAGAAAAAAATCTTTTTGTAAACGCATTGTTAATTGGAATAGACGAAATTAGTGTCGCAAAAATGTGGGTACCGGTGATTAGCCTTGTTTGGACCATCATGTACTTGGTGCAGTCTCGTTTTCCACCGTTGAAAATAACTAATGGGGATCCCGATGATGAGCAGACTGCGACGCAGACTAGAGGTATTTTTTTCGCAATTAAATGCATAACTGTGATCGAGTGAATTCTGGAAAAGTGTCAATGTTGGTGAAATTTTATTTTTTTTCCTACTGTTGGAGGACGATCACATCCGTCTGACTGTGGTTCTGAATCTGGTACTAAAAATCTTAATATAAGGTAAATGTCCCAATTATTGAACAGCTAAGGATCTGGGGATTGAATTCGGTGAGAAAAAAATGTAAAATCAAGAAAAAAACCATCGCTTTCATGTTCAAATGATACTTTGATGTTTTTACTTTCGAAAAATCACCCTTTAAATGATTTTTAAATGATTTCAAATGAAAAAAAAGAATAACAATGTGAAGCATGTAAATGTCCCAATTATTGAACACTGGAAGTGCCTGTGTCCCTAATATTGAACAGGCATGTCCCAGTTATTGAACGCTCTCGAGAATTCTTTTCTGTTCTGAAAATATTATTTTGGGTGCAATATTAAGAAATAAAAGCAAAATCAAACAATTGAATAATCTTTTATTAATCATGTAAAAATACAAAAATATATATTTAGTCTCTTTTGACAGGTTTTTGGTTCATTCGCATTTGGTATATTTTTGCTTTTCAACTCGAACTTTATTTTATTTTTATTTTCAGCTTCCTCGTTTTTATGTTCTGTTTTCATTTGATTTTGTCGCAGCTTTCTTGTTTTTCGACTGAAATATCGGAGAGCAAAAAATATTGAACATTACATTCGTATTTTTAGGTTACATTTGGGTTATATTCTCTTCTTACTTTTCTTTTTATGTTTATTGCACGAAAATACAAATCAAAAATATATTTGACGATCTTAGAGTTATTATTGAAAGAATAAAGGTAAGTTTATTCAGGAACTTACAGTTTTTGTTTAAATAAATCCGATTCACACGATCTGCCACACGTTAACTGTCTCGATGTTTTGATGGGTTTAATGACGCCATCTCGGAGAATTCGTTTGTTCAATAATTGGGACACACTGCTTTTTCCATGTCCCAATGATTGAACACCGTATTTTTGAACAAATAATTAATTAATTTTTTTTTTTTTAATTGTCATTTGTAAGAAATTTTCTGAGGAACCTGAAATGCCTTTACTTTTTGAGATGCGACAGTTTTTGAATTTTGTATGCCCTTACGCGTGAAGCGTCTTAGCAAAAACGATAAGCAGTTACTACGAGACGTCAAATCGGGTCACCGTTGCTGATTAAATAATTTTTTTCTCTATTAATTAAAGTTTTTTTCGCACAAGTAAGGTAACATTTCGATAGCTAAAAGTTCCATATATGTAATGAAATTTTTATAAATAAGTAAATGCATGCAGGTGAATGATAAATAATAAGAATACAAGATAGTGTTCAATAATTGGGACCTGTTCAATAATTGGGACATTTCCCTTAAAACTGATATTAAAAAACTGATTCTAAAGAGCTACCTCTCGGGATTCTTATAATATTTTTATAAATAATTTTGTCTAGTGATCTTATTCCTCCGCGGTCGCACTGGGTCGTTGAAGACCCGAGTGAAATTTCACTTGAGGATTTCTTCGCTCAGATAGCTATTTACAACACAAAAAACAATAACTTTTGGGATTTAATAAACATTGATTCACATTCTACAGACATTGAGGAGTAGTCAGGAATTTTTTTACATTTTTTGAAGCAGTTAAACCTGTTGAAAATTGTATGCGGGCACGGAAGACCCAGTACGACCGCAGAAGCATGGGAATTACAGTGCTACCGCGGAGGGTCAATGATATAGTTGAAAGTTTACGAAAAATAATGATGCTGAAGTTTGCATCGTTGAAACGCAATGAAAATCAATTTTCTTCTTCCTTTCGAGTATTGTTTACCTGTTTTTTGCCTACTTAGAACCCTTAATCGGCTATTTTTAGCCCCGTCACAGTGGCCTTCCCCCTTAAACCATTTTTCACCTTGAAAACACATGTTCGAGGGTTGTTGATTAAAAATAAAACCCATTGTCGTTGCATTTTAACGTTGCAAAGTTGAACATCCCTAAAAATGACCGTTTTCTAAAGCTCCAATTTGGATTTTTATTAAGTTGGTAAATATTGAGTCATGGATTACTGGAAAACTATATTCTCTTTTGGACAGTGTAATAGTTGCGAAAAAAGTATTGTAAATTAAACGTTTTTTTTTAGACTACAGTATCGTGTAAGGTATCATTCGGAGAAACTACCTCTAAGGATTCTAAAAATGTGTTATTTACAATTGTTGGTCCACTATTCTTATATGATATAGTTAAAAATATGTTTGGGGATTTTAGGTCCCCCGAAATATTGGGCAAAATATTCTTACACAGCCTTCCATAATTTGGAAGAATTATTCATCGAAAATTGGCAAGGTCTGTCAGTTTTGCGTTGGAGGAACCAATTTTGGCATTTTTTCTTGTTTAGCCGAACATTTGTAACTGGAAGTACATAAAAAATGCGAAAGAAATTTAACATAAGAAATTATAAATTTTTCTTTCGATTAATCGAATTCATAAAGCTCAGACACAGCTCATAGTTGCAAATAATCAACGTCCCGACGATAGCAAACGTTGCTATTGTGTGCTTTACTGATCTCTAACCGGTTTGCACACGCACAATGGTCAGCCAGCGTTAAAGTTATGCCGACGATGGCTATCATTGTACGCTGAAAGCCCCATCCAACGCGCGTTTTCGCGATATATATCGTCGGGGCACAAAGCACAAATACCCTTACCGTTTCTATGATTTATGCGCATAGAAGGTGTTTGCTATTTGGTAATAATGGAACGAGCCACATAGTACTACGTTCTCGGTATGGTTTCATCGACGTAGCAATGCAAGAGATAACGCCAATGCATATTTCGCACGATGGGAATTTCAAATGTTGTGCAAATTCTAATTTGTCCCTTTTCTCATCAACGCTGTCACGTTTCTGAGCATTCTCATTTTTCGCGTTCTGTGAATTGCCAAAAATTACAAGAAATTGACAAAATAAAATAATTGACAAAATGTAAATTTTTTAATCAATTTTTTTTCTTTTGAAGAACAATTTTAGGACTTTGTTGACACTTTGGAAATAATTCTTGAAATATCTTTGAATTTTTTAAATTATTATTTACCAACTATTCGTAAGCTCTTCTAATTGTTCGTTCGATAAATACTTTTTTTGATTTTTCGTTCCACCGAACGTTTGGAACTTCAAGTACATCAAAATTTGCACCCGTTCTGTGCAAATTTATATATTTGAAATTTCAAACGTTTAGACAAACGAAAAAATGTATTAATGTAGTTTTTAAAGAGATATTAACAGATCCCTCCCGATACACTTGGGAAATAATTTTTAAATAATGTCCTAACTATTGAGAATTGATTAATTAATTAATAATCAAATAATTAATTAACTGGGGTCTTTTAATTTTTCGTTTCAGGAATAATTTTGTCAATTTTCCGTTCATCTGAATGCTCGCAACTCGAAGTTTATGCAAATTTTCATCAGTCCTATTCTTTCTCCAATCTACAACTTTGAGTGTGGTTGTATTTTTGAAAGTTCAATATTATTCAAGATTATTGGAAGATTACGAGGGTTGGATCGGTCGCCAGTATATTTTCAAAAAAAAAAAAAAAATCTGAATTTTTTGAGTAATTCAATTGGAATTCAGTAGTAATCATTCTTTCAACCTGATGGAATTGGGGCAAAAGAATTGAGCTCTATTTAGAATTGAGCTCAAAGTTACGAGTGTCAGATGGATTTCAACGATTTTGTTGATGCTGAAGCTTGCATCGTCATACAACGGAAGTAGTTTATTTTTCAATGAAAATTCATTCTTCCCAAAAAATTTGCAAAATGAAAAATCGTTGTATCAAATTTTTGGGTTTTTATTAGGGACTTGGAAGCACAAGTAAACTTACTGAAGATAAATTTCAAAAACTTATTGACGTTGCATATTATGCAAATTTCAACATCATCAAGTACGAACGAAAGAGCATTTTTCCAAAATATGATTTTTAGGGATGTTTTTCTAATTTTAGTTCTCCATACATTCTCATTGTTGATTTTGCCAATTTTCGTGTCCTAATTGCAGTCACATTGCCTCAATAATCACTTTTTTCGAAATCGAAGAAATTATATATTCCTTTTTGTCGAGTACAAACTTTTTGCGCCATGCACAATGCTTTCCACACATACTGTATTTTATAATTAGCAGTCCGCACAAACAAGTCGCTTCCACGCTTTTAATTGGCAACGGAAAAAATGCTTCGTTAATTTTTACCATTCTATGGTATTTGTCGAGTGAATATTCGCGAGAGCAAAAAGAGGGAGTAATGTGTATGCTGCTATAAAAGCCCCGATTGGCAATAAGACTTCTTTCTCGAGCGTCACCCTCCTTTTTGCCGAATTTTATATGCATATGGGGCATTCCACGTTAAATCACGCGGTCATCGGCTTGACCCTCTCGAATTTTGATGTCCAATGAATTGTGGGATTGGTTTGGTCCAAAATATAACCTCAAATTTTTAGTAATTTTTATTTCATTCTTTAGGGGTTGCCCGAACTAAAAAATCATTAAATTGAGGGAAAACATAAAGAGGGACATTTTTCGATTTGATGAAAAAATTTTCACAGAAACTAGGGCCGAAAACAGATATATTCGTCGTAGTCCGATAATGGGCCAAAAATAATTACTATATCTTTTTGTAATAATTTCTCATTTTGATTGTTTCTTGTAGCGAGAATAACAGCAACAAAAATATTTTCTTAGAGAAACTTGATTTTCGAAAATTTATTAGCCTCGACGACCTGAAGTAAAACGGATGATTCGAACACAATTATAAAGTTAAAATAATGAAAAAATAGTAATTATTTTTAGCCCATTATCGAATTATGACAAGAATATCTATCTTGGGCCCTAGTTTCTGTGAAAAAATATCATTAATTTGAAAAAGGCCCCCCTTTATGTTTTCCCTCAATTTAATATTTTTCTCGCTCGGGCAACCCCTAAAAAATGAAATAAAAATTTGTAAAAATTTGAGGTCATATTTTGGACCAAACGACACCCACAATTCATTGGATATCAAAATCCGAGGGGGTCAGGCCGATGACCACGGGATTTGACGTGGAACGCCCTATATACACACACGACTGAAGGATGTTACGTAAATTGAAGTTTGGCAATGGTTCAGCCGAGTAGTCAGCATCTTGAATGCGCGTTTTCCATCCTCCTTTCATCGTTAGAAATTCACCTGTCTCTCCTGGAGTTTCAGAAAATCCTTCATTATTTCATCGGGACCAACGTAACTCGGGATGCACTCGAGCTTTCCTCGAATCATTTCGCTCTCATGCAATTACTCGGGCTTTTCTTAATTCATCAACAACAGCGTTATTTTTTGCCTGCGCTTGGGCACACTTCGTCCGGGTAGTTTCAATTTAGCAGATACTGCTGTTTTCGAAGGAACTGAAGCGGAAAAAATAATTTTTTTTATTCTTATGTTTTTTGTTGTTTCATGAATATTTTTTGAGATACAGTGTTCGTAATGAAAAATTCAATATCCTGAACGGACGTCTAAAAAAATCTAAAAAAATCACAGACGTTCCTTTTGATTAATCTTTCAAACTGGCAGATTTTGAAAAAAATTTGAGAGGTTGAAAAAAAAAGTTGCCCAGTTGACGAAGAATGCCTCATACAGTAAATCGCCCTCACGTGCAGCCGACGCATTCCCGAAACTCCGATACACATATTCCGCGATCAGCTGATCCTCGCTATACAATCATACCGAGGATAGACGCGTGTCTCTGTGTGTGTTTAGTATATGATACAGATATAGATTTATATAGGTAGAGTGTAAGGCACTCGGAGGGGTTATTAGGCGGTGGAAATCCGCGACGACGTGACGTATGACGTCAGGGATTTGAGTTATTTCGGCGATCGCATGACGTTGACGCCTGTACGAAAATAGTTGGGGTGTTGGATCGGGGTATATAAAACGCCAGACGAGAGAGAGAGTGAAAGAGAGAGAGAGAGAGAGAGAGAGAGAGAGAGAGAGAGAGAGAGAGAGAGTTGGAGAGGGAGACAACATTACACCTTCCTTCGTTTTGCCACCCGCCCTTCGTCTTTTTCTGACGTCTCATTCGCAATTTTCTTTCTTTCTCTTTCCCCCTCCTCCTCTATCAATATTTCTATATAGTATATCTCTATCGTCGCTGTTGACTCTCACGACTCATCTTCACCGTCTGGTTTCGTCTCCGACAGAGTCTGCAGCCACGGCCAAGCCGAGCATGAAAAAGCTTCTTTTATGACATCCGCGAGACTTTATATCGTGTCACGGACATTCAAAAGGTCAAACTCTGCACACCAAAAAAATTTTCAAACAAGAATTTGACTCGAACGATGCACGGGCACCTCGGATCAATCGACACAATCTATTTCATGCTTTTTTCCTCGAGTTTAAAAATTCGATGCAGTTTCGTCAATTCTTTGCAAGAGACACCGGAAGTCAACAATATTTTTATTCTGAGATTCAATTTAATTCGCTTGCTCCGATATTCGTGACTGGCTCACAAAAATCTGGTTCAGAAAAGAGAAATATATTGTTTCACTCATTTTGGTGCGTATCTTTATTTCGTCCAAGTATAGATCAAGCACTCAGCTATGTCGGGCGTAAATAGCACTTTTTTGAAATGTTTATTTATTACCTATTTAGTACCTAAATTTTTTGAAAAAAAAAAGTATCAAAAGTACAATCTTAAGGGGGAACGCTACTGTGACGGTGCTAAAAATAGCCGATTTTCGGGAACTTCTTTTTGTAAGTAAGGATGATTATTTAAGGATCAGACAAAAAGTAATTTATTAAGTATACATTCAACTATATTCATACAAATTTTGATTGAAAAATATTAAAAATTGCCAAAGTTATTAATATAAACGTAACGACATTATAAAAAAATGACCGCATCGCTCCTGATGGCAGTGATACCGCAATGAAAAATCATCTGGAATTTAAAAAAAACTTTTTTTTTTTAAATTACACAACAGTAACTATCGTTAAGCGTAGCCATTTTTTAAAAAACATTTTTTTTGCGAAATGGCGCTGATTTGAATTTTTTGTCCTTTTTGACCGTTTATTTTGATTTTCAGAAGGTCTCAAAAAATAGAAATTTTCAAAATTTTGAAAATTTATAAAAAAATCGGTCCGTTGGTCTTCCAGCAATCGATGCCACCGTGATCGAAAAAGACGTTTTGAGATATAAGCGTTTAAAGTTTTCATTGCAGCATATTCGTTTACTCTGAATAGATTTATATCTTAAATATTTATGCTTACAGTAGAAACTAATTCCCGGGCCATATGATTTCTTTGGGTATATTTCGGTCAATTTTTGAGATTTTAAGTTCAAACTTGTTTACATATTTTTGAATATATATAGGGCGTTCCATCCCAAATAGGACAGTTTGAAAAACTTTTTTTTTTTAATTTCCTCAAATTTTTTATATTTTTTAGTACCCATTAAAAGACCCTTGCTGGTATATATTGAGATTTTGTTGATTACCCGTTCAAAAGATATTAAATCAACAAAAAAACTGCTCTTTTTTCGGTATTTTGGTCATAACTTCTTTAATAATGGTCTAAATTGAAAGTTAAAAAATGTTTTTTTGTTTTTTTATGGCCTTTTCAGAAAAAAATACAACAAAAATAGTCGACGTGTTTTTAAGATAGTTAAAATTGGTTTTTAAAAGTGAGTGCATATTTCGATTTCTTTTTTTAATTTTTTGTTTTAAACATCTATCTATTAAACAACTTTTGAGACTAGTCCGATCGTGGGATTACCATAACTACTATTTTTTTCGATTTTTGAAAACTAACAAAAAATTTTTTTATTTAAAAAGCTTTATAATAAAGTGTCAACTATTAAATAACTTATTTCGCCATATTCGACTTTACATTTGATAACAGTCAACAAATCCTGCTACATTGTTTTCTAAGTGTGACTTTTCCCCATTCTTTCTCGTGCTCGTGTAATTCGGTCTTTCTCGTGTGCACTAAAATATGTTCCATTTGTGCAAACTTCATGGAAGAACGATGCTACGCCTCCATCCGTCGCCTCTTTCTTTATATATATGGGTCACTCCAAGTCAAATCGACCACTTTTGAATCCGACCCCTTTCGATTTGGCTGATTTTTTTCCTTTTCTATCCCATTAAAAATATTTTTCAGGAAATTTTCAAATTTTTTTTACCCAGATCAAAAATTTTTTTTTTCCTTCAAATAGCTATAACTTCTTTAAAAATTGACTAATTGGAACGTTTTTTTTCAAAATTTCCGTCTTTAAATGTACTTTCCGAAAAAAAATACAAAAAAGTTTTAAGATATTAAAATCTATGCAATTTTTCACTTTTTCGAGAAAAATCGTCTTTTTCTCGAAGTTGGCCATTTTCAATTTTTTTGTTCACTCAATCAATACTTTGATCAATTCCGGAAAAAATGCCGCTCAACATGGAGTGGGCCGACATTTCCTTCTATTTTTTTCACTTTTTGGAAAAAAAAAATGAATTTTTTTTCGAGGATTACCACCTTCAATTTTTTTTTCTTCTCAATTTTTCAAATTCTGAGGTCCTTTATAAATTCTCAACAATTTCCAGAGTGGTATTTTTTGAATAAGCCCAGCTGGGAATTAAAAAAAAATCAAATTAGTCAATTTTTGACGAAGTTATAGCTGTTTGAAAAAAAAAAAGTTTTTTTTGGGTTGGAGAATTTGAAAATTTCCTGAAAAATGTTTTCAATGGGGTAGAAATGGAAAACAAAATTTCAGCCCAATCGAAAGGGGTCGAGTTCAAAAGTGGTTGATTTGACGTGGAATGCCCTATATATATTGTAAGCTGTGTACTGCAAGCTTCATTGCTTTTTCCGAGACTTGCTCGTTCAAGAAGCGAGCGCCAAAGCCCATTCTTGCCCAAGATAAATATATTTTCTCCGGATATTACCTCAGTAAAATCATCTCTTGTTCACGTTGTAACCTGCTCGACTCGTTTTTCATCGTCTACTTTTCTCCGCATATCACCGATGATGTTACGTTGACGTATCCAAGCAAAACCGTCTCAACGTCGCGAAAACGAGAAATAATTCTTTACAAAACAAGAATAACATAAAAATACGTTTTAAGCAGGTTTATTATTATTCGCTGGAACTAGCGATGCGTTCATCCCTTTTTTCCCCTTAACTCGGATAGAAAGTAATAGACTGCTTCCGCCTTTCGTTTTTCTTGATATAAATGACATCCAACGAATATTAATGGAAATTTCTGCGAAGGCCCCTGTCGATCTGATCTTTTGTCATTCCTGCTTGTCGATATATCGATTTTCCTTGCACTTAAGCTTTCGATAAAGCAGCACAATATGGACTTTCCTGAAAACCATTTTCATGCGACATGTCGCTATACGGTCTCCCTTTTTTTTCTCTCGCTCTCTTTCTCCGTTCCTGTCGGTTATATACTTAAACGAGATTCGTTCATCGGATTTTTCCACGTTTATAGCGTTTTCTGAAATGTTTTCCCGTCTTTCGATAAAAAATTCTTCGAGCAACGGGGAAATGATCAACGTCACTTGACATAAGGAAAACTGTGCGTGCTCGACGCATTTTTTACCATTTCATTGTTATTATTTTCTTTGTAACGACAATGGTGACCCTCCCTCTCTATGCAAATAGCTCGGATTGTAGGTTGATTTTTTTTTATTAATAAATTTGTTTTTTTTTTTCATTTTACTCGTATCGAAGGCGTCGTAGCGTTTTCTCTTAATCGAGAATAGGGACGAGGATGTAGAGAGAGAGGGAGAGAGAAAGAGAGAGAGAGAGAGAGAGAGAGAGAGAGAGAGCTGGAGCCAAAACTACCGGTGCAAACTCAAAAAAATCCACTTTTTTATTCCTCAACAATGGAAACAAATGATCCGGACATTGTTCGGGCAGTGCATTGTTTGCAAGAATGTGATCCTCCTCTGAACTTCCTCCGAGCATTCGTCGTCATTCTCTGCAGCAACCAGAACGCCCTTCCCTCTTATACAAGCGAGTCTTCTAGATCCGGAATTCCGTTTCTACTTTTCCACCAACGGTATATCGCTGTCATTCACCAACCGATTTTCCTCGTGAAGAGTTCATCTTGAGTCTCAAGTATTACACCGCCGAATCTAGCGATAATAAAAAACTGAAAATTTTTTCGTTTTAAAATTCGACGTTGAAGCAATATCGATACGGCAGTACTCAATAAAATCGAGGTTGAAATTAAAATTGAGGTTTTTTATGTTTTCATTGAAGTAAAAATTTGGTGATTTTTATGATGACGAAGAGTTCACATCGTTGATATTCAACGAAAACAGGGTTGCAAATAATGCATTACTTTTTTTAATGCATTTGAGGCATTCCAGCTATAATCGAGCGGCCATTATCTCGACATTTTTTTTTCGTGTCGCCGATTTTTTTTCAGTTACTTTTCGACAAAAAAAAACATACGTATTTTTCAAAAAAAATTATTTTTCATCCTCTTCCGTTTTAACATCTTTCAAAGGACAATTTTTGTTTTTTCGACAAGCGTGTATCCTCCGATTTTTTTCAAATAAATTAACAAAAAAGCACATTTAAAACAGCATCTTTCGATCGCTATCCCATCATGGAGAAATCATTTTTCGATTTTTTCTATGTGTATGAAACTTTGAAAAATGTGTTTTTATTCGTAAAAAAAGGAGTAAGCACATAGGTAACATTGTTGATGCTATTATTTATTAATACAGTTATAATATTTATGGACACACAAATAAAAAATAAACAATTATTTTTCATCCTCTTCCGTTTTAAAACCTTTCAAAGTACAATTTTTTTTTTTCGACAAGAGTGTATCCTCCGATTTTTTCAAATAAATTGACAAAAAAGTACATTTAAAACCGCATCTTTTGATCGCTATCCCATCATGGGGAAATCATTTTTCGATTTTTGCTATGTGTATGAAACATTGAAAAATGCGTTTTTATTCGTAAAAAAGGAGTTAGTACACAGGTAACGTTGTGGATGGTATTATTTATTAATACAGTTACAATATTTATGTGTACATAAATATTGTAACTGTGTACATAAATATTGTAACTGTATACATTGAAAACACATTTTTCAAAGTTTCATACACATAGAAAAAATCGAAAAATGATTTCTCCATGATGGGATAGCGATCAAAAGATGCAGTTTTAAATGTACTTTTTTGTCAATTTATTTGGAAAAAATCGGAGGATACACTCCTGTCGAAAAAATAAAAATTGTACTTTGAAAGGTGTTAAAACGGAAGAGGATGAAAAATATTTTTTTTTGAGAAATACGTATGTTTTTTTTTGTCGAAAAGTAACTGAAAAAAAATCGGCGACACGAAAAAAAATGTCGAGGTAATGGCCGCTCGATTATAGCTGGAATCCCTCATTTACATTTTCAATAACCATGAACTCTTATTGATTAATTGAAATAATTTCCATTAACCATTGAATGTTAATGTTTAATGAAAATAATTTACATTAACCATTACATGTTAATGGTTAATAGGAGTTATTACAATTAACCATTAAATTTTCATGGTTAATGAAAATAATTTCCATTAGCGATTAAAAAAGTAATGATTAGTGCAGTACTTTTTCATTACAAATTTCGCAACCCCTGAACGCGAATCAGTTTTCTTTTTCCTTTTAAGTATTGTGTACCCGTTTGTTTGTCTATTTAGAACCCTAAATCGTTAATAGAGACCCCAAACAACATTTAAACCATTTTTAATTTTGAAAAAACATCCTTAAGCGTTGTTGATTGAAAATAAAACCTATTAGCGTTGCATTTCAACGTTGCAAAGTTGAACATCCTTGATTTTTCTCTTCATACGGTTATCTTCTTCCATTTAAGTATTGTTTACCCGTTTGTTTGTCTATTTAGAACCCTAAATCGTTAATAGAGACCCCAAACAACATTTAAACGATTTTTCCCTTTGAAGAAACATCCTTAAGCGTTGTTGATTGAAAATAAAACCTATTAGCGTTGCATTTCAACGTTGCAATGTTGAACATCCTCGATTTTGCCTTTCATACGGAAATTCAAGTATACACATAAAACGGCCCAAGCCTGAGCTTTTACAGAAGCTATTTTTCGGGAAAGAGGTATATGAAGTTGTTAATGTCAGCTTTGAAAAATTGTAGGGGGTTATTTTGAAGTTTCCTGTTACCAGACCCACGCGCTTGAGTATTTTCGAGTAATTGTTACAAATTCTGCGTAAACTCGCGACGAATAGTCTCGTTAGTTCCGTGCACTGGTCAACGTTATTACTGTCAGAACAAGAAGCAGTAAGACCGCTAATTGTCCTGGAGAAACTACGGGGCAAAGTATAAACGCCGTTGCCAGATATACGTGAACAGTGTGCGATACGAGAGCCCATATATGTATATAGTAAAACAGCGTTCATATATACGTGCAGTTGAATCACAGTTTCAGAAACAGTCGAGAATTGCACAAGAGGCTTTTTATCAAACTTTTTGCAGCAAAATCGTTTAATCGTCCAAGTCGGGATGAAGAAGGGAACCATTAATGTTGAAGATGATGACGAATTTTCATTTGTCCGAGTCCCGTACAATTCGGGTTCTGTGCTAATGCTACACAATACCTTTTTTTTATTTAAAATATTTTTTTTTCAGTTATTATTACACCATGCAAAACACTAATGATTTATAAATGTTAGTCTAAGGAATTTGGGATTGTAATTCTAGGATGGTCATATCTAACAAATTTTGAATATCGTCAAAACCAATGGACCAAAAATGAAAAAATACATATTTAAAAATCCTCTTTCAAATGATACCTTACACGATATATTAATTAATTTTTTTTCGCACCAGACTTATTCTGTATTATAATGTAAACACATCATGCCGAATTTCAAATTCCTACACTATATAATTTTTTAGAAAAACTGTTTTGTGACTAAATACATTATTATGGAGTTAAAGGCCACTCTTTGAATTTTTGACCCATTTTTCGTTTCAAAAATTCAAAAAGTTGCCTGTAACTCTATAATAAGAAGCTTTAAAAAAAATATTTCGCACTTAAGCAATTGGGAAAAGTGTGTTACGAAGAAAATGAGACGTCGTAGGATAAAATCGGTCAAGCGGTTTGGTCAGGATCGTGCACAGTGCAATGAAACTCAAAAATTGATTTATATATGAGAGAACCTTAAGGGTTCTAACTAGCGTCAAAAATTTCTTCATCTGATACGTCAAATGATGAACTTTTGGTCAGGTTTGCATGAATTCAACGAACATTTATATTTATGTTCAAAATTCGGCGTCTTGACGTTGACTGGACCCTCTTAAAGGTGCGAGACCCTAGAAATAGCGCAATTGTCGGCACGTCAGGGATCTTTCTCAATGAAAAACATTATTCCTAAATTCTTATTATAAATTATTATCCTCAGTTACTCTCAGCCAAACTTCAGTGAAGCGATCTCCGTACCATAATTTTGCATTAATTGTCGAATTGTCGAATTGAATGTTTTGAAGGTTACAGACTTAGCTATCTGTGTCCAAAATAACGGGTAAAATTTTTAGCCAAATAGGTTGAATCGTTTTTAGTCAGTGCTTCCCCGAAGTTTCGAAAACGTAGTTTCAATAAAAACGCGTTTGAAGTTTTGACAACGGATTTTGTATAAAAAAATTATACTCACATTAATGAGCTATGTCCGGTGCATAGAGCAATCCTTCCGTTTCCTGAAAGTTATCTCAAAGCTCTTTTCATTTCTTCGAGAGATTTATAGTTTCTGGTGATTGCCAAACCATAGTAATTAGTCATTTTTAATATTATCTCATTAGTTAATTGCTCTCTCTTTTGGCTATAACTTAAAAAATATTTTCAATTTCGGTCCGAAACTTTTACAGTATATTCTTAAGATGTTTATCTTGCGAAAAATGTAAAAAAAAAATCGATTTTTTGAACCCTTCACAGTGGGCTACTACCTTAACCTCTGCTACATTGTAGCCTAAGGCTACATTGTAGCCTCAGTTACTCCTATTATCCTCAGTTACTCTCAGTCAAACTTCAGTGAAGCGATCTCCGTACCATAATTTTGCATTAATTGTCGAATTGTCGAATTGAATGTTTTGAAGGTTACAGACTTAGCTATCTGTGTCCAAGATAACGGGTAACATTTTTAGCCAAATAGGTTGAATCGTTTTTAGTCAGTGCTTCCCCGAAGTTTCGAAAACGTAGTTTCAATAAAAACGCGTTTGAAGTTTTGACAACGGATTTTGTATAAAAAAATTATACTCACATTAATGAGCTATGTCCGGTGCATAGAGCAATCCTTCCGTTTCCTGAAAGTTATCTCAAAGCTCTCTTCATTTCTTCGAGAGATTTATAGTTTCTGGTGATTGCCAAACCATAGTAATTAGTCATTTTTAATATTATCTCATTAGTTAATTGCTCTCTCTTTTGGCTATAAGTTAAAAAATATTTTCAATTTCGGTCCGAAACTCTTACAGTATATTCTTAAGATGTTTATCTTGCGAAAAATGTAAAAAAAAAATCGATTTTTTGAACCCTTCACAGTGGGCTACTACCTTAACCTCTGCTACAATGTAGCCTAAGGCTAAGCGAGGTACTAGCGTTTTAGGATAGCAAAGAAGCAATTACGAGGTGTTCTACTATACTCGTGGATCCAGCTGTCGCTCAAGTTGGTTTTATCGTCAACGGAAAAACACTGTGTAAAGCTAGACAACTATAACAAGCAGGAGCAAAATTGCGAGGAGTTAGTTACTCTGTGCAGCAAGCTTCAAGCTTTTGCGATCCGTACCATTGTCGCGTTTTGCTCCATCACGCACTCAATCATCCATGCGACTCTCTCTCGTTGTTTATTCCCTCACAACTTTCGTAATTTGAGTTATCGCAAAAAGTGTGTACGCCAGTTGCTCCGGATGATGAGTACTCTAGCGTCAGATAACGAAATTTAGCCAACGCTACTTCGTTATCAACCGCTACTCTGTTTCTGCATCGATGGCATGTGAAGCACTCCCTCAGGGCGATAGTTTTACCCTCCGTTGAAGCAACAGCTCGTTTTTTCCCCAAAAGATACCTTCTTTTCTCTCTTATCGTACGTTAAGATTTTCAAGGGTTACCGAACGATGTGATCTTTTTGCGTCGCTCGCAAATCTTCTCCAGCTTCACGATTTCAATATTTCAGCGGTAAACTTCGGAACACAAATTGTTCCTCGTTCGCGTGAACTTTGCGAACGCAACTCATGCTCTCTTATCTTTTTCTGCGCAGGTGAGTGCTTCTACAACGTCGAGGAGATGGTGACCAAGCTCGCTGGGTCACATCCCCGTCAACGGATCGGCTATAATACAGGTATCGTTCGAAACATTGTACAACGTCAAAGGAAGAATTGATCAATCGATCTAGGAATGTTCTCAATTTTTTTCAGGACATAATAATTATGGTCGAAATGTCTCTTTTTCACGTTCTTGAAGTTATCCATATATATATATAACATTTGGCATTTGACATTCGAGTTAGCAATGTTGTGGCAACAACATTATTGACAGCTGTGAAATATCAACGACCAATAAAAGAACCAAGTTTCTAAAAGGCTTTAAGGTTCTTAATTGACTATTCTTTATGGTAAAACGAAAAGAACATCAGCAATCGTTTCTGGGCACACTTTTCGGATCAACCAAAGCTTTCTTACGATTAGCCAAAACAATATGCTTGATTTTATGGCATTACAAACTGTGTAAAATGTGCATTTTAGCACTTGTGAGAATAGGCAAAAAATATTTTCTTTGGAACGTCGAAAATTGGCAGCTGTTCTTTCGAGATTTACAATTAAGGGGTTAAACGCAGGAGGTCGAAAAAAACGATTTTTCGAGAATTTTTTCTGGAAAGACACTTTAGTTTATTAACGTAAAAATTTCTATGCATATTTTTGTAACTTTTAAATTTTTGAATTTTTGGTTTTAAAAAATAATTATTTTTGAAGCCGCTGTATAGCCGATCTTCGGGCGACGTCCTCTTAAAAAAGGCGTCTTGCGTTGAGCCCGATATTTCTGGATTGAATCATCCAAAATGAGAAAATAAAAAAGATTTCGTTATCATGAGGTATAATCTTTTATTCAATCAAAGGAATAAGCAAAATATCAATGTTTAACAAAATGGCGGCTTCTAAAAAAAAATTGAATTTTGATGATAATTTTTGCCTTAAATTGTTTATAAAATGCGTTCAAAGTTTCAAAAGCACCTTACACATAGTAATAAGGGGTTTACAAATACGCCTATAAATTGGAAAATATTTGTCTGATTAACATGAAATTTTTTTCTCTATACAGGGTGTCCCAGGAATGGAGGGGAATACCGTGAAGGTAGATTCGTGACGTAATATCGAGTAGAAAAGTCTTTTGCTATTTTTTTATATTTTGAACCTGTGAATTGTTATTAATTAATTAAATTAATAATAATTAAGGGGTTAAAATAACAACAAATGGCAAAGGACTTTTCTACTCGATATTACGTCACGAATCTACTCTCTCAGTATTGCCCTTGATTCCTGGGACACCCTGTATATACGTAAATATAGTTGCATTGTGAAAATAAAATTGAAAAACATCGATTTTTTGAAAATCCGGACTGCGTATAACCCCTTAATCTAATTGCTTCCGGAGATAAAGTATCAACGTACGATCAAACATTCAAGATCGTGACGAGCATTAGCGATTGCTTTTTTTACGATTTCCGACTTGGTCATGCTATCGAGAAATGGGGTGTGCGAGAGTATACTCGAAGGAAAAGTCGTTTAGCAGACATCGAATGGGTTGGCGCGCACGTATAAAACGTTTCCATCGTCTTGAACGATTTCTTCTGCATTATTCGCCGCATATAGCCGCACTGCACCTTGTTGCCCTCCAACCCTCTGTGTACAGTTCGCATGATACTCCACGATAGAGTCTCCGCGGACATCCCTGTGTCTGCTTTGCGCTACTTTTCTTCGGTCGTTGGGGTAGTCGATTTCCCTAGAAAATCTTATGCGCAAACGCAAAAAGTCCTCGCAACTGACACACATTCCAGAGGGATGTGAGACTTTGACGCGTGCATTATTTTGCGAATCATTCTTGAACAATTTTCCTCCCAAGTCCGCAGCTTCATTTGATAGTTCCGATCAAGCTGACTTAATTGAAAAAAAAGAGAGATAAGAAAATTTTATATCCGACTTAGAGTGCAGCTGTTGTGTGTTGCGTTACAACGAGATATACCCTTTTAGCTCTAGGAATTTCCCAGATCCTTCTCGTAAACAGAATGAAAGAATACATATTACATCGTTCGTGAAATTAAAGTCGTTTCGACTCGACCCTCGGGAAAGACAAAAGGGAGATGCAACGACGACGCCGACGACCCCCGAGAAATTTCACGACTCCAAAGTAGGTTGCACCGTGATGACGCGAATGGCGGATGACGTTGAGTGATGTCTCTTCTTCTTTTACCACCTTTACTTTCACCTCATTGTCGATTTTTTTTTCACAAGCCGAACCAACTGCTCTTATCCCGAAAGGGTAATTTCCCAATCAAATTTATGATCTTTCTCGCGACTCTTCGCTATTTATAATGTTAGAGGAAAAGGCGGAACCATATTTGAAACTGAAGTTTATAGGATGAAAAAAATGTCAAAAATCATGATTAATCGATTTAACATTATGTAATCAAAAATTATTATTAAATCTCTTACATGTTCATCCGGTAATCTTTATTCCTTCTCAAGAGTAAAACACTTCATTTTGATTTTTTTCGATGCCCAATTATTTATAATTTTCAACCATCCTTGTCGATTATTGAGTATCCATTGTCGGTTGTAGGACATTTCTGACATTTGTCAGTTTCTACGTAATTAACAATGAAAGTTATGTGGAAAGTACATGACAAAATACTGCGAACACTCGGATGGTAACAAAGCCACATTTATATATTTTTTTTTAAATCAACTATTTTTGGGTATAAATAATTCAAGTTTTCATAGGGCTATTCAGCGTGCATGAAACCCTCACTTACGTGTGGCTAAAACATGAATGATTTCATGATTTTTACAAATTTTTATATACGAAAAACAAAATTTATTCCATTGTGCAGCAGTTATTTAGTCTGTAATCGTAGCTTCAAGGTCAACAACAATTTCTGGTATGTTTATCTCAATGATTCCATCGTCAATCGATTGATGCGATTCGAAGCGATTGATTGGTTCAAACTGAATAGAATCTAATTTATTCGAATCGAGTTGAATCGAGTTCATAAGCAAATTGATCAATTCCATTAGACACGATTGAATAGAATTTGATTTAATTGGATTCAATTCAACTTGATTCGATTCAATTCGATGCGTTTTTATCGGATTGGATACGACGCGATCCGTTTTAACCGGATTCGATTCAGTTGGATTCGATTCGACTCGATTCGATTCAGTTGGATTTGTTTCAATTGGATTCGATTCAGTTGAATTTGATTCGATTGAATTCGATTTTATTAGATACGGTTCAGTTGAATTCGATTCGGTTGGATTCGATTCATTTGGATTCGATACAGTTGAATTCAATTCAATTTGATTCGACTCAGTTGGATTTGAATCAGTTGGAGTTGACTCAGCTGGAGTTGACTCAGTCGGAGTTGACTCAGTCGGAGTTGACTCAGTCGGAGTTGACTCAGTCGGAGTTGACTCAGTCGGAGTTGACTCAGTCGGAGTTGACTCAGTCGGAGTTGCCTCAGTCGGATTTGTTTCAATTGGATTCGATTCAGTTAAATTTGATTCGATTGAATTCGATTCAATTAGATACGGTTCAGTTGAATTCGATTTCGCTGAATTCGATTCAATTGGATTCGATAAAGTTGAATTTGATTCAATTTGATTCGACTCAGTTGGATTTGACTCAGTCGCAGTTGGCTCAGTCGGACTTGACTCAGTTGTATTTGACTCAGTTGTATTTGACGCAGTCGGATTTGACTCAATTGTATTTGACGCAGTCGGATTTGACTCAGTTCGATTTGACTCAATTGGATTTAACTCAATTGGATTTGACTCAATTGGATTTGACTCAATTGGATTTGACTCAATTGGATTTGATTCAGTTCGATTTGACTCAATTGGATTTGACTCAATTGGATTTGACTCAGTTCGATTTGACTTAGTTCGACTTGATTCAGGCGGATTTGACTCAGATGGATTTGATTCATTTGGATTCGAGGCAATTTGATTCCATTCAGTTAGGTTCGTTTCAGATGAATTCGATTTAATTTGATTCGATTTGCCATCCATTATCTCGCAGCCGGTCTGATCTTCCTTGATGAACCGTGTTTTGTCGAACCCGTGGACCGCGGCTACCATCAACGCCTCGTTGATGACCGATTCCGGAGGATTTCGCTCCCTGGTCATGATCCATGCGCTTTTAATACTGAAAATAATTAATTTGTTAAAATATCAGCTCTTCTGCATCAATTCTTTGCGAGGTGAATTTACGTTCAGTATTTTCCAAGAACCATTCGAATTATTTTGTTCAATCTCTTGGCTCGTCTTATTATTTGCAAGATTCTCTATCGATTGTTCATTGAGATTATTAGTCATAATCGTTATTAAAATGTTATGACCTTTCGACTCATTCTCTCCGGATGATAAAATGGTTGTAATTTTGACAATAATTGATAAAAATCTGCGCGGTGAACCGATGAAGCATCTACTACATTGTAAAATGAGCCTTTAAGGCCGAATCTGGCAAAAATTATGGATTATTCTTGGACAAAACTATACGAAAATATACACAATGGGAAGCTGTCGTAAAACAGTCGATATTTAAAAAAAAAAATCTATCACATTTAACGTTGCGGTGCAAGTTATCATGATTAAATGTTATCGATTGATCCATAAATATTTGTAGGAACGATTTTCGAAATTCAGCACCAATTTGATTATGGTTAAGTACTCCACTCTCCTCGAAGGAGAATACACGAAGGGGAAAATCAAAATTGATTTGTCGTTGGATCGAACAACGTTTGGAATGTGGCGACGGGGTATTTTCAAAGTTGTACGTTGGAAAGATAATTAATAATGACCGTGATAAGACGTACCTGGAATCACGGTTATTACATCTATACTCGACGGCGTAGGAAGTGTAATCGGTTCCCAAAATCCAATGATTCATTTTTAGCAGTACCTGATTCTTATAGAAATACAGCTGGAATCGTTCTGGCTTAGACGAATCGCGTGCACGAGCGATGGTCTGTTGCTTCTGTTTGGTGCCGTTACTGAGAATCATTTACATTTCTTTTGTAGAGCGAAAAAAAATCATAAAAACAAGGAACGCTAAATTATCAAAGTATTTTTATCATTGTCTATATAACCTTACACAAGTGAATATCGGGTTCTTGCGAATCTGTCGGTCGACAAGGTCGTCCAATTGTACATATTGCATTTTGTACCCGGTGTAATAAGAACATTGGACGTCGAATGTTGGTACCAAATCCCCATGTACTGAAAGAATTTTATTACACAAGAAAAAAATTAATATTATGCTGCCATTGCGAGAGACTTCTTTCGAGGTCATTCGAAACATTCAATCATGAACCGTTCTGATTGCTCCCCCCGGGCTTTGAGTGCGTTCGCATTCGATAATCTTATAACCCAGGATTTTGTCTTTATTTTGCAACAAAGATTTTTTTTTAATTAAAAAGCTTCACTGAGTTATGATCATTTTTGTAAATTTTCAATAATCCTCAAAAGGTTCAAGAATCAAGAATGTCATTGAAAATTGAGTTATTTTTTCCACCTCAAATCTGTGCAGATCAATTAATCGATATCTTTAATTTTTCAATAGAAAGGTTGAAATATCACATTTTTTGCTGCACAACGAATCACATTTTTATAGATATAAGCCAAACTAGAGAGCAACGACAATAGTTCTCGTGCGTAGTTTGAACAGTGGTCACAGTGGTAATGGTGGCGCTAGAGAGCTGGCCACAGTGCGCATGCGCGCATTGTCGAGAGTTGATTTTCGTTGGAGCCGATTAATATTTCGTGCACTGAGAAAAATTTTTTGTTGAAAATGCAAAAATTTGTTTGACTCAACTAAATATTTGTTTCCGGACGTTCAACGAGATCATTTTGGTAATGCAACGAAGATACAGTGGAAGTCTTAGTTAAATCAGTTAAATCGTTGCTCGAATGGGCAAAGTTTCAGTTCAATCAAATGAATATCTTTGTACCAAATAAATTGTGTGATTGAAAATACGAATTGTTTTTTTGTTACAACTAAATTTATCAAGCTAAAATATACTAGAAATCAACGAAATATTTCTGTACAGCAACTCAGTAACGTGTAAATTGGACTAAACTGTATCTAGAAATTGACCAAATAATTTCGTTCACCTCATATCTTATGGTTAACCAAATCCATTTGTTGAAGTAATTATAGTTTTATTATTTCAAACAAATTAATATTGAATCAACTAAATTTTTTTCAACTAAATGGATTTAGTTGTTTTAACTCAACTTTTTTCTCAGTATGTCAGCCGTAATTTTCACACATTCATTGTTTAAATAATAGGGGTTTTGCGGCTCCGTTTTTTAGCTTGGGATGCTTTTTGGTAAATATTCGTTCAAATAATGAAGGTGAAATTTCAAAATGTTTGTGAAATGACAACGCATTTTGTTATTTAATCTTGCACGTCGAGTTCCTAGTACCAGACACTCAATTTTTCTCCAGTACCGGACGCCATTTTTTTCGTTATTGGAATGTTTATGTAAAACATGTTGTTTTTGTTGTGGTGGTATTTCACTATGACAAATCAGTTAGAAATAATGACGAAAGGAAAATGACCCAAGGAAAATATGAAAAAAGCCTCGATGACAATAATGACTGGATCCAGTGCGGCAATTGTAAGCAATGGGCTCATAAGGCGTATGCGCAGATATTCCGCAGTGTTCCGATGAATATATTTGCGATCATTGCAAAATTTAACCATTTTTAATCCATTTTTTCAAATAATATTCATAGTGTCCGATACTAGGTGCCACTTTTCAGACTCGATCATTTTAACTATAAATTAAAACATATTATTTTTCTTAGTGTTACGTTTTTTTTAAATCTGTACTATCATTAACACACCAAAGAATACTCCAAAGTTTGTGAAAAAAATATAAAAAATCGAAGTTCTTATATATATGGGACATTCCACCAATTCTTGACTAAAGTTGTGCCGGGGGGTCTGAATTCTGGATAACAAAATTTTTTATTGAAAAGTACATTACAAAGAGAGCTTTCATGATTTTTCGAATCTTGCAAGATTTGCAATTATTGACTTTAGATATTAAAAATATCAATCCCTTGTAAAATTTCTAAAAATATATTAAATATTGGTTTTTGTGTAGAAAAAGCTCAGCTTTCTGAAAAAAATATTTTCAATTTTCTCCAGTATCAGGAAAGCCCCAAAAATGAGGTCAAAAAGTAAAAGACGCTTTTTCGACCAATGTATCATTTTTAATATTTTTTTAAATATTTTTTTCGAAAAGCTGAGACTTTTTTACATGGGAAAAGTATGTTTTGATTTTGGGAATACTTAAAAATAAACCATAGCAAAATAAAGTTGAAACTTTTGTGATGAATTGCCGATAAGTATTGTGCTGCCGTCACGGTCGATACACGAACTATCGAATCAAGTTTGAAAATTTCTGTACATAGCATTATATTCAGCAATTATGTAGTGAATATATATGTTCAAAGTGTGAAGTGGGTAAGAAATTAAAATTATTATACAAAAGCGATATGACAAGGATCAAATATTTATTATTTGTACTCTTCTTGTCACTGTTGATAGAGAAACATTCCTAATAATAGCAGAACTTTTATCAGCCTTGGCATTGTATGACTGGGCACGTGAGTCATTTAAAAATATTGATTTCACTTTCATTTCAAATGAGAAATACGAAGTACGCGCAGCACAGCTAAAGTCCAGATTTGCTAATGCTGTGGCTGTAAAAAAAGATGCAATCTATACATTGTATTATCCCTGATGCCGAGAATCATGGTTCTGCTATTGTAAGAAATGTTTCTCTGTCAACAGTGACAAGAAGAGTACAAATAATAAAGATTTGATCCTTGTCATATCGCTTTTGTATAATAATTTTAATTTCTTACCCACTTCACACTTTGAACATATATATTCACTACATAATCGCTGAATATAATGCTATGTACAGAAATTTTCAAACTTGATTCGATATTTCGTGTATCGACCGTGACGGCAGCACAATACTTATCGGCAATTCATCACAAAAGTTTCAACTTTATTTCGCTATGGTTTATTTTTGAATATTCCCAAAATCAAAACATACCTTCCCCATGTAAAAATATCTCAGCTTTTCGAAAAAAATATTTTAAAAAATATCAAAAATGATACATTGGTCGAAAAAGCGTATTTTACTTTTTGACCTCATTTTTCGGGATTTTCCTGATACTGGAGGAAATTGAAAATATTTTTTTCAGAAAGCTGAGCTTTTTTTACACAAAAACCAATATTTAATATATTTTTAGAAATTTTACAAGAGATTGATATTTTTAATATCTAAAGTCAATAATTGCAAATCTTGCAATTTTCGATCTACTGTATCTTCAAAAGGGTTGGACGAAAAAAATTGAAAAAAATCATGGAAGCTCTCTTTGTTATGTACTTTTCAATAAAAATTTTTGTTACCCAGAATTCAGACCCCCCAGCACAACTTTAGTCAAGAATTGGTGGAATGACCCATATATAATAGTCTTATTAATGAATAACTTTAAGTGTCCGGTACTGGGGGACTTCCCCCTACGATTAAACGTACTTTGACTTGGTCGAAATTCGGAGCAGTCTCGATCATTGGACAGTGTGTTCGCCGAGATTGCGGCCGAGCCGAAGTTCCGACGAAAAGACAAAGAGCCACAAAGAATCCGTAGAACACTGACATGTTGAATTTAATTATCGATCCGCCTCCGTGAGGTGCGTTCTTATGAACTGATGAAAAATTCGGGATCTCAACGATTTTTTATAATTTGTTGCTACCTACGTATCGTTTTACTGACGAGTGTCGATTGGAGTAAGTATTTCTAGAATCATCATGATAAATGGTCGGTGTGTCGTAGTTTAATTGGCTATAGCTCCCACCTTCTTCTGACTCTCATAGCCAATCATAATGAGACCCCACAACGTAACTTTTGCTGGTAGTAGAGTTTCCTGGTAGCTTCAATTCTTGTGAATTTTTATCACAATATGTTTTTATGTTTTTCAGTGGCGAGTCGTTTATTCGTCCTGACTCACGTCACTTTTATTCCTTCAGAACAGAATAGTTATACTGAGAAATAAACCAATTTTTTCAAACTCTCTTTTGTCTTTTTGCAAGTGCTGATTATTTTCAATTGTCAATCATCCTTGGCCATTATTGAATATCGTTTGTTAATTATGGTTTATCATCAATTATTTATAACGAATCGTAATTCACTATTATCAGACGAATAATGGATCAAAATTCATATTTCTTGTATCCAGTTCACTCGCGATGATTCCAAAAAATCATGACATGCGCTAATAATAATTAATGAAACATTTGAAATTTTTTGGAAGGGTTTTTAGAAGTCTAACGTTGAAACGAACTCTAAACAATTTAGATTCCCCCTATCTTATCTTGAAATATTTTTGTAAATGTCAACAACGCTATAAGGAGTATAATCGGTTCCCAATCTTCAGAAGTCGTCTTCTAACGCGTGTGGAATTGTTGGAAATTTTAATTTTAACTGGAAAAAAGAACGACCTTACATTTATCATTCGAATAATCCGAATAGTCGAGTAATATTGATATGAGATACGTAACACACGCCCGATAGGCGTTCAAAATGTTCCAGGTTCTTCGATCATTACTTAGACCCTCGATATCAGATGATTCGTTATGATTTTTTCGATAACCAATAAAATAAAAACGATTTTTTTTGCCATGGATAGATTTAGCAATATATTCTATGATTTTTCGTATTGTCGATGCCACGCATCGACGAATAATAAAAATAATTTTTTTGTTTGCAATTGAGAGATTGGAAAGTTCGTTTAAATGGTGCGAAATATCTAACGATGTATTATTTGTCGAATTTTTAAATTAATTTTCTCCTCGAGTCAAAAAGGGGCTTCTCGTCATGTATCAACTCTCATACTATAATACATTATCCGAAATCGCGCAAATACACGTATTTCTCAAATGTTTAAATCCACAGAGATAAGATTATCCCGGAAACGAACCAGATGTAACAAGTGTTTTGAATTTGTTTAACGTACACTGTAAAAAATGTCTTTCAATTTGAAATACTTGATAATGAAATTTCATATTTTTTTGTACATTAAATTTCAACAACAAGAAATAGAAATTTATAATTTCAATTAATTCAAATAATTGTATATTAAAATTAAACGAGTTTTAAACGATGAAAATTAAAATTTATATTGGAATATTATTGCACACATGAATATTAAAATTAATATACTGTATATGCATAAAAACTGCATATTTTGTATGAAGTTTTAAACAAAAAATTTTGAGAATCTAGACAAACAGGAAAGCGAATTATTCTACAGTCCGTTAACACCATTTTTCCTGGTAGATATTCAACAGGGGCAATTTTTCCTTCTATCTTCATTTTGGCCAGTTCAATTATATTAGTAACATTTTAAGTCGATAGTTGAAATGCAACAGAAACAGTTTATTTTTTCATAAAATTGATTACACCTTAAAATTTTGAAATTAAAAATGCATTGAAACCATTTTTGGAATCTTTGTCAAGAAGTTTGAATCCTAAATAAGCAATTCAATAAAAATAACGATGTCGATTGCAACGTAATATTACATAAAAAGAATATTGTATAAAATGTTCTTCTGGTATTTGTAAGTTTGTCAATGCACTGTAAAAAAATGTTTGTACTAAGTGTGATTAAAAAATATGAAGTTTTTGTGCATATACAGTATATTAAATATCATATACATTTTCAATCATTTTCATATACCGGGGATATTAATTTTCAATGTTTTAATTTTAATATACAAATATTAAATTTCATATAAAATTCTCAATTTTCCAATACCATGCAGGGTTGCCAGATTAGTCGCTAAGCTAGTCGCGCACAGATGGCGCTCAAGTCGCCCAAAATCGCAATCACGAGATGGCGCTCAACTCGATCGTAGTCGGTCTCGTACGTTTTTGCGTTTGAGTTAAAAGCGTCATGAACGTAAGTTCGTTGTTCAGTTTCTGCAAGTCGGTAGGGTAGGATGTTGTACGACAGGAAGTTGGTAAAGAGGATCCCTCTAGATATTCTTCAGCGAAAAATATAGAGGAGGATTCCCTTAGCGTTTCGTCTCGGGTACAGTGCAGACTCATCAGTAGGGCTGTGCAACTGTACCCTGCCCCAGACGCGCCGTTGGTGGTAGAGTCTGGAAGCTTGGAACTGTTATATATAGGAAACGCTATGCGCCCTGCCACTTGCGAGAAAGGCTGGAGTATGGAATGCCACACAAAATCGCACAAACCGACGCGCCAACAATTCAAAAAGAATGAAAGACAAAAAATAAGATTTTACTCAAATGAAAAGTTTTACATTTTCTATTTCGTACAATCGACAAGTCGCCCAAATATCGCAAAAAAAAAAAATATCTAAATTGCCCAATTTTCGCCAATTGCATAACCTCAAAATCTGGTCACGAGGTAGCGCTCTGGGTCGCCCGAATATCGCTTTAAAAAATCTTAAATCGCCCAAATTGCGACAATCGCAATACCTCCAAATTTGGTTGCAAAGTGGCGCTGCAAGTCGCCCAAATTGCGATTTATCGCCCAATCTGGCAACCCTGATACCATGTATATTAATTTCGATTTCGTATACTTGTTGAAATTTCATATACTTTTGTATATGAAATTTAATAACATTTTTTACAGTGTGCGTTCTGGATCTTCATCAGGACATCTTTGGACAATTGAGTCGTTCTTATCATTATGAAGTAAATGTTGAGACTGAAAAAGTGTAGCCAACGATTTTAGCAATCTATGATGAATTTACGAAACATTTTTGATGTCATGCTGCAGGAATAAGTGAAATCGCAGGATTAATACGGTGCCATTTATCGTTTGTCATTTGTCATTTGTTGCAATGTCATTTGTCGCAAAATGATAGTCAATGATTTAATAGAGCCGAGGACATGGACTAATGAGTCTATTACAATTAGTCCAGTCGAGGGTTAAAGGGCGCTATATACTTCACCCTCCATTCGTGGCTATTTGCCATTCACAACTGTTCACTTTTCGCTTTTGCTCGATTTTCGCGCGTGCTTTTGCGCTTTTCAAATGTATCTCCCCTCTACACACACACATACAAGACACGCGTACTTAGCGGTCCTCGACTGGATAGACTTCGGTGAAGTGGTAGGTTTGAAGACGTTGTTGAGTCTCGCTGTCTTGATAATTACTTGTTGGACGGAAGAAAAAAGTGTCCTAGAAGATGTAGAAAATGTCGCATGAGAGAGAGAGAAAGGGGTTGGCGAGTGACAAGTGCCTCGGGGCCAAGGTGGAGAAGCTTTCTGGGGTCAGGGTTCAGAAAAAGTCCAACGAGACGAGGAAATGTTTCATGTTGGACACTTTATTGTTCTATGTTATCATTTTTTACGAGTTCAGTCAGTAAATACATGTATTATTATGATAATATCGCAAACAGTGATTACTTGTTAGAGTTTTGTACCGTAAATGAAAAAAAATTGGAACCATATAACATCACTCTCGTGTCCATCAAACAATGCAACATGAGAATTTTGAATTCGGCATGATGTTACGTACTCATGACGTGTACATAGATTGCCAGTCAATGCTTAGAAAAAAAATCATTTTATATAAAAATAGAGGGTCAGTATGGTCCGAAATTTAAAACAAAAAATCAATATCCGGAAATTTCAATCGGATAAAATTTTTGGCTGGGACGGTGAGGACAAAGCATCCTTAATCTCTCCATATCGCTTAGTACGATTTCTGATGAGCGGTGGTTTCACACAGAAAGCTTTCACTTACGGTAAACCTATTCTCTTTGTCACTCACGCGATAATCCAATATCTCTCTGTGGATTCCGTCACGATTACCCAACTCGACAAAGTGGGGAAAACGCTTCCCCCTTACACATCCATATCGATATATCTATATAGCGAACCTCGCAATAATTCGCGAGCTGCTAACCCGTCATGTCGTCTATCCGAACGGGGATAGGGTTGGTCATTTGCCGTTGGTAGAGCGTGTCTCGGGACAATGCCACGATCATAAAGCATCTCGTGAATTGGCTCGCGGCTGCCAACAGGAGTATAGATCTATATATATATATGTATGCACGCGTGAATGCGCATTCTTTGTTGATGAATCGGAAGGCCTCGATCCGCTTCGTTCGATGTGCAAACTTGGCGGGAGTTGCGCCTTTTTGTTTCTCAAAATTTGTGATCCAGTAACGAAGTGTCTCAGCGCGAGTACTCGAGGCTCCTCTAAGCATTGTGTGCGCCCTGATCCGAGACTCCACTTCCACGTGCATTCCCGCATGCACATTGGCAACCCCCTCCCCACCCCACTCGCCTAGGATTGCACTTCTCTGGTTGAAGGATCTGTGCGCATATACCGAATGATTTCCGTCGGTACATTCGATTCTATATCTATAGTCGAAATTAGGAGCTGCCTCGTGTATTTCCCGTCTGGATGTATTATACGACCCATGGTTCAGTTGGCTCTATGTGTCGTCCGAATGTTACGGTTTGGGCACAGCAATATAGTACAAACCTCTCAGCTCTTGGACCCAAAGCACGCGGGTTACATCTCTGTAGATTGAGACCATTGCAAAGACGAATCATTCGCTGCATTGAGTGAATAGTCCGTCCATAGAGATGAGTGGCTTCATTAACTGTGGGAAAGTGTAGAATCGAAAATGAAGTCAACAAAGCGAATTCTAACTCTCTTTTATTTGATTATTATTGCATAAATCCTTCTACCATTGACATTCATCGCTAACAGAGGAATCTGCAATTATTAATAGACTATTTTCCGAGACTCAAGAGCCTCGATTTAATTGGTAAATCTGGACGCAATTCTCAAACTACCTAAAAAATTATTCATAAAATGATAGGTGCTAATATTATAATTCATCTACTCATTTTATTCTTCCGACATTGTCTTTATACTTTGTTGCTTCATTTTGAGATACAGCGATTTTCAGCTTCTAGAACTTACTTTCGGATAGTGCATCCATCTGTAAAATTTTAGACGTTAAACGAGTGAATTTCTATCAACGAATATACAAATACACACTTCAGTCACTGATCTTAACTTTTTATCTAAATATTGAACTTTTTTCATATCGCAACGTTAATAATGACCGTTTTAATTGTGACATATGTCATATATTCAGCTCAAATCTTGAGAATGTGTTTGTAGGGTTCTGTACTTTAAAAGAAAAAAAAACAGAAACCTTTCAATCTCAAGTCCGCCGTTCGTCACAAAACAGTTTCTTTAAAATAAAAAAAAATTATTTCCGATCAAAATAGAGGATCCATCCGCTCGAAATAAATGTTAATTAATATATCGCTTAAGGTATCTTTTGAAGGAGCTACATTCATGGATATACATTCAAGGACACATATTCAAGGATTCTATGAATATTTTTTAAATAATTTTTGGTCCAGTGGTCTTAATGACAAAGCTGAAAATTTGCTAGAAATTACCGTCCTATCTCCCCTGATCGCTGAGGTTTGAAAGCTAAAATTTAATTTCAACAGGGTTAGTAGGTAACTACTCGTTTTTTTCCACAATGTAATATGTACAAAAAGAAAAAATTAAAAAAATTTAGAAATATATCATGTGAGGCATCATTTGAAAGAGCTGCCTCTCAAGATTCTAAAAATTTTTTAAAAATAATTTTTGGTCCAGTAGTCTCAAAGATATAGTTCAAAATTTGCTAAAAATGATCGTTCTTCCCGGATCTCTTAATTTATTAAGCTTAAATTTTAATTTTAACAAGGTGAGCAGATATTGAGTCATATATTACTACAAAAATCGCCGTTTTTTCGACACCGTAATATTTGCTAAAGAAAGAAAAATATTTGAAATTAAAAAATTGGTGTTTTGTAGTATTGGTACGGAAACCTAATCGTGCGACCCCGATTTGACCGGCTCATCAATATTTTTTCGAAGCTTCAACGCCGCAATTGTTATTGAAATATGCCTTTTAGGGGAGCTTGGGGCTAGTTGTAACAGGGGTAAGTTGTAACACTTAATTTTGACCGGGAATTTAAAACATTTTGATTTAATTTTTTTGCTGAATGTGCTTCTTATAACTCGTGGCATAATGTAAACATCGCTAATACCCCGCGAGACATCAAAATAAGAGGATATGCACACGAGCTCTATTTTGGTCAGGTATTGTAAAAAAAATACTTGAGAAAATTTTGATTTTGACTATTAAAATTAAATTAATTGTTCAATGTTTTTTCCTTGTTACAATGCAAATTGAAGTGGCTTTTATTTACTTTTTTTAAAATGATTCTGAAGTTTGTAGTTTTTGAGATATTTCATTAAGTAGACATAATGAGCCCATGGGGCAAGTTGTAACATGTTAGAACTTGCCCCATGCGCGTGTATTTTTTTTTGCTCTCTACATGTATTTGTACAAATAGTATTATTACAACTTGTAGTATAGTGATTACATAGTATTACAAATTTATAGTATTTTTTTATAGTATAGTATTTTTTTTAGCATGAGAGACTACCAAAGATTATAATCATCATAAGAATGAACCACGATGAATAATACAAGACTGTGGACCAATAAAAACGTGTTCTTTCTTATAAATGTTGCCTGTCTTTTCATTGTTACAACTTGCCCCGAGCCTGTTACAACTAGCTCCAGACATGGGGTAGGTTGTAACAGCTCCCATTTTTTCAAATAACGTCTGGTGTAAAAGATGGGTAAAGATCTTAAATTATTTTTCAATTGGAATTAGTGCTCAGATATATACTTATACTTACTCACAATCTTCAAAGCATACATATTTTGGGTGTTACAGGCCTTTTTCCAAAAACTGTTACAACTAGCCCCACGCTCCCCTTTGAGGCGAGCAACGAAAAAAAATCACATGTAACTCATTGTAAATTCACTGTAAAATCATTGCGGTACACACATTCCTCCTAGATAGGAAGTTTCACGGGCGGGGGAGGGGGAGGACTTAGAGTCGTCAACAGAGTTAAAATGGCATCCGTGGGATTACGCGTAAATCATTCGAGATTCCGCGACTCACTGCATATGCGGACGACTTGGAAGGCCACGCCTGAATGCTGGGCATATCCCTTTTACACCGTAGGGCGCGGATTTCGTCCTCGCGCTACAGAGAAAATCGCCCCAAAGGGGGAAAAAACGATGAAGGAATATATGAGATTGCGGATGAGCGTTATACCGTTATTTATATACATATTAGCTCAATGGAATGAGGATAAATGCTCGTGTGGATTGGACTCTCAGCGTCGCTTGCAAATGGCGGATAAACGTACGGGGATATATACGTGTGCTTTATTACATCGCTTATATTTTTTTCTCCATCTGTCTGTATCCCTCGCAACTGGAGAATATAAACGATCTGGATACGGGTGAGTTGCACGGATCGTCAATTTTTGCAAGGCTCGTATAAATCACGATGCATATGTGCCGTTGTTCTCGATAGCTGGAAAATCAACGCGGATATCGAAGTTTGCGATTTTATTCCATTCTCCCGACCGGCACATCTGTATTTGTGCTCGATCCAGATTGAATTTATAGCGTCTGTGTTGTGTAACCAAAGAATTTTGCTATTGCATTGATTCAACTTTCCAGGGAAAAACGGGGAAATCAACCCATAAGAAGATAGCGCCTTGTTAAGGGCAGAAAGAAACCAAAACGTTTGGGAATTGTTTCTGAGAAAATCTATGCGATTTTTTGAAACGGATCTTTTTGTACTTTAAATGCACGTTTTTCAGTATCTTTAATAATTTTTTTTATTGAAAAATATTCACAAACGACGCAGATATAATCATTTTTATGGGATAATGGTCACTCATATATATATATTTTTTTTGAAAAATTGAAAGGTACCGTAAAACGGGGCTACTTTGACTTTGGGGGTTACTTTGTTGGTTTTTGGGGCTACTTTGGACGAGCATCAAAATACGATAAATACGTGTGCGCAGTGAACCTTCGTCACCTTGTAGGTCGGAGCGGAGGTATGGGGAGTGAGTAGAAGAGGAAAAAAGTCATTCATAAACCAGGTACACAGATATGTGGAACAAGCCAACATGTCCGAACAATCGATGATGCCATTCGCATGAAGGGAATAAAGAAGGGCAAGAAGAACGACTCCAACCTCTGTTACATCTGTAAGGCCCGAATTTCAAGTCATAGGTCCTACCCTAAGATCGAAGTTTCCATGGAACTAAAGTTGGAACTTAAGATCGGACTTAGGTTCCAATTTAAAATGAATCGTAAGTTGAACTAAAGTGCCATTATAAGTTCATACATAAGTTCAAACTTAAGTGCGAACTTCAGATCGATCTTGAGTTCAAATTTAAATTTTGTTTGAAGTTGGAACTTAAGATCCATCTTGAGCTTAAACTTAAGTTTGATCGGACTTAATTTTTTTCAGAACTAATTTAAAATAACACGGTTGAGGGAGGCGATGAAAGAAGTTTGATCGAACTGAAGTTCATGCTCAAGATGGATCTCAAGATCAAACCTCAAACCAAATTTAAGTTTGAACTTAAGATCGATTTGAAGATCGCATTTAAGTTTGAACATAAGTATGAACTTATAATGACACTTCAAACTTAAGATTCATCTTAAATTTAAACTTAAGTTCGATCTAAAATTCAAATTTGAGTTCAATAGAAAGTTTGATCTCAAGTTTGATCTCAAGAACTTAAAATTCGGGCCTAAGTATTTGGTATTTTTATGTAAAATATTTCTTCAATAAAAATGACGAATTCATTGTGAAAAATCGTTGTTTTTCATTTAATTCCATGTATAATGTATAAAATATTATTGTTTTTTATCAAAATGACGTCAAAGCTGCATTTACGATGTGGATTTTTGACATAAGTTGCATTTCAATGCCTCTCCAAAGTATCCCGTGTAGAAATGTGATAGGGCAACCATTAGTTGATTCTTGCCCCTGATCCGCCCTGCCTGATCCGATTTTCCTGGCAGGGCCCTGACATGGAACTTAACGACCTGGTCCCTAGTTATTACATTGAAATAATCACTTATTACCAGTGCCCTGCATGATCAGAATATGAACAGTTTCCGACGACGTTATTTTTACACTTTTAAGCAAAAAATATTTTTATTTTATTACCCTGGCAGGGCTCTGATGTGAAAACTATTGGATTGCCCTGAGTATTTATTAAAATAAAATTATTTGTATATCGGCTTTCAGTAGTATAATAATAATAATAATAATAATAATAATAATAATAATAATAATAATAATAATAATAAATAACAATAATAGTAATAACAATAATAATAAATTAACAATCATTGCCTCGTTTATTATTATTATTATTATTATTATTATTATTATTATTATTATTATTTAATTATTATTTACATTATCACTTTTATTCCGCGAGAATAACAAGCAATTGTGCGCCTGTCACAAGTTCGTTACGCGTAGGCAGAGGATTATTATTATTATCACGACGAACCGCATCGCGTTAGTTCCGAGACTTGGCGCGAGATGGCGCAGGACAGCAACCGTTGAACTCGCATACGGATAATGTGTTCAGTATGCTTATATAGACGGGTGCGAGCACGGACGTCAGCAGAAGTCGGTGTCGGAAGAATCCATACAAGGAGTTCCTGCCGTCTTATGTAATTGTACTTATTTATTTAATTCTCGTAGAGAATTTCCGTTCACTCGGAATCTAATATTCTCTTCGAGGATTGCCAAAAGAAAAGTGTACCCTAAGAAAGGGTTGCCTCGAAATAAATAATAAGATGCGTTACATTGAAAAAGGAGTACCTCGTAAAAACGAATTGTTTAAAAAGCGCTTCGGTGTATGATCGCGACCGTGATCAGGGCCTTTAAGGGCATGATTCTAAAAATCTTAGGGGCCTGATCAGGATCTGCTAGGGCCGGATCATATCGTCATAGGGGCCTGATCATGATCGCCGGATCCGAAAATGGCCAGCCAGGTGTTACATGGCTAAACAGGGCCTGTTAGGATGAGCGGATCATTTCCCTACATTAGTTAGGGAGGGCAAGTCAGGGGCAGAAGTTTTTCCCCACCAAAATTTCTACACGGGATGCCCCACACTCGGGGTTATTTTGGCTTTTTTTTCTAAATATATAAAATTATGAGGGCCTGGTGGGGCTAGCTATTGTTATCCATTTTATAGCCAAAGGACGCATTGTTCTGTTCGAGCAAAAAAAAATTCAATTTTGGCCGTTAAAAAAAAAGTTACGACCGAAAACTTCCGAAACACGAACAAAGTAGCCCCGTTTCACAGTAGTTAGATTTCTATAAAGAAATTATTGAGTTCTCAAACGAAGGAGGAAAAAAAACAGTCCATCCGATGAAGAAGGCTGTATTTTAATTGCTTAGTAAAAAAAGTATGCATCGAAAAAATCATTCTGCAAAGACTATGATCTAAGAGAAGTTTGCAAGACTTGGATTAAATGAATAATGCCGTTTCCAACATATTGCGGTCTTAAATTCGAAAAAAATCGTTTTGTGAAATACGAATTTGAATTTTTATACAAAATGATCTTCCGCGTTCAATGATACGGTATGAGAAAATGGAAATGCATATTTTCCGAGTATATTGCAAGAATATATTGCACAGGAAAGTGAATCATTGCATTAAATTTGTTTCGCGACTATGACAGGTGCAGCTTTGTCGCACTCGAGAGTTTTCTCATATAGTAACTTCGAGGCTGAGTTATAAAGGTTTCTTGGAAACCCTGAAAATTGAAAAAAAAAACTTCGGAAAATTCTAACGCCCATGAGACAGACGTTCTTCAGCCTCATAGCCGCGCTCTCTCAGACTCTTCGTGGTATTCTCTCTCGCTCGTCCAATTTCTCTGGCAATATATTTTTTCATCTCACTCACTCGACGTTTCACTCTGGCCGTTTTCTCGGCGCGACTTACGACTCGGCTCGCGTTTCGTGATTTATTTATCCATAACGTAGAATGAAGAAGCCGAGAGTGAGCTTTTGCAACGGCGAAGGCTTCTGTGGCTCTCCTTTGCCCAACAAAACCTGGGTGTAGAAAAATCGATTTGGCACCAGGGCCTCCTAAATATCGCATTATACACGGAATTTCTTTTATCGTTTTTCTTCCTTCACGGTACTTTAGGCGTTAGTGTATATTATAAATTCCATGTGTACCTCTGGATATTGGGATTATTATGCCCAAGCCGTTTATGAAACACACGCAAAATTTGCTGTTTCGGTATGAGACGAGAATCAACGTGAGAATTTTTACCTCCCAGAGTAATTGAATAAATTTGATTAAGGGGTTATACGCAGTGAAGATTTTCAAAATATTCATTTTTGTATTTCATTTTTTTAACGTACATATATTTAACTATATGCGCAGAAAATTTCAAGTCGATCCGTCAAATATTTTCGAAGTTACAGGGATATTTGTAAACCCACAATGACTATGTGTAAAGTGCTTTTGAGACTTTGAACGAATTTTTCTCAAAACTGTGTTTTTAAATCCGATGAGCAAGATTTCTCAGAAACGGCATAACCGATCAGTCTTAAATTTTTACACGAGCTTTATTGATATATTTTTTATTAATAATTGATCTAAGGTTTTTTTTACCGATAAATATTTTCCATTTTATAAAGAATTTAAGGCAAAAATTGTCATCAAAAATGAATTTTTTAGGAGCCGCCATTTTGTTAAAAATAAATATTTTGTTTATTCCTTCGATTAGATACTAGATTATATCTTGTATTAACGAAATCTTTTTTATTTTTTTATTTTGTATGATCCAATCCAGAGATATCGTGCTCATCGCAAAACGCCTTTTTTTTAGAGCTCCCGCAGATCGGCTACAGCAGCTTCAAGAATAATTATTTTTTAAAAAGAAAAATTTCGAAATATAGTTAAAAGTTACAAAAATATATGCATAAGTTTTTACGTTAATAAATGGAAAAGGTAAAAAGTCGTATACAATTATTCTGAATTCAATGAAATTTTTTTAGAATTTTTTGTCAACATTTTTTTCTCGAAAATTTTTCTTGTCAATTTTTTCATCTTAAACAACCGGGGGTCTTACCTCTATCTACACGAGTGCTTCGATGAAAAAAGCGTGTAGATGAGATGAGAGAGATTATGTAAAAGAGATTGTTGAAGATGAAAAAAATCTCGTTGATAGGAAAAATGTTGCAGAAAAAAAATGTTGGAAAAAAATTCTGAAAAAATTTCAATGAATCCAGAATGATTGTATGCAACTTTTGACCCTCGTAGTAATTTCACGAAAACCCAGTAGATTTAGAGTTACGCTACATTTAATAAATATGGTCGTTCTTTGCTAAAAATAGAATATTTTTGCAAAAATAAAAATCGTACGAAACTTTTTTAAAAACGAAATTAAAGCTGATACTTCCCCCCACAAGTTTTTCACGCGAAAAACAGTTAAAAAAATGTTCATGGGTCGTGTGCTAAAATTTCAACACAAAAAAAAGTCGAAAACCGACCACATGTTTCGAAGGACGTACCGGGTTAAAAAAAATCGAAAAAAATTGTGAAAAAATCGAAATGAAGCTGAGTATGCCCCCTTTGAAACGCCGCTTTTTGAAATATCTTCATTTTCAAAAGAGCTGTAAAAATTTTATACGACTTTTTAATCGAGACGCGAGTGTTTCCAAACTTTTGGCTGGCAGTGTACTTATCCTATTAAAAATCCTAGAAAAAATTCTTGAAAAATTGCTCCTTTTCGATCTCCCGACTGCGTATAACCCCTTAATAGATTTACCTCCTGGCTTGAAAGCCATCTGGGCGGCGGTGAGTTTATAGTGGCGTCTTGCCAGAGCAACGAACAGTCTTATTTGTATTTTCGAAAAATGTTAACCCAACCGTGCGTACTAGCATCTCGAGTACAAACGAGTTTGAATCTTCGTGCGTCAAACAGAAAATCACAAAAAAGCGTAATTATAAATTATACGTTTAAAATGTATATCACTACTAACGTTGCAATGTTGTAAGGTGCACTTTTGCGTCAGCGAATGGGAAAACAAATAAATAAACGTCAAGAATACCGTTTCGCAATTTGCAAGACATTTTAGGCATGGATTTTTTAACCCAGGACGTTTTTTTTAATTAATTTTGACTGTGGTTGGGAGGGAATGAATGAATCGTGATTTTGGGGTATGAAGACCATTGGGAGGAGTAATTGCAAATGGCGTGTAGTTCAATATCAGCTATTGGACGATGATGCATGATCAGACTTTTCAAATTTCGATGGTACATGGCAAAAGCCAGCTTCACTTTTCCTTCAATCCCATTCGAATAGCGGAGCTTTACTAATCAGGATGAGAGTAAAAGACGGAAAGCCTGGTCGATGAATTGGGCCAGCCAACATAGCAATGCTTTTCGACCCAGACGAGAGAGAGGGAAAGTCTTTGGGCTTTTTGTGATGCACCACATTGGCGTCTGGCTCTTCATACGGATATATTTCTTCTTTTCGCCTCATCTTTTATCCCTCGAAGCTCTCCTTACTTATCTCGTAATTCCTCGGACGATGGATACTCGTATCGGAAGACCTGCAAGATTTTACAGCGATTGCACTTCTTCCTTCTTCATTTCTCGTTCTTTTTCATATTTTTGATGTCCAACGACATTTCTTGATTAAGTTCTTCACGTTGAACGCTTTTTTGCCATTTGAATTCTTCGCCTTTAGCTAATGTAGTCTCTCGAAGCCTTTGCTTAAATTGAATAACTTTCTGAGATGTCAAAACCATTTCAGTTTTGTTTCAAAGATCTTTCGTTGATTCTTGTTGATTTCAAGAGGCTGCTTAAGCATTGTATGCAATGTCTAATTGTATAAATTGATCATGATAGCTCAGGCCTAGATTCTAAAGTGTTTCGAATTGCCCCTACTCCATCTTTTATACAATCAGTCATTCTTATTATTCATGATTCTGTTAGTGTGGCCCGCTTAATTTATGATCTGAGCGCACAAAAGAGTTTGTGCTATCAGATGATATTACGTAGATATCTCAAATTTTTTTGTAGGCTTGGCGTCGAGACGCTGCCGCGTCTCTTGATCCATATGCCGTGAAAAATCGCTCTTATCTTATCGTAGATTCGTGAAAAACAAAAAAAAATCGTTTGATATTTCCGTCGTTAATGTCTACGATTTTTTTTTGTTCATCACTGCGACAAGAAGAATTTACCTCAAACAATTGACGACCTTCTATAAGCGAGGATCGAAATAAGCTTGTAGGAGTCGTTTAGAGTGCAGTGGATAAAAATACATAGATGGTTTATTCGTGTAGAGAGTTATTGAAGCGATGGACCACGTGGCCTCAGTGGTTGGCCGCTTTCGAAGGTTCGTAAAATTTGAACCCTCCCCAAATGAGATACAAAAAACGAAGTTCAATGGGGTCGTTCCTTTCGCGAGATTTTCCGCGTTATTAGCGTGTTTTTAGGTATTATTAGTCTAGGTATTTGTGTTTAGATATTATGAGGTAAGATGCAGAATACGTTCACAAATATTGAAGAGATGAGTTTTTCCTTTTTTTTTTTAACCAACCTTCTATCAGGCAGCTTTTATTTCTTATTATTTGGGATATCTTTAGTTTAAAATTTTTTATTATTTTCTCAAGTTACGTTTACATATAGCAGAAATATCATGTACTTGAAATTGCGGACGTTCAGTTTAACGAAAGAAAATTTACAAATGAAAATTTTAAGGTAGTACTTTAGTAGGCAAAAAAAGCAAATTCTAACATTTTTTTCTCAGCTCCTGTATTAGATATGGCTGTAAACTGTTTTTTCAACATTGTTTCATCCTTCGAAAATACAAAAAAAAAAATAATTTATTTTTTATTTTGATTCTTCAAATAGTTTATAGAAGTCTTCGAAAATGTCTTGTTCCATGGTCGACAGTTAATCTCAGAATTGGCAAGTCTGAAACAAAAAAATGAAGAAGCATTTTAAAGAGGAGGGTTTCTTACACAGCAATTTACCACCGTTAATGAAAAATCGATTTAAAAAAAATAATGGCGGATGTTTGAAATAAATTATGAAAAATTCAATTTTTCTAAAGTAGACTAGAAGTACCTTAAAGAAAAAATAAAAGACCCCGCCGATGTTTGGTACACAATTTTTCAAATATGGTCGCAACTTTTAACCTTCCGCGATCCCACGTCTACTTTTGTCTTTTCTTCTTTATGAATTGTTTTGAATATATAGTCATTTAATTTTTCATAAGCTCATTCCTAATACATCAACTAGAATGTTTGAAGAATGTTCTGTAATTTTTTGATATTTTTCCGACCGATAGTTTGGTCACAATATTTGTTCAAAAATGGACAAGGTCAAATCGACCCAGATAAGTGTGAGGGTTAAGAATCAATTATCCAAATATCATCGAGGTCTTTCAATTTTTCGTTTTAGCGTTAAATTTGTCGATTTTCCGTTCAACGGAACGTTCGGCTCTTCAAGTTCATGAAACATCAATATTTCATCATAGATAAATAGATTGATTGGAAAATTTGATAAAATATGTCTCTTCGACGTCTATCTACGTAATCTGAATTTATAAAAAAGATTGTTACAATAGGGTACAGGTTTGTGCTTTTGATCCGTAGAATCAGTCGTGTCCATATTCGCCCAATTCCACGATCAAGTTAAATGAGCAGTGATATTTCAATTAGTGTCTCTGGTGGGTTTGTGTCTCGGACTTGCCAGTGGCTGGACGTCACCGTTTCTCGCCAAGCTAACGAGCCCCGAATCCGAGCTACCGGTGACTCTAGACGAAGCATCCTGGATAGCCTCGCTAACTCCACTTGGAAGGGTTGTCGGAGCGATTATCGGTTCCATCGAGGTTACCTATCTCGGCAGCAAATTTTCCGTTCTATGCGCGGGAATACCCATCGCCATGAGTTGGATATGTCTGATGATCGCGGACACGGTCAATTGGATTTACGCGGCGAGATCTTTGCAGGGAATATGCATGGGCATGCTGCTCAGTACTTTTCCACTGTTCTTCGGTGAAGTGACAAGTCCGAGGATACGCGGTGCAGTGATCGGCCTCATTATCAATTCCTCGGCGATCGGCTTCATAGTGGGAAATCTAATGGGGTCCCTGATGTCCATGTGGCTATTTTCCGTCGTAAGTTTCATCCCTGCACTCGGATTTCTAATTATGTTTTCATTTTTGCCGGCGTCGCCGCATTTTTTGGTATCACGAGATCGTGACGACGAAGCGGCCGCGGCTCTTGTTTGGTATCAGCCCGATGTCGATGTGAAAAAGGAGATAGAATCGCTGCGGGAATTTGTGAATTCGCGCAAATCCACGGGTCTCAGTGATATTCTGCGGGAATTAAACGTACCGCGCAATCGCAAAGCCCTCTTGATGGTTACAATGATTTTCATACTTTTGCAAATTGGTGGTACCTACGCGGTGGGATATTACATGGAAATAATGCTGAGACGCGCGGGCGTCGGGACTACCGTTGATCCCGGTATGGCTGTCGTGGGAATTGGTATGTTCGGTATCACCGGTGGCCTTTTGGCAATGTACGCCAATGACAAGTGCGGACGTAAAGTTGTATTGGCCGGTTCCTGCTGCGGTTTAACGTGTAGCCTCGGTGTTCTCGGTCTTCAGTACGTTCTCCTGCAACAGGGTTTGGGTCTGGAGTGGCTTCCCATTGTCGCCATGGGCGCTACCGAATTTTTCATTAATCTGGGAATAGGTCCTGTGCCAAGTACGATTGTGAGCGAATTTTTTTCTCCTCAAACAAAGAACGTGGCTGCTAGCGCCGCGAATATCTCGTCCGGTCTGTTTGCCTTTGTCAGCACGAAAACTTATCAGCCGATGATCGACATCATGGCTGATCAATACGTCATCTGGTTTTACGGTATCGTCATGGGTATTCTTGGGATCTACACCATGCTGACCCTGCCCGAGACGAAGGGCAAAACGCTCCAGGAGATTCAAGAAATGTTGGCTAAGAAATAAATCATGATCGCGGTGTGAAGAAAATCTTACGACGATGTCGTCTTCTCTTCCTTCCATTACATCACAGATTTGATGTATGATTCTGGTTCGTCGAGACTTTTCGTTTCAATATTTGCACTGACTGAATGCCTTCCGCGAAGATTGTTTGCAGACGCGATGAAATATTGCGTAAATGTAACGAGTGACACAAGATACATCACCGTTATGTTTTTTAATTTAATTTTCTCGTATTTTTGAAATGTTTTTCTTTCTTTTGTCCGTTCGACTTTTGGTGGCGCCATTGAGCTTCAAAAGTAATAAAATATCAACGTGATTGTCGTGACAATGGTTTTATAAAAAGAAAAATATTGAAACACGTGTGAAACTTGGAGTAGCGCTTATCGTTTACGTATAAATAGCGCAAATAACGCCTTCGACTCATCTATGTTATATTCCATTTAAGATGTTTACATTATTTATCTTTTTTCTTACTTCAGATGTTATACTAGTCTGAAACTTACTTTAAATGTAAATTGCGTGCGGACCCTCACATCCCCCATGAAACGAATTTAGTTATAAACCATATATGTATATATAAATTTTATATACAATGTAACACATATACATCCATGGATATATAGATTTTACTTTATGCATTATTCCATCGGTAAATCGTTCGTGAATAATGGCGGCCATGAATCTTTCCTTCTCTAAGAGTCGTGGCGTCGCCTCGGGACTATCCTCCTCCCTATTCCTCCCCATATCCCCGTATTTCGCGACCTCACCTTCCGGCCCTCATTAAGGGCGCCATCGTCTAGATAGACCGGGAGTTTAGTGCAGGTATTATAGTTTGAAGAATATCGATCGATTGCCGAGGTCTTGGATTGAAAACCAAATTTTATAGGTCGGCTCACGGTGACTTTGACAACGAGAATGCAGTTTCGTTAGTAATAGCCTGAATTCGATATCTAAGGCAGATTCTAAATGAGAATGAATACTTTTTTGGCACATTGATTCAAATCAATGATTAAGGGGTTAGGCCACTCTGCAGACAAAAAAAGGGGCACATTTCAAGATTTTTTTTCAGCAAAACCACAAAATAAATCAGATTTAAAAAAAGATGTTTGATTATACATCTAATTTGCATTAGGAAATAATTTTTTCATGGTGATATATATCAAAATGGCGTCTGTGAAGTATTTTTGCGATGACGCCTTTATTTCTGGAAGGTCGATGGCCGAACCAATAGCTCCTATAGTTTTTGAGTTACGATGAGGCATCAATCTATAGATACTATCTTTTTGATAAAACAAAAACCCATTTTTTTTAAATCCTAGAGTGGCTAACTAAGCTAACTAAATGGCTAACTAAGTGCCACTTAGTTAGTAAGTAAATTAAAATGCCTTCGTTTTGAAATTTTTACATGATGTTATTTGTATCTTGAAGAGTACAAAAAAAATTCTGTTGACTTAATTTTACATGAATTTGTTTATGATTTTGTACGTCAAAGTGGACTCCTCGGAAAAAGGTGACGTGTTTCGGGGAAGCACACAGCCTTCGTTAGTCATCTGAAATAAAAAATCCAAAGAGATTATTGTTTTGTAGGCTTAATTCTAGTGCACTAATCTATGATATGCATATTTTAAGAAAAAAAACAAAATGGCGGACTCGTGAACAAAAAGGTCTTCGAAATCGAATTTAGTTTGATAAATTGTTTAAAAAAATGCATTTATTATTAAAAAATTGAATGTTATGAAGGTTAGGTATTTAGCTATGTGTGTCTAAAATAACCGCTAAAATTGTTAGCCAAATCGGTTGAATAGTTTTTAGTCAGTGTTTCCCCGAAAATTCGAAAACGTAGTTTCGAGAAAAACGCGTTTAAAGTTTTGACAACAGATTTTGTACAAAAAAACTATACTTACATTAATCAGCTATGTCTGGTGCATAGATAGCAATCCCTCCGTTTCCTCAAAGTTATCTCAAAGCTCTTTTAATTTCTTCGAGAGATTTAAAGTTTCCGGTGATTGCCAAACCGTAGTAATTAGTCATGTTTAGCGATAACTTATTAGTTAATTGCTCTCTTCTTTTGGCTATAACTTTAAAAATGTTTTAAATTTCGGTTTCCAACTTTTAAAGTATATTTTTAAGATGTTTCTCTTTTGAAACATATTTTAAAAAAATGATTTTTTGAACCCGTCACAGTGGGCTTAACTTTACGACAAAAATGCACAAATTCTTATCAACGTGACCGAGATTTATCGTTTACCGCAATTTCCGTAAAATCAACAAAACGCAGCACGCTTTACGTGAAGTATAAAAGCTCATTCTCCTGCGCGTAAAGCATATTTTCGCAGTTTCATTGTAAATTTGTAGGAAAGTCTATTCAGGCGAACAGTGTGTGCTTGCGGATGAGGTGTTTGCACACCGAATAGATGTACCAGAAGATGAGACCACGACGGTAAAGTAATACTCCGTAGGGATGATAGGGGGAAGCATCGTAAATCCGTGAGAAATGTGGGGGGTCGTAACATATTGTAAATAGGACGCTGCGACACGTAGCTTTGTCCCTCTGTCTACGTAACGTGTATTCCACGCTCTCTATTCCCAAATGCCCTGAGGGTGGGTCAGGTGGGTCATCAGAGCGGTTACGAACCGCGATATCTGCGAGAGAATCCAAATATTCATTCTACGGGATGCATACCTATATACGTGATGAGGGACAACTTATTCGAGAACTTTGTGGTCAACCCCTTGTCAAGTATTCCGTTACCAATTAGCAAGCTTGTCCGTTATGGTGGCTCATTTGACTTTGTTGCGTCGTTGTACTTGGCAACTGCCCATCGCGTTCCTCGAAAAAGCTCTTGCCTCTCCGACAGGCCGAGAGGCTCCTCAAGGCGGTATTTCGGTCTAGAGACGTACATTTCTAGCGTTTTGTCGAGCTCGATAACAAAAAAAAATTTTGCCATTTTTTTACAACATATTTATCAATATTTTGACAATAAACAAAAAAAATTTGAGAACAATAAATAAAAATTAGATAAGTTATAAGCTGCTAAAGCTGGGGCTAAAAAAGGGGTGTGCTGCACCCAGAAAAAAGATCTAGTACATTTAACTAAATCCTAGTCAAGCCAAATAAATTTTTTTAGTTGTAGGCCGGCCTAATACAACTCTATTCATGTCAACGATTTTTTTTTTTTTTGAATGACCTACTAGAAAAATATATTGTGATCTAATGGATTTTGATTTACTATTAATAAATATTATTTCAAACTGAACAAATATGTATTTAAATGAAATAATTTTTTTTAGAAATATTTACACAATATATATTTTTAAACATTTCAATCTTTGAATGTATGAAGTCTACAATTTCGTAAAGCTTCGTCTTCTCTTTAACAGAAGGGAAAAGAAAAAAAACCCTTTTTGATGGGAATCCTTTTCGGGGATTCGACCATCTTGCGTTTAGACGCAATATTCAATGTATTAGATATCCATACTGAAAAATAAGGATATCAAACATAGACGAGCTTGGAAAGGATATAGGCGTCGAGAGGCAGGTTCGCTTTTGCGAGAGGTAGCCACCTGGCGGATTTTTGGGGTACTGACAAATCTGCAGATATGATCGGATGAGATTACGGGTGAATAGATATTTAGTAACAACGGATAGAATTTTTTTTCAACGCTTGTTTCTCGATGACAGGGAATTCAAATAAATAAATATAGTGGAAGTAAATATCGCCCAAAATTGGATGGAAAGAAAATTTGCTTTAAAGTAACTAAAAAATAATCAAATAAACGATTATAGTACCTACAACTAGATCTTTTTTCTGGGTGTGGTTGACACGATTGCAAACTTGATAGTCATCAGATACAAAATTAAAAAAAAAAGATTCTTAATTAGTAAGAACGTCGTTATAGCCCCTACTTCAGACAACGGGAAAAAAAATTTCGCAAAATAGTGGCGCAACATTTTTTTACTATTGTAAGAAAATTAAAATTTCTTACCATTGAACATATCTCATTTAGCTCCGAATTATTTACCGTGTCTGCGATTGCCTCTTTACCCGTACTATATATAACAGGCATACATGGAGAGTTTGCTTTGCCGAATCCCGTTTGCCCGGGGATAGCTCGTAACAGCTAGTTTCCCCTGGAAAACACACGGTATATGTTAACGCGTTTATAACCCCAGTAAGTATATTCGAGTGGCGTAATTGATATCCATTAGCGAATGGATTTTGGACATGCGTCACGTACGCTTACGAATTCGACGTGGAAGCTGCACATACGGCGTTAACGTTCTTGTGTCCTTGTACATAGTCGTCTATCTAGAAATATGACCTATTTACTGGCTGAATACATGTATAGCAACCATGAATACATGTATAATAGATGTCCATTTGGTTGTATTCATTCGTCCATAGATACCTGAATATTTGCGTAACATTTTGTGCAACGCAAAATTTCCAATATTTTTCCGGTGTTACGGACGGTACAGTTGATGAATATACGATTCTGTATATACCGAGTGACCCATTTAACTTGAGGGACGCATTCAGAATTTAAAAAAATATATTTTTTTAAATTTTATTTTCGTAATGTGCAAATACTTGAGTATATACACACGAAATTTTCCGTAATTACTATGTATAAAGTGCTTTTGAAACTCTGAATGTGTTTTTCTCAAAACTGTGTTTTTAAAGTCGGTGAACAAAATTGCATAGCCGATAAGTCTCATACGGAAAAAAAGAGTTGGTTGCCACAACCAACTAGTTTTTTCCTTGCAAATGTTTACACAAGCTTTATAAACATATTTTTGAGTAATTAATCAAAGGATTTTTTTACTGATAAATATTTTACATTTTATATGAAGGCATAAATTTTCATCAAAAACCGATTTTTTTTTAGAAGTCGCCCTTTTGCAAAAATAGTTATTTTTTTACGAGAAAAAATTCAAAATAAAGTTGAAAGTTGCGAAAATATGTATATAAATTCTATGTTAATAACTTAATATGTCTCTCCAGAAAAAATTCTTGAAAAATTGCTTTTTTCGGCCTCCTGACTGCGAATAACCCCTTAAGATGCTGACATAATTCGATATTTACGCTGTCAATCGGAAAACCTCACGACACGTGTCAAGACGATTTAAATGAAGAATTAAATCATTGATTGATTGATTAATTGGTCGTGAAACAATGAAAGCGTCGAGGGTTCAATACAAAATCCCTCGTCAGAAAATGCATAAGAAGTTGTTAGGATCTTTCGTATCTGCTAAATGGTTTTGTCCTCTACGCAGAGTTCATTCTTCATTCTTTAATCCGTTGAAACTGACACAGGAATCAGCGAACTATTGTCCACATTATTTTCACCGGTAAGGTTCTCTCGTGATGCTTGTTTTGCTGACGTTGTAACATACAATATGATGCACATCTCCGGATTGCATTCGTTAGTCTCGCGGTCGGTTCAGCTTGACTGCGGCTGACAGATTCACTTCGTCCTTTCCATTCGCATGTTCGCTGCTTACTCGACGATATGACGTCAATCGTTCGCTCCTTCTCTTTCTCTACGTTCATGTCAGTAACCGAAATCTCCCGAATTACGTTGACGCAGCAGCAATGTCATCAGTAACGGAAATGCAGATACTCACGGCTTTTTCGACACCAACAGGCAAATTTTCGTTTCGGTTGAGACTCACTGTTTGGACCGGAGGTAACAATGGTCGAGATTTTCTACCGGAATATGATGGAGGGAAATTTACTCTGACTACAGAATAAATTCTGCAACTTACAGATATATTTTACCCAACCTGGGTTTTCATGCATCGACGATTTGGTATGTTCGGTCATTCGAAAAAATGCAGACAAAGCGTCGAAGCAGAATATGAGTATTCCAAATCCTCGAAAAACGTTTCACCCACATCTTCTCGGCAAATATCGTTATTGAGAACTTCAGGATCCAAAGATATGTTTTTTATGATTTTTCAATCACATTTTTTTAAATCGTTGTACATTCAAATTTAAAAAAATCGTTGAAATGAATAGAGTCGTATTAGGCCGGTTGCCAAATAAAAAAATTTCTTTGGATTGAGTAGGATTTAGTTAAATCGACCAGACCTTTTTTCTAGGTGCAGGAAAAGAAACCTTAATTAACACCTTGAGCAATCAAAGTATCAACTTCTCTATAACTTTTTGATATTGTTTTATGAGTATTTAGGTATTTTAGGTATTTAATATTTGCACATGGTGAGCCTAAATTATTATTCGACATCAATGGCACATGGTGAGCCATTATTATTCGACAAATTGGCTTCTTGGGCTCAGTGGGCTGTTAAGAAAATTACGAACTGAATCCAAGGCGAGGTAGTCAAACGTCTGTCTAGTTTATTTGAAATAAATCACTGTATTTCCGTATTCGTTTCGTGTTCATCAAAGCTTATACGAGAATACACGTGTGACGCCGACTTAGATGAGCTGGACTTATTGTGTATGTATATTATGTGTTATTTTAGCTAGGGATTTATGAAAGAACACGTGTTACGAGTGAAGTTGAATTTCTCGGTCAAATGCAACACGTGTGTGTCTGATGGAGTTGATGGTATCAACGTGGGCGTTGGTACTGTGCGCTCACTTTCCGAATTCCCTCTCTTTCCCTCTTTGTTTTGTGTACACATGCGTGGGTGTCTCAGTTTCCTTCATATTCGTTAGACATGAAACTCTGTCAAAGAATCCGCGTTTACAGCACACAATCAGCAATGTTGGGTCGATATATGGGTCAAACGGACAGAAAAATTTAGAAACCAGCTAAAATTTTTAATTTAACTTTACGACACGTAACCACTGATTTATTGATCTAAGTTATAGTGCCGTAACATAATTTTAGTAAATTTTTTTGTTTACATCAAATAGGTAGTTACAAATCCAAGTCTACCTTAGTTAACACTAGTTTCTTATCAAAACGTGTACAAACGGTTTTTTAAATCTCACTGTTGCATTGGCTTGATTTCATAGTCAGGATTTAGGATAACCCCTAAACTAACCAGAACGAAAGGAGCGTATAATGGTTTTGAGCAAAATAATTGCCACCACATCCAATTTGTGCATGATCCTGCACGAGACATTTCCTTAAAGTAGCACTGCGAAGGGACATGGATGAGTCAGTAAGAAAGAGACTGGGAGGGAGAGTGAGAGCGGAAAAAAGGGAAATAAAGAAAAGGACTATCCCAGTGTTAACAGAGTACTCGTGAATTCTAGACAGGCAAAGCTCTCGAGGTCCAAGTAGCTAGCTGTGGAGTCTCACTCGAGTCGCAGACTCACTCGGCCAAACTCAAACCCACTACTACAGGGTTGCTGTTCAAAGCTCACTGAATAGACGTGTGCTTTCTCCGACCATTCCACCGTTACCGCATCAAATGCTCGTTACGTCGTTGCCCTCCTCCTCAGTCCAGCTCTGTTGGTTTCATTGTGTTTATATTTTCCTTCTTTCACTGTTTCGCAGTAGCGTTCCTCGCTTTCAAAACGAAAATACCGTCAACCGAAAATTCTCAATTCCTCCAGCAAATCTCGGAACAAACATGTTAAGTGGATTAAACTAGTCAAGTAATAAAACGCTACCTTAAACCACATTTAGTCAGTTAAGTGCATTTGATGACGCCGTGCATATAATTTCTGCACGAGCTCAAAAGGTTTAGAGTGGTGATTGTCGATTGTCGAAGAACTTTTCTTCATCCGGTTGGAATGTAAGATCTCACTGACATTGACAGTTTAATGTTGCAATGACGACGAAAAATAAAAACGAGTTTTAGTGCTGCAGCAGCAACTGAGTCCCAAAGCCAGTGGCCGTGATACGCCGGTACAGGAGTTAGTGAAAGAAAGTAATGTTGAGGAGAGAAGGAGAGATAGATAGAGAGAGACACCTTAACCATATTTCATCTCGACGCATTGGCGTTCAGCTGCGGCATAAAGTCTCCTGCGCCAATAGAATATTACTCTCTTCATCCTTCGTCTCGTCTTCGTTTCTTTCTTCTCATCCTATATCTTCGTCACAGTCTCTACATCCATCTTGTGCGCCTCTTTCATAAAATCGCCGCCTCCGCCAATCGCAACGATCGTCTTCCGCAAAGCTCTCTAAGGAAGTTATTGGCCAGACTGCTTCGTCAATTAATGGGCTTTTTCTCTGGCTTCTTTTTTTCACCATTTCTCTCGCAACTTCATCCTGTAACCAGCCTGTTTTAACTTTTTCTTCTTCACCGTGTATATACATGAGATTCTCATCGAGTACATAATGCAATTTGATCAACAGTATAACCCAGACATTGGTCGCGAGGGGCAAAGACGACCAAAATCAGAGTGAAGTAATCGCTCGGTTGACGGAATACCGTAGGAGGAAACTACGAGAAAGCTCTCATTGCTGAATAAGAAGAAAAAAAAGAAGAAGAAGGTTGAGGAGGTTGAGATGTAGCTCGTTGAATGTATATAGATGCGGTGGAATTGGCATGAGCCAACGGTTTCCAGCAGGCTTTATATATATTATATGCACTCTCTCGCCGGTTCTGCCCTTTTCCTCGTTTTCCGCAGCTCATTTCCCCCGTGCAAATATTCTTCGCTCCTTCTTATATATACTCCATGGCAAACTGCGGGCGCGCATACATTTTTACAAGCCACGATCGAGGAAGGCCTACCCCGTCTGAATATGGCTCGCTGAACTTTGCTGATCGCGAATGACAAAATATAACTATATTTATATACCATATAAGCAGAGAAACGTTTCTCGGCCGACTGTCGATGACGGAAACCAGTTTCGCTGAATTTTTATTCATTTATTTTTTTATATTAATCAATCGAACACTGATAATCGAAGGGAAATGTCGATTGAGGTCCTGCAATGTGTCGGCTGGCGCGTAAAAAAATTCCAGTCAAGAATCTTTGATTATCGTGATGAATTTATCATTATCAATCGCACGATGATTGCAATTGCAATTTCCCGTGTAGAAATTTTTGTAGGGAAAAACTTCTGCCCCTGACATGTCCTCCCTAACTAATGTAGGGAAATGATCCGCTCATCCTAACAGGCCCTGTAATGCCATGTAACACCTGGCTGGCCATTTACGGATCCGGCGGTCATGATCAGGCCCCTATGACGATATGATCCGGCCCTAGCAGATCCTGATCAGGCCCCTAAGATTTTTAGAATCATGCCCCTAAAGGCCCTGATCACGGCCATGAAGTTCCCGATCATACACCGAAGCGCTTTTTGAACAATTCGTTTTTACGAGGTACTCCTTTTTCAATGTATGCATCTTATTATTTATTTCGAGGCAACCCTTTCTTAGGGTACACTTTTCTTTTGGCAATCTTCGAAGAGAATATTAGGTTCCGAGTGAACGGAAATTCTCTACGAGAATTAAATAAATAAGTACAATTAAATAAGACGGCAGGAACTCCTTGTTAGGATTCTTCCGACACCGACTTCTGCTAACATCCGTGCTCGCACCCGTCTATATAAGCATACTGAACACATTATCCGTATGGGAGTTCAACGGTTGCTGTCCTGCGACATCTCGCGCCAAGTCTAGGAACTAACGCGATGCGATTCGTGGTGATAATAATAATAATCCTCTGCCTACGTAACGAACTTGTGACAGGCGCACAATTGCTTGTTATTCTCGCGGGATAAAAGTGATAATGTAAATAATAATTAAATAATAATAATAATAATAATAAACGAGGCAATAATTGTTAATTTATTATTATTGTTATTACTATTATTGTTATTTATTATTATTATTATTATTATTATTATTATTATTATTATTATACTGAAAGCCGATATACAAATAATTTTATTTTAATAAATACTCAGGGCAATCCAATAGTTTTCACATCAGAGCTCTGCCAGGGTAATAAAACAAAAATATGTTTTGCTTAAAAGTGCAAAAATAACATCGTCGGAAACTGTTCATATTCTGATCATGCAGGGCACTGGTAATAAGTGATTATTTCAATGTAATAACTAGGGACCAGGTGGTTAAGTTTCATGCCAGGGCCCTGCCAGGAAAATCGGATCAGGCAGGGCGGATCAGGGGCAAGAATCAACTAATGGTTGCCCTATCACATTTCTACACGGGTTCCTTCTCTGCGTTGAAACTGGTTTCGGTGACTCGGATCAAAGAGAAAGTAATGTATTGATCCTGCTGGAACGTACGTCAGATGGCGCAGCGTGAGCTATCTGGTATGTTGCTCCGGAAGTTCGAGGATTTGGGTCATCGCCATCCGCTCACTCGCATACAAGTTTGGCTATCAACCAAGGCGTTCTTCTTCGGTTCGTGATCCTTTCACCTTGTGCTATTCTGCTACATTAGACAAAAACTATTATGCTTTGATGCAAATATGTGATATTCCCATTGCAATATCCTCGATTTCTGCATTTGTGGAAGTTGCTGGTTTAAATTCCCAGTATATATATCTGGAACAAGTCTTGGTTCCAAAGGGACTTTGTTTCAATTTGGTTTTTCCGGAAATTTGTATGAGAGAATAGCGTTAAATAGTGGGTTTATTTCTTGATTTGCCCGTTATCATTTCATCCTGTATCTGCTGCAGTGATTTGCCCTTTGTCTCGGGCATTATGAACAACGCGAAAGGCGTAGCCATTAGCTCGATAACGATATAGACCCAGTAGACGTATTGTTCGCCCATTAAATCAATCAACGGCTGATAAGTCTTTGTGCAAATGAAGCCAACGACAGCCGACGCGACGCCGGCGCCGCACGAAGCGATGTGCTTGATGTTCGCTGGAAAAAGTTCACTCAAAACTGTGCTCGGTACTGGCGTAAGGCCAAGAAATATCGCGATTTCGGATAGAATTAACGCGGTAATCGGCAGCCACTGAAGCGGTATGGGATCATAACCGGCCTCGAGTACGGTGAAATGAACCTCAAGACCGGCCAGGGCTGTTGCCAATATCAGACTCGAACATACCAGAAGAACTCGTCTGCCGAGTCGATCCATTAGATTGATCGATGCAATTGCCGCCAGTATACCGAAGGACATGACCACCGTTGCGCACATCGATGGCTCGATGAACGTGACCTTCGCGTGAATCAGTATCGTCGCCATATAAAATATAAGGTTACTTAATCCGGACATTTGCCCGAACCCGTTAAGTGCCAGTATCACGAATGTCGCGCGTTGTATCTCCGGCCGTCGAAATTCATTGAGACGCTCGCGAAGAGTCATTGAGTTTGACGATAAGACGAATTTTTCGACTGCGGCGTATTCCACGTCAACGTCACATCCCCGTTGATACCAGGCGATCGATTTTTTCGCATCCTCGGTTCTTGATACCTTGACCAAATGATGCGGCGATTCTGGTAGCCAAATGAAGATCAACACGAGTACAATACAACCGATGAGAAAGCCAATACTCGATTCGACCATATCGAAGATCGATCCGACCAAGCTGACGAGTGCGTTTCCAATTGGCGCACCTGTTACCGCAAATGACACGAGAGCTCCACGTGTCTTTGGATCCGAGATTTCACCAAGGTAAAGTGGAAAACACGCGAATGCCATGCCCAAGCTCAAACCACTCGATAATCTCGCTGCGTATAGCCAAGTCGCGGAATCCGCGCAAATCGTTAGGATCCAACCGAGAGCCGCCGGCAATATCGTTAGCAAATTCGCCATTTTAGCTCCAAACATCTGTGCTGCAACTGCTCCGGCTATTCCGCCGAATAAGCGACCAAAATTAATCAGTGACGCGACCCAAGATGCTTCCCCGATTGTCAATGGAAGTGGTGAATCTTCGGCCATCAATTTGGCACCGTAGGGCGAACTCCAGCCACCGATGATTCCAATTTCGACCATTAGAAGCGTTGCTAAAAAAAAATCATGTACCCTTTTAGAAAGTAGAAACGGTAATACGAGTACAATAGGATCTAGCGGCAGGAATTTTATCTGAGAATCTCTAATGTTTGTACGCTAGCTGATAACAAAATTCGTGTCGCCAAATGAACATTGGTTGGCTCAACCCCGCAGCGGGGTTAAATACGGCGAAACCCTTGGCGGAGTTGAGCCAAGCTCATGGCTATGGTAACTGAAAAATCTCAATTTCATTCGCCCAAATGTGCTGTTGTTGAGTGAGTTGGTTCATGCTTTCATTCAATAGCCGAACGTATTTGGCCTCAATGAAATGCTATTTTAAGTTGACTGAAATCGAATCGTATCGAACCGGCAATTAATCCAACCAATACATAAAATTGTTGATGGTTCAATAGAATGCTATTTAGCATTAACTGAAATAGAGTTGTATCTAACCGGTAATTAGTCCAATCAACACGAAAAATGATTCATTCAATAAAATGCGCGTTTATTAATTGTTAGTAAACATGTTATAAAAAATATATAGCCCTTGCCAAATTATTTAATATGCATAGTTTAGCGGCCTCAAAAAGAGATAAATGGAAAAAAAAAGAAAAATCTGCGCCAATTCAGTTGATTAAGGGGACTGAGTCGGTTGAGAAATTGCAGCTGCAAAAACTGCAAGATCTTGTCGTCAACTCTGCGTAGAAATATAACTGACAAGTTATATTCTTCTATGCTCTCCAAGCTTTCTTTCAGCTTAACGAAAAATCTTTACGAGCCACCGTCACCCTGATGCGCAGCATTTTGAGTTTTTTCAGTCTGCGCTTGATTCAGAAAAAACCGGTCAACGGATCAAGGGTTCATTTTGACTTTGTCAAAGTCTCATTTTGTTCGCAACGAACTCCTATCGGGGATGAGCGCGGCACATTTTTTTTAAGGCTTTCATTTCAAAGCGACAAAGCAGTTTCATAGTTATTCAGTCAATTTTGCTTTTCTGATCAGAGTACTCTTCATATTTCACACTTCAATTGAACTAAAACAAAAATGTGCTGCGTTCATCCCCGATTGGAATTCGTTGCGAACAAAATGAGACTAGTTAAAGCTTGATCCGTTGACCGGTCTTTTCTGAATCAAGCGCAGACTGAAAAAACTCAAAATGCTGCGCATCAGGGTGATGGTGGCCCTTAAAGATTTTTCGTTAAGCTGAAAGAAAGCTTGGAGAGCGTAGAAGAATATAACCTGTCAGTTATATTTCTACGCAGAGTTGGCGGCAAGATCTTGCAGTTTCGCAGGTGCAATTTCTCAACCAACTCAGTCCCCTTAAGTCAATTGCTGTTGAATTAATTTATGCCTGGCAACAGAACCATGGTGTTAGCTCAATGAAATTGATTTTGTTGTATCAACGGAGTGTTAGTTGATGTAAATGAATTTTCTTTAAGTTAATGGAAAAACGCTCAACCCCACGGCGGAGTTGGCTGTATTTTTTAGTATAGAAATGTGCTGATGACATCTTGGGAATTCGTAGAATGTTACACACGATATTTATGATACGTTGTACACGGTCTTAAGAGTCGTTGGCCACGAAATGCTCACTTGCTATTCCGGCCAACCATTGCGGCCATATCCTCTTTATCCTCGATGTCATATCGATTTTGCTCCTTTGTCGTTTTCGGGTGTGGAAAAATATCCACCGTCTGGCTTCGTTGTGGTGACGGAACTAAAATTGAAACCGTTGAAACTTATTCGCGTGCTCAAGTCGTTACCGAATCATTCGTGGATCTCTGTGTTGGATCGAATGTTGGATCTCGGTATCGTTGAAGCCTCACATATACTCCGAGATCTTTATTGACCTACATATAGATAAGAATTCGTCGATTAAGTATTCAAGAATGCCACCTGGTTTGATTGTCAGGTTCATAAGATTCGTTGATGCCGAATCTTGATCTTGTCTCGCTGTCGTAATAGAATTAATTCTTTTTCAATATGAATGAATGTTCAACTGAGCCTTCTCAATATCTAAACGATCGTTTGTATAAACACACATTCACTACCGCTCAAAAGTTTGGAAACACGCGCCTCGATTCCGCGCCGCACAAAAAGATTCACTGCTCTTTTAAAAATGGAGCTATTTCAATTCAACAAGCGGAGTTTCAAAGGGGGAATATTCAGCTTGATTTCGCTTTTTCTAAAAAAAATTTTCGATTTTTTTAAAATCTGGTACGCACGACTCATGAAATTTTTTTAAAACTGTTTTACGCATGTAAAACTTGTTGAGGGGAGTATAAGCTTTAATTTTGTTTTTTAAAGAGTTTCGTACGATTTTTTTTCGAACAAATATTCAATTTTTCGCAAAAAAACGACCATATTTATAAAATGTAGCGTAACTCTAAAACTACTGGGTTTTCGTAAAATCACTAAGAGGGTAAAAAGTTGCATACTATCATTCTGAATGCAAAGAAGGTTTTTCGGAATTTGGTTTTCGAGTTTTTTTTTTCAAAATTTTTGTTTCTAACATTTTTCCTGTCAACGAGATATTTTTTTATCTTAAACAATTGGGTCTCTTACCTCATCTACATGGCTTCTATATCGAAAAACCTCATCTACACGGTTTTTTTTATCGAAAACTCCGTGTAGATGGGGTAAAGGACTGGATTGTTCAAATATATCTCGTTGATGAGAAAATTTTTCGAAAAACAAATTTTGAAAAAAAATTCTGAAAAAATTGCTTTGTATTTAGAATTGTTGTAAGGTAAATGTCCCAATTATTGAACACTGGAAGTGCCTATGTCCCTAATATTGAACAGGCATGTTCCAGTTATTGAACACTCGCGGAATTCTTTTTCCGTTCGGAAAATATTATTTTGAGTACAATATTAAGAAATAAAAGCAAAATCAAACACTTAAATAATCTTTCATATAATCATGTAAAAATATAAAAATATATATTTAGTCTCTTTTGACAGGTTTTTGGTTCATTCGCATTTTGTTTATTTTTGCTTTTCAACTCGAACTTTATTTTATTTTTATTTTCAGCTTCCTCGTTTTTATGTTCTGTTTTTGTTTGATTTTGTCGCAGCTTTCTTGTTTTTCGACTCCAACTTTATTTTATTTTTATTTTAAGCTTCCTCTTTTTTGATGTTCTTTATTTCTTCTTTTCTTTTTATGTTTATTGCACGAAAATACAAATAAAAAATATACTTGACGATCTTAGAGTTATTATTAAAAGAATAAAGGTAAGTTTATTCGGGAACTTACAGTTTTTGTTTGAATAAATCTGATTCACACGATCTGTCACACGTTAACTGTCTCGATGTTTTGATGGGTTTAATGACGCCATCTTGGGGAATTCGAGTGTTCAATAATTGAGACACACTGCATTTCCTATGTCCCAAAGATCGAACACCGTATTTTTTAACAAATAATTGATTTAAATTTTTTTTTTAAATTGTTATTTGTAAGAAATTTGCTGAGGAACCTGAAACGCCTCTACTTTTTGAGATGCGACAGTTTTGAATTTTTTATGCCCTTACGCATGAAGCGGCGCGTCTTGGCAAAAACGATAAGCAGTTACCACGAGACGTCAAATCTGGTCACCGTTGCTGATTAAATAATTTTTTTGTCTATTAATTCAAGCTTTTTTTGCACAAGTAAGGTAACATTTCGATACCTAAAAGTTTCGTATATGTAATGAAATTTTTATAAATAAGTAAATGCATGCAGGTGAATGAGAAATGATAAAAATACAAGATAGCGTTCAATAATTGGCCCCTGTTCAATAATTGGGACATTTACCTTATGCAACTTTTTATCCTCCTAGTGATTTCACGCAAACCTAGTAGTTTTAGAGATACGCTACATTTTATAAATATATAGTCGTTTTAGGGAAAAATTGAATATTTTTGCGAAAAAAATCGTATGAAACTTTAAAAAAAAACGAAATTGAAGCTTATACTCCCCCCAACAAGTTTCTCATGCGTAAAACGGTTGAAAAAAAATTCATGGGTTGAGCACTAAAATTTCAACACCAAAGAAAAAGCCATAAGCGATCATGTTTCAAGGGACGTGCCGTGTTTAAAAAAATCGAAAAAATTTTTTGGGAAAAGCGAAATAAAGCTGAATATCTCCCGTTTGAAATGCGTAGAATCGGGGTTAGTTTTTCCAAACTTTTGGGCCGTAGTGTTGCAAGAATCATAAGTATATCATTGTCACTTTTCTCTTATGATACGACTCTTTCGGTGCTCATTTGAACTTTGACACTCGCGTGTGGCAATAATAATTCATCATATCTAACATTCGGTGGCATCGCGATCTTGAATCGTTCCGAACTCTCGCTGTGCTTGAAGCGCGTCACAGCTTTGCATTTGATTTGTTCATTCTTTCTTGAAATGCTTCACGATGTTTGCATTGAGATAGCGTTAATCTTAATATATAATTCTACTCCTTCCTGATGTACATTGCGTACGCGCCGTATGACTGCGGTTAATTCAATCGAGAGATTGCAAACTCGGCAAAACTTTGCTTCAGCCGAACCCAACCCAACACCAGAAACTACCGGAACAGAGTTCCTGAAACGAATCAAATATTTACCAGTATGATTCGTTTTTTATGTGCTAATTTTAAGCCATAATGAGAAGATTTTGTGGTATCATCGTTTGCCAATAAATTGGAAAACAATAATGCTCATCAGACTAGAAGAGCACTCGTTGCACTCCCAAAAAATAAACAAAAATAAAAACTAGCCCTGTGCATCGATATCCCATGTACGATATTTGTGCCTCACCCCTTTTAACCAAATTAAAAAGTTGAATACCTGTAATCTGTTGGATTTGTTGGTTTGGTAGTGATATTACGTCAGCGTTTTATCATGGTATGGCCATTTTCGCGGAGAAAAATGGCTGTTTCTGCATCAACAAACACGGCAGCAACTCGATCGAGAGAATTCATCATCATTGAATACATAATTAAACAAACATCGACATGGTTTTTCGCTGTTAGTGTATTTTTTCATGAATATACAATTAAATAGTTTGATACATATGGTATGATGTAAGATGTACGCTTTCTGGTGGCACGAAAGCTTTGATAAGAAAGATCATGCACGTGTCCCTTCTTCGTTTCTTATCTCGGTATAGTTTTTTATACCACACTGTATGCCAAATACAAACGCTACTATAATTCCGCTTCGTCATGACACGAAGGTTCAAACAAGCGTGGCAGTTTACACAGTCAAAATGGAATTAAATAAAACCGTCTAATCACCTTGAAAGCCTAAATTGTGGAAATGCCTGACCGAATTTTTCGTCGCTGATACACGGGATGTCTTGGGATTCAGTATTTCTTGAATCTCTTGAAGGCTCTTGCCCTTGGTCTCAGGAATACACGCGATTGTGTATAACGCCAGGCACAAATTCAACATACCGTAGAACCAGAAGACATATTGCTCAGCGGTAAGATCGACCATTGGCTGATACGTTTTACTCGTTATAAAGGCGAAAACTGCCGAACACAAATTGGCCATGCACGTTGCGGTGCTCTTCATTTCGGGGGCAAACATTTCGCTCATGAGAGTGCTAGGGACGGGCGTTATACCGACACAGAGGGAACATTGAAATATGACTAGGGCAATTATCGGTAACCACTGAGTCAGCAGATCCGTGCGATAATTCATCGACAGTAATTGATAGTCCAAACCAAGTAGAATGTAAGACAGCGTTATGCCGAAACATGAAACTGATAGCATTATCTTTCTCCCGAATCTGTCGTTTGCGTACATGGACGCCCAACCGAACAGGACACCGAGAACACCGATAGTAATGACCACCACCGACGGTTTGATCATCGATACACCCGCCTTTGTTAGTATAATTTCCATGTAAAACGATATCGTCCAAAGACCACTGAGCTGCACAAAGATGAACACGATAGTGACAATTATCACGGCTCGTCGATTATCCGGGGAAAATAAATTGCTAATTCTGTCTCTGTAAGTCACTGATTTTCTCTTGTTGATGAATTCACGCAACGATTCCAATTCCGGGGTAACGTCGACACCGCGATTGTACCACTCGAGGGACTTCTTTGCATCGTCAATGCGATCACGAAGTATGTTATAGTGCGCTGAATTTGGCATTGCCGCGAAAACCACGAGAAATGCAATATTAGGCACGAGACTGAAGCACGAAAACATCCACATTGGCGTATAAGCCCCGACCAAGTTACCGAGCAAAACTCCCAATGGCATTCCCTGAGCTATCAGCGATATCAGAGAGCCACGAATCTTTGGGTCCGATATCTCCCCGATGTAAAGGGGAAACGTACTGAAGTACATGCCAAGTCCAAATCCACCGAGGGTCCTCGATACGTAGATTAGCCATACGGAGCTCGGTACGATAAGCAACAGCCAGCCCAGAGCGTGAGGTACACCGGTGGAGAGCACAGCGACTTTGGTGCCGAAATAATCGATGATCACTGCTCCGGTGATGGCACCACCGATTCTGCCAAGACTAACGATAGCCGCGATCCACGAGGCCTCCTCGTCCGTTATCGTCAATTCTTCGTCATTCATCGGCATCGTTAGTTTGGCTAAATATGGTGACGTCCATCCACCAACCAGTCCAACCACGATCGACAGCATAAGTACTGAAAGATACCAAATAATTTGACACTGAAGAGGTGAAACTTCAATTCGTAATGATCAAAATAACAAGCAACGAACCTTCAACCGCGGCAAGCCAGTTAGGCCACAACACTGGTTTTGGGTTTGGGACGTCCACAATCATTTTTTTAAAATCTGGCGAATCTTTCTCTGAAAGTTCCAAGAAAGTATTTCCAATCCCCGATATTTAATACACTGTAAAAAAATGTTCACGTTCTTGACGATTGGATTGAATAATTTATATGTCAGTTCGGATTAATTGGAAACATGAAGATGTTGGTTATTAGTTGTTGCTTGGCATTGAATTGATGAAAAAATGTGCCCAACAATCTGCGAATATTGCATGAGGAAATAATAAAATAATCTTGACCTTGTGTGCTTCGATGATGATTAAGTCAATCCCACTGCGGTGGAATTATCTGTTAATTTTTAATATTCCATCCAGTGACTCGAGTTCCTCTGTTATTAACATCGTTGCTTCTTCTCGTGTGATAAAGAAATTGAGATACGAAGCGTGCGCGTTGGTTCGGGCGCTCAGCTGTGACTGAATCGGTCGTGAAACGGACGTTGGATCACGATGTCGTTGGTGCCTCCCCAACTACTTACAAGAAATCTTTGATGGCCCACATATGCATATCACTCGTCGACGAAGTATTCAAGTTTGCCATGTGTATTCATCGAACAATTTTAGTTTGCGTTGGTAAACGGATCGCTTATCATCTTCAAACGAACATGTTCAATCGTAGATTTGAGATCGGCCTTATTGTAATTAATTTACTTTTTGAAATTATTATAAAGAATTTATGAATGCATAAGCGTCTTGAATCTATGAAGCATTCCGCGTCAAGTCGGCCACCCCATTTTTTTGAAATCACCAAAAATCGCATACGAATTTTTATAAAGTAGTTCGAACTGTCACGAAAATTCGTGATTTTTTTCAGATTTTTATATTACATATATTAGCCGGAAAAAAATACAAAAAATTTTCTTGTTCCATTTCGTAACTCAAAAATTATTCATCGTACGAAAAAAAAGTACAACAAGAAATTTCGGATTTTCAACGTACTTTTCACTGAAGTTTTTTACAAACTCCTCCAAAAGCTCTGTATGCCATTTTTGGAGCAAATAATTTTTTGATATTTTTTTTCTCAGAATTGACATCTTCGAATTGTCTGTAGTTTTAACAGTTTCGTACTTGATATATTTACAGACTACAAAAAAATTGGCTTATAGTGGAGAATCCAATCCTTCCCATGCGTTTTTCATCCCAAACGAATACACAAATTTCTCTGTGCATTAACAGGGTTGGGACTATACATAGATATTTTCTAATGCCCGCATTTTTGTTTATCTTTTGTACTTTTTCAATTTTTTTAGCTTTTTGTTATTTTTATTTTTCTAAATATCTTTTTGTACATTTTAATAAACTTCATCAATGGACCCATGTACACCTATAAAGTCTATTCAAATTAAAGTCAAAGTCTACTCACGTCTCTCGATTGCAAAAAAGAATTAATTTGCCTTCTTTGGATACACCGACGTTTCTATGGCCAATGAGTGCTTTTTTAGTTCGATTTGGGCATGATATTTGGGAATAAAGCAATGATACTGCTTTGTTCCTGGAATCGTCTTCGCAGTATCAAAACGAGATTATTTTATTATTTTTCCCTGTCTATGATTAATAATGATAAAATATCAATATCTACGCTATTTCGTTAAATCACTCTATAATGATACATTGTATCAATAAAAATGCATTTGAAATAATGGATTCTTCATTACGCCAATTTTTGTATAGTCTGTAAATATATCAAGTAAAAAACTGTTAAAACTACAAACGAATCGAAGATGTTAACTCTGAGAAAAAAAAATTCCAAAACATTATTTGCTCCGAAAATGGCATATTTTAGAGCTTTCGGAGGAGTTTGTAAAAAATTTCAGTGGAAAGCACGTTGGAAATCGTAAATTTTATGTTCTACTTATGTTGTACGATGAATAATTTTCGCGTTACAAAATGGAACAAACTACTTTTTTGTATTTCTTTCCGGCTAAAAAAGGTAATTTAAAAATCTGAAAAAAATCACGAATTTTCTAGATAGTTAGATCTACTTTCTTAAAATTTGTATGCGATTTTTGGCGATTTCCAAAAATGGGGTGACCGACTTGACGTGGAATGCCTCATATATTGTTGGTGACATCATTTTTTTCCATAAGTTATTAAACCTCATCTCCGCTTGGGTTCTTATAGTGTTGCCGCAAGAGACGATAAATCCAAGACAAGACGAGAGAAAAAAATCAAGAGACGAGACAAGAGAACGATTCTCTCTTGTCTTGTCTGAATCGAGACAATACGAGAAAGGTATCGCAAGAATGTCGAGAATCTCGACGTGTTGGCAAGATAAATCCTGCAACTTACTGATCAAACCCACAAATAAGAGAACAGACATAAAAATTGAAATTCACGTGGGGCACAACGAAAATAAACTATTTGTTTTCAAAAAGTTCAGTTTACATCAATTGTGTCATATCATAATAATGTTTGGTCAATTTTTGTTCAATAATACACAATACGAGAATGAGATAAAGTGTATCGTAGAATTATTGCATTTCAGCTTTTATCGTGGTCGACAATGAACCCTGGAACCACGAATTGCATAGAAGATATTCCGCATTTTTATCGGTTAATCTATTCCTATGTTTGCGAATTATCAGCCCGGCTTTCGAAAATAAACGCTCGATTGGAGTACTGGAGGCAGGAATTTATAGCAAATTCTGGGCCATCCGGAACAATCTTGGAAATGATTTATAAGTTTGACTCCATCAATTCAAAATATTGACTTTTAATTTAAAGTTTTAAATCAATTATATCCATGCGAAGGTAATTATCGAGTTCAAGTTGCCATTCTAAACAGTTTGTTTTTGCCGAACCGTATAACGCATTTATGGATTTGGTATAATCATCGTCGGAGTCATTCTCAGACTCGATCGGAAGACTTTGATCGGTTTAATCGATTCTTTCAGAATATTTTGTTGCAAAAATACGTTTGAATTGAACAGGGGTGGGGGTCGAAGAGTCGACTAACCAATATTTCGAACGGCCGAAATCCCGAATTTTGCGATTACGAGCGTTAGAATAATGAAGCGCAGAAATCCCGATCGCCAGAAAAGAGAAAGTCGAGAGAGCCGCCCCATGCGTAAGAGAGAGAGAGATGCGCCTCCTCTCTCTCTTACGCATGGGGCGGCTCTCTCGACTTTCTCTTTTCTGGCGATCGGGATTTCGGCGCTTCGTTATTCTAACGCTCGTAATCGTAAAATTCGAGATTTCGGCCGTTCGAAATATTGGTTAGAGCCGCCCCATGCGTAAGAGAGAGAGGAGGCGCATCTCTCTCTCTCTTACGCATGGGGCGGCTCTCTCCGCTTTCGCTTTTCTGGCGTTCGGGATTTCGGCGCTTCGTTATTCGAACGCTCGTAATCATGAAATTCGGGATTTCGACCGTTCGAAATATTGGTTAGTCGACTTTTCAACCCCCACCCTTGAACAGACTTAGACTTGGTGTATTATGTTTTGTTCGTTTCCGTCGTAAAAATTCAAGACAAAACGAAATACATTGTTCCATATTACAAAATATATTAAAGTTTGTTCCATTATATCGAGATAACACGAGACAAGACAAGATATTTTAGAGCGAGACGAAAAAATTCGAGACGAGAGACAATATTTCTCTTGCCGATCGAGACAAGATGGTACGATCTATTGTCTTGACATTTTCGAGACAAGACAAGAGGAGAACAATTCTTGTCTCGTCTTGTCTTGCGGCAGCATTATTTCTTATCGTAGAATTCGCAGCTTCGCCGTAACCACGCAGTGATAAATCATAAATATTATAATTATTCCTCAGCTTTGGTTTTTCCGGATTTGGATAGTAAAAAAAGGGTTCGGCGGTTTTCAAGAATTACACAGTCAATATATACAATATAACCGATCGACTGGAGACCGAGTGGAAAGGGGATTGTGTCTAAACGATTGTTGACATTCACATTATCATTACTCTGCCAAAAAATTGATGTATATTGCAGTAACAGATTCATATATTTATCCGACAACCACCAAGTTTTATTTCACCAAGTTCCACTTAATCAAATGTTTCTTCGACGTCTCAAACCCTTTGTTGTTTTCTGTTTTGTTTTTTTATTCTGAGCTTAACATTTTTTACAAATTCTCAGCATCAATTAGTTTAACCTTGCAATTCAATTTATCCTTGACGAATTTATAAATTTTCCTCACGTAGACACAATTGAGTCACAATGTAACGACGTAATTGAATTTCACGATCACTATACAATAATTGTATATATTTTCAAGGTATGCGCCAAATTATAAGGTACAAAACAAGAATCCTCCAGGGGTGAGCTCCCAAATTACAGGGAAGAACAGTGATTTTCGTCAGTCTCAGCGTTTTATATATTGGTTGGTTTCACGTTACTCATCCTCCCCTTCACTAATTGCCAGCAAGTTCGATAAATTGACTTGAGGGATTACATCACTCTGAGATTGTCGAAAAATCGATTTTTTTATTGTCTCAATTTATTATTGATACTTAAAAAAATTATTCAAGCATTTTTCCATGTCGAAATTTCTATGCCAGAGAAAAAATTTTCATCACTAGCGAAGAGTCCAAAAAAAGAGTCCCAATATACAGCACACATCTCCGCCATTTTTTAATTTTTCGAAATATTTTATTTTTATTTTATCCATAAAAATATTATATTTGCATGAAAAAATAGTCGTATATCGATAATACGGCGGATTTAAAAAAAAATTTTATACCTACTTTTCCAAGCGTAAAGGTTGCGTAATCCCTTAAGGGGGTCAATCTTTAGGGTTGTTTCCGTCTCGCAGAATTTCTGGATACAGTATGGGAATATAACGATGAACGTCAGAGTTATATAGATAGTAAAAATGTTTTACGATACAATGATGATGCTGTCTTATTAAAGTTTCATTGACAGCTCAAAAAGTCTTGCGGAGCTTTGACGTTGATGAGGAGTCTCGTTATTTTCCCGCTATTCAGTGTGTAATATTTTGAGGCAGTTTTCTGCTCCATTAGTTACACATTGTTGAATACTTAGAACTTCATTAGTGCTCGACATCGAGATGTATCTCAGGCGAGTTTTCGTCTCTCCTTCACGAATCTTCCTCGGTTACACGATTAAACCGGTATATTCATGGCCATTATAAATGGCATGAATGCTCCCTTGTCGAATCTCGTAATGCTTTACCGAAAAACCAATGGGCTTTGTATTGATTTGTAGAATCATAAAAATCTTTATCAGCCGGATGTTCATTGGTGGTCAAAACTTTTTTCTTCGTGATAAGAGTCAATCTGACGACGAGGATTCCCATTGCAGTGCCTTGATGTTGGTAACATGAATGTAAGAAGGAACTTTGTTTGCGATTGGTTTTTGCTACATCGATTTTTTCGTTGATCGACTGTCGCAAGTTCGCAAGTGAATTCGGTCCACATTGGTGCATATAGTATCGACTCCACCGAGACCTTGCGGTCCATTGCAAACACTCCTGCTGCCGGAGGGCAGTCGTACAACGTCCCAGGAGAGTTAGCCCATCGTTGTCGTCGCCGTCGTCACAATTATGGCGATCGAGCGGGAAGGCAGTGGAGTTTATCGAATCAATTCTGCTGCTCAATTCGGGAACTCCAATATTTGACATCGGGCATGTGGATATGGTTACGAAACATGATCCGTTTGGTCCTCGTGTAGTACTTTGACGGGGTAAAACGTTGAATCTCGGTGTTTGTCCGTTACATTTGCTCAATCGCTCTTCCCCCAGTTTCTGGAGGTTTGCAAAAAATTGAACTACAAAACTAGGAAAGTCATGGGGAGTTGGAATATCCGCATTCGTTTGCTTTTTCCAAAAGTCACGCAATCTACCTTCTGTCCGAAGGTCAAAGTTGGACTTATCGTTTGGTTCCCAAAGTCGAAGCCTCTTGAAATAAATCATCATAATACATATACTTAAAAAAAAGTCATGATCTCACTTATTGATGACCTTCAATTTTTTCCAAAAGATGAATCATGAAAGAGGCCCAAATGGCTGAAATTTCATTTTTGGAATGTCCTCAGGGAAACTAAACCAAGGCTCTGTTGCATCCCATTGTGAAAAAGGGTCTCATTGCTCTTTCATTTTTTTTTTTCAATCGACCAGTCATCATTTTCATCATCAGTCATCATTTTCCAATGAAAGATCGTTCGAAATAATTGTGGAAAAAACTTCAGAAAGGAAATATCTCAAAAAAGCCTTTTTAATATTTACATATCAATATTTCAAACTACCTCGACACAATTTCACCGGCAATCTTACTCAAATATTTATATCAACACGTGCACGTAACTTTGATTTCTTTTCACTACGTTTCATTGCTTGTCAATCGTCGATTTTACGCAAAATGGGAAAATATTTTCAACCGAGACTCTTCATATGAAAGGTTTCGTTTACTCAATTTTTGTAGAGCATTGTCACGAGAATGAACTGCATTGTATATTCGAACTACACGAGAATGGGCTCAACATATATATATGGGGCATTCCATGTCAAATCAACCACTTTTAAACCCGACCGCTTTCGATTTGGCTGAAATTTTGTTTTCCTTTTCTGCCCCATTAAAAAAATCAAAATTTTTTCGAGGAGTACCATTTTCAATTTTTTATTTCTTCACAATTTTTCAAACTCTGAGGTCCTTTATGAATCCTTAAAAAATTCCAGAGTGGTATTTTGTGAAATAATAAAATGACCAACTTCGAGAGAAAGATAATTTTTCCGAAAAAGTAAAAATTTCATAGATTTTAATATCTTGAAATTTTTTTTGTATTTTTTTCGAAAAGTACATTTAAGAACGAAAATGTTGAGAAAAGAAACGTCCCAATCAGTCAATTGTTAAGGAAGTTATAGCTATTTAGAAAAAAAAAGTTTTTTTTTGGGTTGGGTAAAAAAATTCGGAAATTTCCTGAAAAATGTTTAATGGGGTATAGAAAAGGAAAAAAAATTCAACCAAATCGAAAGGGGTCGAGTTCAAAAGTGATCGATTTGACATGGAATGGCCCATATATATCGGCATTGTTTCGTTGGTCCTGATAGAATCCTTTGTGGTTAACGGAAATTGAGAACCGATCGTCGAGCGATCGAGCTTTTTGACGTAAAAACATTCACCCCCTAACAATTTCTCCGCACAGCCTTCTATTTTTCGCCATCCAATTGTTTTCAGGATTTCCGTGAAGGATGAGTTTTTTCTCTGGCGGATAAACGCCTGAAAAAAAATGTGTTCTATATTCGCGAGATATATCTTTCAAAGAAAGGACTGTTCATCCGCTTTTGACGAATCTACGATCACAGCACTTCGAATTAATTGCGTATAGCATGGAAAATCTCTTCTGTTCTCTCATTTTGCTGAGATAAAAAAAAAAGGAATCAAGAGCTTTGGCGTTTCCAATACTCTGTTCCGATGCATCTGTAATGCAGTCGTCTCTTTTTCTTCCGCGTCGCATGCAAATTTAACGATTAATCCATTCACAACTCTTCTTCCTCTTCCTTGGTTTACACCCGAAGAGTTCAATCCCTCTCAGACACCTCCGAGCTCTTTCGTTTCCCTGCGTTTTCCTGAAGCCCAAGCCAGTATCCGCGTCCGTTGAGGGTTGGATAATGGACGACGGGAAGTGTGTGAGATGTACGTCGAGAGTAGTTGAAAGTGAGGATTCGTTGGAAAAGGTACGGATCAAGCATACTTGATGTCGAACTGGTGCTTGAGCGACGCCCGACGAGATTCACGCAAGCGCCATTAACCTTTGGGTACCTCAAACGAACTTGTCATTGAATATGTATAGAGTTACGCGTTTGTGAAACGTTCTTCGCCATTTGCAGATCTGTAAAGGAGAAAGGGAGGAAGGAAACGAGAGAAAGATTCGATAAAGTGAGACTTGAAATGATCAACGTTGTGAGACAGTGAGAGAAACGATTTTCCTCGGGAATTGGCTGGAAATGAGAGGTTCTCTGCACGAGAGAGTCAAAAGAATGAGCTTATGTGTGTGTGTGTGTACACTCCCGCTCAAAAGTTTGGAAACACCAGTCAATATTTCTTGCCGCACGAAAAGTTGCATAACTCCGTCAAAAAAAAAGATAATCGCATTTAAAAAAAACTTTTGACGGGAAGGAAATCAGCTTTATGCCGTTTTTCTTTTAAATTTTTGTTATGATTTTTTTTCGATCTGGTACGCATTTTTGTACGTGACTATTTTTTTGGCTTTTTTCGACCATCGCGAATTGGGCGCATAACTTGAGAACTTTTTTTCTTGTATTTTTTTCTACGATACATTTGAAAGGGTTAGCAGATACTCCATTTTTGTTTCAAGAAAATTTTCGTAAGATTTTTTCTCGCAAAGTTATTTTACTTTTGGCTAAAAAAGACAAATTTTGAAAGATGCAACGTAACTCGAAAACTATAGAGTTTAAGAGAAAATTTCAAATATGAAAAAAGTTGCGTAGGTATACACGGAATCTCTTGGAATTATTTCAGAATTTTCCTATGAAATTTTTTTTATCACTATTTTCGCTCAAAACTGATGATGAAGTTCCAGCGAAAAATTGTATTTGATTGAAATTTCCGCACTTTGTGATACAATAAAAATCTGAAAAAATTCAGCAACATTTGACATGCTATAAACAACAATTATCAATAATAATATTGCCCAAAAGTCATTAACAAATTGTAAACAAAAATCGTACGAAAATTGTTAAAAAACAAAAATGGAGCGTCTGCTAACTCTTTCAAATGTACCGTAGATAAAAAAAGACAAACAAAAATGTGCCCAAGTTATGCGACCAATTCGCGATGGTCGAAAAACGGTCACGTACAAAAATGCGTACTGGATCGAAAAAAATTATAAAAAATATTTTTTAAAAAAAGCAAAATAAACCTGATTTCCTTTCCGTGAAAACGCCTTTCTCAAAATTCGATAATCTTTTTTTTGTCGGAGTTCTGCAACTTTTAGTGCGGCAAGAAATATTGACTGGTGTTTCCAAGCTTTTGAGCGGGAGTGTATGTGCGAGTGTAAGCTCTGTACGAGAAAACTACGTTAGTATTCGTGAATTTAGCAGTATACTTGAAGGTGCCAATTTCAGTTCACCAAAGAGGAGAACATAAATGTACGGCAGAGGGGTAAATTCACTGGTAGCTTCGATAGGGCGACTAAAAAGGTCTCAAAAGTGTGAGCGAGAGGAACCCATGGGAAAACTTATCGAGGAGATAACGCTCGCGGCCCTGTATGAAATACAATATGGCCGCTAAGACTGGAGATTCCATTATCGCTGTTTCTTGAGATTCCCGCATTTTCACTGATATGTTTATTACGTATTACGAAAGAAGAAAAATCTTTCAACATACCATTCTCTCCGCATAATAAAAAAAAATATTTAATTATTAATATTTAATAATTATTCAATGATAATTATTAATTATTTAATTATATAAAAAAGACTTTCCAGTAATCACAACTGTTTGGAAATGGGTTTCTAATCTCTGGCATCGGATGGCAAAACACATAAGTGTATAAAATCTTAGACCCGCTGTCCTAGTCACGAAAATCCACCCATTTTATCGTCAAACCGTAAACCCTGGATAAATATTGCAGGGAACGATAAAAGCCTCAAACCTTTGACACAATGACTTTTCGGTACGTGCTCCAGTAAGAAGAGTAAACAATACGAGTGAGAAAGAAAAAACATGAAAGAATTTTTACATCATCCTTCAAAGTGTAATAAAAGTTTGATAAAAGGCTGCGAAGGGCTTACCTTCAACGAACGAAACTTACGACACTCTCGCCTCCTGCTTATTAATCACAAAAGTATAATATCGCTGTGTACTCTGTTAAATGGCGCAGTCTCGAAGAAACTTTGGCCTCTCTGCTCATTGATTCAGTGAAAAATTTAACACACTTAAGTGTAAAACGCGCAGCATTTCTTTTACAAATAGACCGGAAGTTTTACAAAGTACGAAGTTTGCAATAAACTTTCCCGCGCACTCATTTTTCTTTTCAGTACAATGTTCCACCCTTTGAAGCGTGTTCTCCCTCTTTTCCTGAAAAATATCTCATATAATGGTCTCCTCAAATTGCGACTTTACGTGAAAGTTCTTAGCACACACTTTTCACTCCCGAACTCAGTGCGCACGAGTTTACTTCAGTTATTTATTTAGCCCTTGAATTGTACATGATTCTTGCATCAAGCAGTAAGAAGAATACTTTGTTCTTCGATTTTTTTGGTACTTTGACGAAATGATATATTTTCCATGCTGCTGCTTCGTTTTTCCATCGCGTAACACCTTGCCTGAGCATTTAATTCCCAAAAATCTTGAGAGCTCGAATGAAGAAGCACAGTTTTTTCGTTACCCAGATGAAAAAATCTACTGCTTTCATGCAAAAGAACGTGAAACAGACGATTTTTCATCCCAAATGGAAGTTTAGGAATTTCACCCTGAACAGCAAAGAAATTTAATTTTTTTGTTCAATAAAGGGAAGATGAAAAATTATTCTTTCTATAAATATTTAGAGAATAATTCTTGGTACATTGGAATTGTCAAATTGTTGTTTGCCTCCACAACTTTCCACTTTTTTAATCGTACAATTCCTCGCAGTGTGTGGAAATAACGGGTTATATGCAGTCATACGAGCCCGAAAAAAACGATTTTTCAAGAAATTTTTATGGAAAGACATTTTAATTTATAAACGTAAAAATTTAATAATTTAATAAATTTAATAATTTAATAATTTAATAAAAATTAAATTTATATATATTTTTGTAACTTTTTATTTTATTTTGAAATATTTCTTTTTTTAAAATAATCATTCTTGAAGCAGTTGTAACCGATCGCCGCACGTTATGTTTGGATTGAATCATCCAAAGTAAAAACACCCTGCAAATTGAAATTTGCACATTGCTTCCTCATCTTTATCCATAGTTCACATAGCTTCCTTTAACACACGGTATGGCGATCAAATTTGGCTTCCTCATAAAAGAAGCTTTGTTAACTATTGAAAAATATTAGTAATCAATGTGCAAATTCGATCAATTTTCGCCAAATTTGATCGCGAACAAACCTTGATAGCTATACAAGTATTGTACAAAGTTTCTGTGAAATTTATTGAAAATTGTGTAAGTTAGAGTGCTTGCGCTATTTTTCAAAAAATTCAAAATTTCATAAAATTTTAATCCCTCGATGGATATTTTCCAAATTTAATAGCGAACAACCATGATAGCTATACAAGTTCTGTACAAAGTTTCAGTGAAATATATTGAAAATTGTGCAAGTTAGAGCGCTTGCGCTATTTTTCAAAAAAATCAAAATTTCATAAAATTTTAATCCCTAGATAGATTTTTGCCAAATTTAATAGCGAACAACCTTCACAGCTATATTACCTCTGTGCAAAGTTTCAGTACAATATCTTAAAAATTGCGCAAGTTAGAGCGGTTAGGCGATTTTTCAAAAAATTCAAAATTTCATAAAATTTTAATCCCTCGATGGATTTTCGCCAAATTCAATACCAAACAACCTTAATAGCCATACTAATTCTGTACAAAGTTTGAGTGCAATATCTTGAAAATTTGAGAGGCTAGAGCGTTTACGCCATTCTTGCAAAAACGAAAGAAGTCGATAAAAACTGAACACCCGTTATAATTGTAAAAAAAAAAATTTTATAATGAAGAGCAATTCGTTCTCGACAAGTGTGCCAAATTTTAGCTTGATATCTCGAAGAGTTCTCGAGTTATTAATTATTTACATCTCAAACTCAGGATACACACACACACACACACACACACACACACACACACACACACACACACACACATATACGCACACACACACATCCACCCGGACATTTTTTCCAAATATGATTTTTCGATGTTTTAGGACATTTTGAACATATTGGCATAAAAATCGCGAAAAAAAAATTTTTCACGAAAACAAAGCTTCCTTTATGAGGAAGCAAAAAAAATATTTCGTTGATATAAGGTATAAATTAGTTTTTAATCGAAGGAATAAGCAAAATATTTATTTTTAACAAAAAAGCGGCTACTCCAAACAAATATTTTGATTTTTGATGACAATTTTTTTCTTAAATTGTTTATAAAATGGAAAATATTTATCGGTGAAAAAAACCTTCGATTGATTACAAAAAAATATATTTATAAAGCTTGTGTAAAAATTCGAGGCTGATTGTTTATGCCCTTTCTGAGAAATGTTGCTCACCGACTTTAAAAACACAGGTGTGAGAAAAACGCGTTCAAATGTTAAAAAACACTTTACACATAGTAATTATGGGTTTACAAATATGCCTATAATTTCGAAAATATTTGTTGGATTGACATGAAATTTTTGGTGAAATTTTTTTTATATAATACCTTGTAATGATCTTAAAAGATCTTTAAATTTTCAGGATCTTTTAATTTCTGGAACAAAAAAATAACATCCTCAAAATTTCAGGATCTTTTAAGGTCAGTCCATGGCATTATATAAAAAAAATGTAACTAAAAATTTAATGTTGATTGTGTATTTACACGATTTTAAAAAATTCAAAATTCTCCAAATTCAACATTTTTCAATTTTTTTTTTTCGTAGCGACAAGTATACTCTTCAAGACGAACCCAGAATGAATTTTTCGTAACTACAATAGTTTTCGAGATATTTAAAACATAAACTTGAAAGATTGATAAGATTGTAAAATTTTGAATCTTGCATAACTTTCGAAAAAAAATTTATTTGTTTTTTCCTTTTATAGAACTTCGTTTTATTGGAAACGAAAATTTCTGATCAAATTTAATCGAAATTGAAAGGGGTCGATTCTAACTATTGGTCGATTTGACATGGAATGACTCACGTACATCACGAAAATGAAATTTAAAAAAATCGTTCTTAAAAATCCTCACTGCGAAAACCCTTTAAGGAAGAGAATGAAAACTCCGAATTTTTGGATTGTCTTACAGGTTCCCCGAACCGTATTTATGGATTTTTAGATCGCCTTTTTGAAACTCATGTGACGACTTCTCGCGAGACCTAGGTGAAATGCTACGTTGGCGCGGGAGGGTTGAAGATTCGAGTGGTTTGCTTTTGCCAGTAGGAAAGGGTAAAAAGTAGAGGCGCAGAGGCAGAAGAGAAAGCGAGAGAGAGAGGGAGGGAGGGAGCGAGAGAAGATGAGGAAGACAAAGAGGCAGAGAGGATTCGGAAGGCCCGGAGGTGATAGCGGTTCCAACGCGGTGACGGTACAACGTATGATAGGGGGGTTGGTTTGTGGCAGTGAGTTACATATATATACGTATATTAGGGTGTCCGTTATTTCCCAAGTTGGCGTTTTTTTAATTCTCCCCTCCCTAGATCATTTGTACATCACCTAAAACGAATTCAATAAAAAAACCGTTTTGGAAATTCTTTAACCTTGCCTTTTAAACAGTTTTTTCCTTATTTAAAACACATGGGAATTTTGCGTTTTTTGCATTGTATTTTTTTTCTTTTACCGAAAAATTATTAAGAATGGAACAATCATTGATTCAGCTTCAAATAAGGTTCCTTTAAAAGGAAACATTTTTTAATTGGCGAAAAATAATATAGTGATAATTTGCGCAAGCTTTAAAAACCTACAAATTTTTTTTATCTTTTATTTTCGGCAAATCATTAATACCTAATGAATCTTAATCTTATATAATCTTAACAAATTTTATAACTTGAATAGTGAGGAACAAATAACATGTTTTTCAAATTAGTTAAATAAAATTTACTTTTTTTCAAATTTTTATTTATTTATATATAATGATTTTTTTCAAACGATCCTATATTTTATAAGGATAATGTATTTCACATTTTCCTAATGTTCCTGAGCCCGTTTTTCGCGTATGATAGAATAATAATTGCAATACTTGTTTGTTTCATTACCATCAATTCATTACCATCTATTTTTTCTGTGACGTCACCTTTTTTTTTTAGCCTAGTGTGGCTCGCCCTCTTTAGAAGGCCTGTGCCACTCACATCCGTGTGACGTCACCAAACAGATATATTAATAATAAATTTCTGAGAACATGATGCTCGAGAATTTTAATTCTATAAAAATGGCGTCCGTATCGATGAGAACGTGACTCACAGCGCTCACAGCGAGAAATCGTGGAATTTAAATTTGTCTGAGAGCTTTCTATTTTCACCGCGCAACGCTGTGAGCGCTTCAAGCGCCGTGAGCGCTGCGAGCCTCCTTCTCATCAGTACGGCGCCATTTTGGTGAACATCATGATGTCTCACAGAAATTTAATGTAGGTATCTATATTAGGTAGCTATATAGGTATATAGGTATCTGTTAGGTGACGTCGCAGAAAAAATTGATGGTAACAAATTACCAACAAACAAACAAGTACTGCAATTATTATTCTATCATACGCGAAAAAAGGGTTCAGGAAGATTAGGAAAATGTGAAATACATGACACTTACAAAATAGGATCGTTTGAAAAAAAATCATTATATATAAATAAATTAAAGTTTTTAAAAAGTAAATTTTGCTTAACTCATTTGAAAAACATGTTATTTGTTCCTCACTATTCAAGTTATAAAATTTGTTAAGATTATATAAGATTAAGATTCATTAGGTATTAATGACTGTGCAAATTATCACTATATCATTTTTCGCAAATTAAAAAATGTTTCCTTTCAAAGGAACCTTATTTGAAGCTGAATCAATGATTGTTTTATTTTTAATAATTCTTCGGCGGAAGAAATAAAATACAATACAAAAAGTGCAAAATTCCCATGTATTTTAAATGGGGGGAAAAACCGTCTAAAAAGCAAGATCAAATCACTTCGAAAACGGTTTTTTTTATTTTGAAATTTGTTTTAGGTGATGTACAAATGATATGGGGGGAGGGGGGGGGAGAATTTAAAAAACGCCAACTTGGGAAATAACGGACACCCTAATGTATACATATAATGCGCGATTTGTGCTGCTGCTGGTGCTGCTGCGGGGGTCAGGGATGCTGCTACTGGTACCGCTTGTGGGGTTGAAAAGGGGCTAAAGCGCGACGTCGACAGTCAGCGGGTTCGTGTCGCCCAGTGTGGTTGTTGCCTTCATCCGCTTCTCGTGTTTTCCAAAATTCTGGAACGCGCGCGCGCGCTTTCCCTTCCTCTTTGTGTGCGTGTTGGTGTATGTGCGTGCGTGCGTGCGTGCGTGTGTGTGTGTGTGTGCGCGTACGTCACAAACAATCGGGTGGTGGAAAATATACGACCACACGTTCTCGGTCACACAACTCCAGATGTGTTATCGCGGTGATGACATGCACGGATTTATCCGATAGTCAAAATTCGTCAGGATAATAGAAAATGATACCTCACACACGATATACCCTCACGCGCATAATAACCGCACGCGAAAATTCGGGAAACCGAATCAATTGGTTAAATTTTTTATTTTCGTCTTCTGCGTAAATCCGTGTCAGTCGCGAGACCGTGACAACGCAATTTCCATCAAATTGTTAAATCATTTTCAAGAGCGTAACACGTTTAACGATTTATATTAACATGTAACGACGTGAACTCTTCCCTTTGGCCGGTGTGTGCGTGTGTGTTTGTGTGCGTGAGACTGAGTATCAAACATTTTCTTTTGGACTTTAGAGAGGGTATGGTGGAAAAATAAATTCGACGATGATTATTTGTTTATCGTGACAATAACGACGATGATAGCGATGCGGTTGTGCCCATTTAATTGCGGCAGCGATGGCTAAAATTGAAATTTAATGAAATTTGTGAATCGAAGATTTGCCGATTGAGTAACTGGCGATAAATAGATAAATTTTTAACGGTAAAACGATTTACTCGCTTAATGGGTTTTCGGTGAATTGATAAATTTAAGGGGGAATGGCGTATATCGTTGAGTGGTGAAAACGATTTTTCCCCCTATTCCATTACGTCGATCTCGCTATTTTGTCCCGATAACATTGTTCGTAATGTGAGTTTCTGTATGTGTGTGCACGTAAATATAATTGAATTACAACGCGATATGTGCACACGCATTTACATAGTGCCAATCGACGTTCGACAATTAACTTGATTCTCCTCAAGCTTCGATAACTTTGTTGCGGTTTGATTCGTTGTAATTGTAATTGCGGTGAAATTGCCACGATTGTATGTATGTTCAGATAATACGCGTGTGAATTATTCGTATGCTGCCTTTGTTACAGCAAATTCTTTGATTGAGCAATAATTGAAATACACTATTGGAAAAAATTGAGGGAACCAAAAAATTTCCTAATTTTTTAGTGGTTTTTAACAATGCTGTATCTCAGTGAAAAATGGTCGTATCGAGGTCTAAAAAAAAGCATTTTGAAGCTTCAAGTTTCTAGTTTATAGATCTTTCAGCAAAAAAAAATTCGAAGCTACGGGTTTCACGCAATCCTAAGAAATAGTCAGAAACAAAAATTTGACAAATTTTTATTACTTTTTTTTACGTTTTTCGTTTTAAATCTCACATTTATTTTAATAGCTATTAAAAATGTGCAATGACAAATTTTCAGGACAATCTGTAAGTGGTTGGAAATGTGTATGTTGTTTAATTCTGCATGAAGCGTAGGCAAATTATTTTATACTTTTAGTCCGTTTTAAAAACGTGGTATTAAAAAAAAAAAATTTTATTTGTTTTTTTGGCTGGAGTTGATTGGAAAAAATATTTCCAGCTAAACCATTGCATGGATCGGATAGCTCGTTTATTTAGCTTCGATTTGCTTTTTTCGAGACCTCGATGCGACCATTTTTCGCTGAGATACAGCATTTTAAAAAACCACTAAAAATTTTGGAAATTTTCTTGATCCCTTAATTTTTTTCCTTAATTTTTTTCCCAAACATTTCAAGAATTTGAAAAATTGACAATATTCGACAATTTTCAATACTCTTCACGAATACTTTATCAAATACAAGAGAAAAAACGTATTAAAAATTAATTTTGATTTAATGCTACGAAAAAAAAACTAGTCTTGCATATAAATTGAATAAAGCTTTTCCCATTTTTTTTCGACGATTCAATATTCTCAATCTTGAAGGAAAAATTGTGCCAGTGAGACGGTCCATTGTGACGTGATTGATTGAAAAGTGGGATGAAAAAAAAAATCGAGTGGAGTCTCGACAGTGAATAACGTCAGGATTTTCATAAATCTCTTCGATCGTGAATGACAGAGGTTTCAAAATGAATTTTTACCTTCGTAAATATCTCGTAAATTCGACATGATCGTGTGCTGAAAACGACAGCGGATAAACGGTTCGTTGTATACATATATATCTTATGTATATACGCCACGGGAAATTGTGACTGTGCCGCAGTAATGAATGATTCTAATCGATAATACATTCGAGGATACTTGCACAAGAGTCGGCAGTTATGTATGCACACGTGTACGGAGATAATGGCATGTGCTGTTATCTGCCGACAGTTCTTTATCTTGAACGCTACCGTAAGTTTTCTTCCCACATCTTTATGTTTTACGCAAAAAATCACTTTATGCGAAAAATAAGGGATTACATGCAGTTAGGAAATCGAAAAAAGTGATTTTTCAAGAATTTTTTCTGGAAAGACATTTTAATTTATTAACATAAGATTTATATACACATTTTTGTAACTTTCAACGTCATTTAAAAATTTTTCTTTTAAAAAAATAATGATTCTTGAAGCCGCGTTTTTGAATTTTGGTAAAAATTTTTTTTTTACCTATAAGTAAAGTTGAGCAATCATGTTATTTTGTAATCTTAAGCAGTACAAATTACATGATTGCTCAACTTGACTTAACTTGGAGGTAAAAAAAAAAAATTTGACCAAAAGTAAAAAATTCTCATTTTTTAAAAAACAAAACACGCAATTTTGAAAATTTCAGAACCCTTTAACATCAGTACAAGGTATTATATGAAAAAAATAGAACCAAAAATGTTATGTTGATCGTGGATTTTCACGATTTTCAAAAATTCAAAATTCTCCAAACTTATTATTTTTCAAATTTTTTTTTCGGAATATTTTTTTTCGCAGCCTCACGTATACTCTTTAAGATGAACTTGGAACGATTTTTTCGTAACTGTAATAGTTTTCGAGGTATTTAAAAAATAAACTTGGAAAATTGAAAAAAATTGTGAAGTTTTGAATTTTGCATAACTTTCGAAAAATTGTTTGTTTATTTTTTTCCTTTGGTAGAACTTCGTTTTATGATAAAAGAAAACTTCTGATTATATTTCATCAAAATTGAAAGGAGTCAATTCCAACTATTGGTCGTTTTGACATGGAATTATCCATTAGGAAAATGAAATTCAAAAAATCAATTTTTTGAAAACCCTGGCTGCGTATAACCCCTTAATTGTATTTTGATAAAAGTCGTTATATTTTTTACTGATAAGTGCTTAAACTTGCAAGTCAGTTATTTTAGACGCTTCAATTCCGTATAAATTCTGCTCGATACTGAAATAACATTTCTATTACATTCAACAATATTTTCTCAATTTTTTTTTATCCATCGTTCCTTATTTTCGGCAATACTCTCGATGAAACCGCATCGTGTTCAAGACGTTATACATTAGGGTGAATCGAAAATTTAAAAAACTGTTGGCTACTCTAAAAAATCAAAGGTATCCTTGAAATAAAGGTCTCAGTGCAACGATTCGATTTTTTGACCCTATATAGTGGGCGTGTGGGACGTTTAAAAACGCCATTTTAGCGTTAAATTCACTTTATCACTGATAAACGGAAACAGATCATTCGAAAAGTTTTGAATTTGTTATATAAGGTGCCAAGATATGTACTCTTTCAAACCTATATTTACTGAACATTAACAAATGGTTCATATTTTCAAAAAAAAAATTCTGAAAATCAATATTTTCACTACTTTTTCAGTTAATTATATCATTATAAATTGATTTTTGTCTTCTAAAACGTTTTTATATTTCATCCATTTTTTTTCTTGTAAAACTCGGTATCAGTATTGCTTACAATGCGAAAATTGCTAAAAAATAAATCTTTATTTTGGAAATTTTCATATTTTATTTTTAAATAAAGATTTATTTTTTAGCAATTTTCGCATTGTAAGCAATACTGATACCGAGTTTTACAAGAAAAAAGATGGAAGAAATACAAAAACGTCTTAGGAGACAAAAACCAATATTTAATTATATAATTAATTGAAAAATTGTAAAAATATTGAGTTTCGGAGATTTTTTTTCGAAATATGAACCATTTGTTAATGTTCAGTAAATATGGGTTTGAAAGAGTACATATCTGGGCAACTTATATAAAAAATACAACATTTTTTGAATGATCAGTTTCCGTTTATCAGTGATAAAGTGAATTTAACGCTAAGAATAGCGTTTTTAAACGTCCCGCGCGCCCTCTATATATTGTCAAAAAATCGAATCGCTGCACTGAGATGTTTATTTCAACTATATCTTTGATTTTTGAGGGTAGCCAACAGTTTTCAAAATTTTCGATTCACCCTATTATACATATATCTGTACGTAATGCACGTTCGAACCGCCGAAACGTTTGATAATATGGATTAATCGTTGGCGCGCAATTTCTCGCGAGAAATCGTGCGCCTCGATTCAGAGAAATTGGCCGAAAATCTCTCGTAAAGTTAAACCTCAATAGTGCACCGAGCTAGAGGAAAAGTTTTGCGGTGTCTGGATGGAGAAATGAGCTTTAGGGTTGAAGCAGGACCGAACGTTGGGGATGAACGACGGACTAAGAAGGATTAACGCAACTTCGACGTCGCGGTTAAAGTTGAATGAAGCTAGCACAGCTATATATATGTATATGGGGTGCTATAATATCGCTCAGCTTCTATATGGGGCATTCCATGCCGATTCGACCTGGGTCTGACCCGTCACCACTCCGATTTGACCCACGATTTTTTATGTTATTGTACTATCTCTGAAAGGCACTTCAGAATTTTTTCAGATTTTTTTGGAACGATTTGACTTCACAATATTTTTTATAAACAAAAAATTAAAGCCCAAATTTAAAAATTCGAAAAAAATCACAAAAATCATGTGTCACATATCAAACACTGTGAGCATTTAGAAAAAGTGAGCGCGCGTTTCGTTTGGCCTACAATGCGCTTTTTTTGAAAAAAAAAATCGAATCTTGGACAAAAATTCTGAAAAAAAATCTGAAAAAATTCTGGTTATTTCTACATGATGTCATGTAATTTTTTTTGCTCTTCAAGAACTGAATGGGCTATTGATTTTAATTTAAAAAAAAAAAAATTTCGAAAAAAGCGCATTGTAGGCCAAACGAAACGCGCGCCCACTTTTTCTGAACGCTCACAGTGTTTGATATGGAACACAGGATTTTTGTGAGCGTTTAGAAAAAGTGGGCGCGCGTTTCGTTTGGCCTACAATGCGCTTTTTTCGAAAAAAAAGTTAAAAAAAAAATAAAATCAATAGCCCACTCAGTTCTTGAAGAGGAAAAAAAATTACATGACATCATGCAGAATTAACCAGAATTTGTTCAGATTTTTTTTCAGAATTTTTGTCCAAAATTCAATTTTTTTTCTCAAAAAAAAGCGCATTGTAGGCCAAACGAAACGCGCTCCCACTTTTTCTAAATGCTCACAGTGTTTGATATGTGACACATGATTTTTGTGATTTTTTTCAGATTTTTAAATTTGGGCTTTAATTTTTTGTTTATAAAAAATATTGTGAAGTCAAATCGTTCCAAAAAAATCTGAAAAAATTCTCGAGTGCCTTTCAGAGATAGTACAATAATATAAAAAATCGTGGGTCTAATCGGAGAGGTGACGGTCCAGACCCAGGTTGAATCGGCATGGAATGCCTCATATGTATTCTCGACGAAGCTTGTATTTACGGAATAGATAGCGGCTGAAAGATTTCGCTTAATTAAACGTGGTTTGCTTCAGCGAGAGATCAGGGCGTCAAAACTTAATGATATTGCGCATTACTGAGGCAAACATAAAATAGTATACAGATCTTCATTACTTCTATGAAATAAAATACATAATTAATTTCAATTATATGAAATTTGTGAACATTGATAATTCGACGAACAGCTTAATTACCAAAGTTGATCTCTCCTATTCCATGATGCAATTTCCGTTATTGAGTTTTCAGGAATATATATTTATTATTCCAAGCTGCTGAGATAGTAAAAATTCGCTGATCCATCCGCGAAACTGGAATATAAAAGCATTATCCAGTTTCACGTTGAATCGCAAATCCGTACGAATTTGTTTGACAGGCTTTTCTCGTTCGTTTAATTCTCTGGAGCTTTGTCTCTTCTGACGATAGGGAAGTCACAAAGTGAGCGAGAGATTGATAGCATCCATCATATCATATATATGGGGCATTCCATTCCAAATAGGACAGTTTGAAAAACTTTTTTTTTATTTCCTCAATTTTTTTATATTTTTGAATACCCATCAAAAGTTCCTGTTCCCTTTCCTGTTAAATTTTGAGATTTTTTTGATTACCCGTTCAAAAGATATTAAATTAACAATAAAATCGCTCTTTCTTTGGTATTTTGGTCATAATTTCTTTAATAATGGTCCAAATTTGAAGTTTTTTTTTTCGAAACGTTTTTTTATGGATTTTTCATAAAAAAATACAACAAAAATATTCGACGTGTTTTTGAATGAGTTTTTTGAGTTTTAAACGTTGAATCGCGTTTTTAAAAGTATCATTTTTTATTTATTATTTTAATTTATTGTTTCAAACATCTATCTATTCAACAATTTTTAAGTCCGATCGTGGGATCTCAATAACTACTATTTTTTTTCGATTTTTGAAAATTAAATTTTTTTTTTTTAAATAAAGTATTATGAATACCAATTTTTGTTACTGTATAGTATTTTTTAAAATCATTTTGAATTGATTCGGACACTTTTTCATTGTTAACAGATTTTTAAAATTAATAATTAGTCGATGAGCAAATAACAACAGTTCAAGAATTGTATGAGTGGGCATTAAATCTAAACAGTCTACCAAATATTGCTGTCAAATTTTCACCTGAGAAACATTATTTACATGCAAAGGAAAGGTTTTATTTGCGATACAATACTGCGATGTCAATCACAGGGGGACACAAAAATTTCATTCAATTATTCTAATGAGCAACGGAAACGTATTGGCAAAGGAATATTCTAATTCAGAAAATAATCGGATATGTAAGGTTTTTCAAAAAATACGTGAATAAATAAAAACTGTTGTTATTATTGTTCATTAACAGACTAAACGATTAATTATTAATTCTAAGAACCTGTCAACAATAAAAAAGTGTCGCAATAAATTCTAAATATTGAAAAAAATATTATACAGTAACAAAAATTGGTATTTTTAATAATTTATGAAAGAAATTTTTTTTTTTTTTTCAAAAATCGCAAAAAATTGTAGTTATTGAGATCCCACGATTGGACTAGTCTTAAAAATTGATGAATAGAGTTGTCTGAAACAAAAAATTAAAAAAAAATATAAAAAAATGACATTCACTGTTAAAAACGCTATTTAACGTTTAAAACTAAAAAAACTCATTAAAAAACACGTCGAATATTTTTGTTGTATTTTTTTCTGAAAAGGCCATAAAAAAACAAAAATTTTGAAAAAAAAACTTTCAATTTGAACCATTATTGAAGAAGTTATGACCAAAATACCAAAAAAAGGGCGATTTTTTTGTTAATTTAATATCTTTTGAACGGGTAATAAAAAAAATCTCAAAATTTAACAGGAAGGATCTTTTGATGGGTACTTAAAAATATAAAAAAATTGAGGAAATTAAAAAAAAAAAAGTTTTTCAAACTGTCCGATTTGGGATGGAATGCCCCATATGTATATTGCGATGCACCGTCACAATTCATGGTTTCAAGAATCCGTGAATAGTGAATGCACAGTCGGGGATTTTGGTAGAATCGAAAATTCCAATTGGGTCGAGACCATTCAGATTTCAGTTTCATCTCGCTATCATTTCAGAACGAGCTTTGTTATACTAAATCTATTCTCATACACACACATATCTTGGCATATGCACAATATACAGAAATGATAGGATTGTAGTCAACACACAGACCTGAAAAAGTTCACAGCCGGCACGATCTACTCGAGCGTCTATTAATTTTCGATATTTCAATTCCCCCTCCGCGATATGCCTCCACCTCATCTCTACGTACTGTCAATAGGCGAGAGGCATAAATAAATGATTATCGATATGTAAAATAAATCACGCCACTCTCCAGATATATTTATACATTGGCATTCATGAAAAACCCGCCGAAAGCTCACTTTATCAAGCTCATTTTCCAGCGTTCTGTAAATTGATAACACACATCAATTCAAACGAAAATTAACTAATTTTGTTGCTTTGAAAGAATGTTTAGAATGCTCAAAAATTTCACTCATTGGATGATAAATAAGTATAAATTTAACTGTGAGAGTGGCTCTTTTTTAGATACCCTTCATTAAGGGAAAAAAATATCGGTTTTTCTCTCTGGTCAATTTTCATGTTTATTAATTTTTATATATTTATCAGAGCTGAGATGTCGTTCGGAAAATAAATCGATGGCATTTAAAAAAAAAAAGACTCGCCACCAATTTAGGGGTGTCACTGTTGTCATGTGGTAACGTTATATATCCATAACTTATGGAATTTTTGAGAAGTCCGAAGGACATGAGGAAGCGTGAAATATATGAGGCATCCCACACCGATTCGACCTGGGTCTGACCTTCCACCTCTCCGATTTTGTCCGCAATTTTTTGTACTTTTGTAGTAACTCCGAAAAGCACTGAGGATTTTTTCAGATTTTTTGGAGCTATTTGACTTGAGTTAAGTTTGTTTTTCGAAAAAGCTAATTGTTATAGAAAGAAGGAAAACCCTGCTCACTTACGCTCAGCGCTTGAAATTTTTCATATAAAAAACAGAATTTATATGATTTTTATATAAAAAATTTCAAGCATTGAGCCAAAGTGGGCAGGGGTTACCTTCTGTTTATAACAAGCTTTTTCAATTTTTTTTTTAAATTAGAAGGAGAAACCTGAATTGAGTGGGCCGTTATCCAAACATTTTTGTATGAGTTGAAGGTGTTTAAAAAAATGTTTGGATAAGAGCTGACTCAATTCAGGTTTCTCCTTCTATTAAAACAAAAAAAATCGAAAAAGCTTGTTATAAACAGAAGGAAACCGTCTCCTACTTTGGCTCAATGCTTGAAATTTTTCATATAAAAAACGGGATTTTTGTGATTTTTTTCAGATTTTTAAATTTGGGCTAAAAATAATTCGCTCATGAAATTCTAATTTATTAATAAATTACTTTTAGCTTAAATTTAAAAATATGAAAAAAATCTTAAGTGCTTTTCAGAGGTACTACAAAACCATAAAAAATTGCGGGTAAAATCGGAGAGGTGAAGGGTCAGACCTAGGTCGAATCGGTGTGGAATGTCCCATATACAGATACAAATATAGTGTTAAAGTGGAGATCGATAAATTTTCACCAGCAAACGTGTGGAACAGGCCTTTCGTTAGGAATCTTTGAAAGATCGAGTACGCTGACAAAAAGTTCAGAAGCAGTCTCTTTAAATCAATCGAATCACGTATATCTATGGCTAACATATACTTAATTATATTCTTCTCTATACTTTGAACTTTTCGCCGTGTCTTCTCGTCGAAACGCTTCGAGTCAAGTGTTCTCAGCTAAATGACACAATTTCACAACGACAAAGGCTTGAGATTCCCATCTCAAAGTAACCCATAACAGTAGCTCCTCTTTATCAATGCCGAAAACAGCGAAGTCTGCTAGAATTTTTCTCTCAAATCCATTATTCTTTATGTCAACATTTTATGGCACAATATAATCTTTGTGAAAGCATAATGAAGCAATCATGGATATTAGTCTTCCTCATTCAGTATTTCATTGCACGAAGTCACGAGACTTGTATATTTTTAACGAATTTCTCTAGTAGAATGCTTCATTTGCATAAATACATTTTAGACTCTTTGCATATATGCGTCTCATCAGGATGAAAGGCTGAGTGTATTTGCATGAATTATATATAGGAGGTACTCGCGGTAAATTCTCCTACCGTACGTTTTAATGTCATTTTTCGTTCACCCGAGTGTACGTCAATTTCGAGACTCTTCTGATTCGTTTTTCTCGACATACATGAAGCATTCCGGATCGATTCGATCAAATTACATCGTCAACCTGCTCCATTTATAAATTGAACCCTCGAAATTTTAACAGATCTTTCTCAGAGTGATAATTTAATTTTTTTATGGATGAAAAGTTGAAGTGGAACGCTGACGATTATTTTTTTGTTCTCAAATACAATGTTCAGGCTAAAAAGTGTGTTCATCTGTCGGAGTTCCACTTTGATTATGCGGAAAAATTATTTACAATGTATAACAGAACTTTATAATGTGTTCTTGGAATTAATTTAAAAAATGTCGTTTTCATTGTCGTGGAAAACAAAGTTTCGAACTTATCAAAATATTGCCAGCTAAGGTTTTGCTCGAATTCGATGAAAAAATATTTTATTTTTGTTCACAGAACAAATGTAATTTGTTTATGTATTTAAAATGTTGCCTTAGGAATTTTTTTATTGCTCTGATATTTTTGGCTGGATTATTAGTGGAGGGATGAAAAAAGCTTCAAAAATTTTCGTTATTTCGACCCTGATTCAATTTCCTGCAACAAAATTTGAGACTTCGAGGGGATGAGGAACAGATTCTAGTCAAATCGATCTGGAATGTCCCATATACATGTATGGATTCTTTTACCTCTTTGTTTGAAATTCATTGTACCTTAAAAATTTTCAAATAAAAAAATCGTAACAAATTTTGTGGTTTTTATAATGGACTTGGATGACTTTCAAATCATTGACCTCGAAACCTATTTCGACACCATTTTTTCAAAAAAGGCTTGATGAAATAAATGTTTATCCCACTTGCACTTCCAAAGCTAAAGTGACAAAAAAATCTGCCAAAACTATTCTTAAAAGTATACTAGATTAAGAGGAAATCTGAAACTTTGGATTTTAACTTGATTATTGCATTAACGAAAAATCGATTTTATGATTGATGCGCGATTTTTTAAATAGAAACGAATGTAAGAATCCAGCGGCGGGAACAACGATCAGCATATATATTCCCATAATGCAAAAGTCATTAGCGTTCCAATGAATTATTTATTATCTTTCTCCCTTCGCGCTCTCGGGTTTCGCTGCCAATTCCCTCTTTCTCTTATGATCGCTCAAGCCCCGACGACCGCACCGTACGCGGTAGATAAATCGAAGCTTTGCCGATCTGCCGAAGCACAGTGCATGTAGTAACAACAGCAACGTAATTATCTATATCCGAGTTTTCGCGAATCTGCCTTTTCCCCCTTTGTCCCGCTGACTCCGCTGCAACGCAAACGGTGAACCTCACTCCTACAATATTACCTCAACGGCGCATTGTTCCCGCGACAATGGTAATTAGAGATAACCGAGCTGAATGGTAATTCGGTTCTGCAATTGCCACTTTTCATCTGCGGTTATTTCTATAGTCGGCATGCAGCTTCATCCACCCGCCATTCGGCGCAAATTCTCTAATAAAATCGCGCCTTTCACCGAAACTCGATGAGTAGCTCTGAGAAAAGAGAAACTCGAAAAGAAACCGTTAAATTTGCTAGATTTTTGATAAATGATTTTTTGTTGATACGATTGAAGACCTAGAGATATTTGTATAATAAAATAAAAAATATTCAATATAACCCTTCGGGGTCGCACATCATAATCGTAACACGATGGTCATACTGGGTCATTGTGACCCCAGTCATCCTTGAGCGCTTGCCATGTCCAGAGTATTATTCAAAATGACTTTAAAAAATTCGGGGTGATACTTCCAATCATCCTCAATATGCATGCACCCTTAATTTTTTTTTTAAAATTTTTAAGATGGTGAAAAAAAATCACGAACGAATGAATATGCAAAAAAAACCGTTTTTTACGAAAAAAAATCACATCTCCAATTTTTAATTTTTTTTCATAAAATTTTAGGACAACTTTCTTGAGACATGGCACTTTTGAGGAAAAAATAGCTCCATAGTGAGCGTTTCGAAAAAGTTATTTATTTGGACATTTGAAGAGGGGCTTAAGGAACTCTATTTCGGAGTAAAAAAAAACACAATAAATACCAAAAATACTTCATTTATTACACAATTTTCGTATATAAAAATGGAAAAATATGTCGTAAAAATTTCGCAATCTTCATTTTTGAGTTTCTGACTAAATTTTAAAAGCTTATCAAAAAACAAAAACTCAACTTTCATGTTTATTTACCTCGCATGCTGATGTTCAACATAGAAAAAAAAAAAAAAAATGTCCCAAAGAAAATCACACAATGGTCACACTGGTGGTCAAAACTGACCCCAGCTCGAGCGCGATATTTTCTTTTCGAATGCCCTAGCAAAACTGTTGGCGCGATTATATTACTCTATTACGTTATGCTCACTAAGGGAAGTCCGAAGCACCTTTAGATGGCAGACCAGTGCTCTTGGTCGCCAAGAACAGATTGAAATTTTGGCCCAAAGTTGCACTGGGGTCATTTTGACCCCTGGTGACCACGGAGGGTTGATCAACAACTTTTAATGACAATCATTATTCAAGTACATTTTCTATAAAATATAAACGAAAAATGGCAACTTTTACCATAAACAAAAACAAAATAACACATTGTAAAAAACCTTACCAGTAGTCATTTTACTATAGTAGGGTAATAAGGCTTAAGGCTTCAAAATACTTGAATAATCAAACTTTACTTCATATATTTTTGGTATTTGAGATAATCATCTGAATGCAGCAATAATACTAATTTTCAAAATTATAAAGCTAAATTACCTCGCTTAACAGCACTAATAATATCATTCACTGACAAACCGAAGCACTGAAATGCAGAAGAAGCGTCTTGTGTGAAAATTGTGGGAAATATGCGATCATTTGTAATACAGACAGCGACAGATCGTCCGTCACGATGCGAGACACAGTTGTTTCTTTTTCTCTCGATCTTTTCGATGTCCTCGATTCGATGCTTGCAAAAAAATTCACCATCATTCGTCCACGGTGGTTCCACTTTTTCCTGCACATTTGTTTTCGTTTATTTGTATGTCTTCCTTCTGCCGCCCGCGGTTTGCATGACGAATGTTTGCCTTTATCGTTAATGCGATTCGGCTCTCACGTGATATGTTGGCGTAGGGAATTCACATGAACCATTACACATAACCTCACAAAACATACCTCATTGCACACATAAGTCCACGTATGACACAGGACTTGTCTGAATATTTGCAGAACGTGCGGTTCATTTTGCAAGGTATGTCTATGATAACTATACCGAACAAAAAGGCGTGATTTGCCATCTCTATGCGTTTAATTGTGCCCTTTTCTTTGTTTAGGTCGTCCACACGATGCTCTTTTGTGCTTGAGCTTGCGAGGTGGAAAAAAGCTCTCTGTGCTCTTAGAGGTGTTTTCATTCCAGCATACATTGTCCCATGTCCTTTTCATCGGATACGGCATCACCCTTTTTCCACTATCGTCGTCTACATTGTCTATCGCATTTTTCTATCGCCCTCGATTCTTCACTCCACATTTCTCCTCTTATATCTGTATCTCTTCATCTCGTACGTTTGGCTTTCTCCTTCGGTGTAGCCGTTTCTCAGTTTGCGTACTTGCCAAAATTGTATTTATAAAATTCAACACGGTTACGAATAAACGAAAAAATTGAGACGTCGAGGCTCTTTTTTCATTTCGAGAGCCAAAAAAGCTTAAGCACATTCCTCCAATGTCTGTCTGTCTTCCAATGTTCTGTCTCGCTTGATGCGACCTCGGGGGAAATTATTCATTGCAAATGGTGGACTATCGCCCGAATTTCAACGTTGTCAGGGATGTTAGATTTGCTGATACATGAAGTCTAAATAAGTGGTCCGGAGTTCTTTGCTCTGTGACCTCTTGATACATGGAATTCGAGGTCGATTGGACTGGTGTCTGATTCTCCTCTCTTCAATTTATCAATGCGACGCAGGAAGTGTTTGTTCATTTAAATGTTTTTATCTATTATGCAGCTAATAATATACTCAGGGGACCAAGAAAAACTCGTTCAACCGTTTTACAAATAAAAGAAAATTAGTTAGATCGTTCACGAAGGAGTCAAATATTTTTTAACAAATTTAACATGTGAATGGAAATACTTATATTTTTCTCCAGCTTGAAACTTCATCTCCAGAAACAAAATGGCAGTACAATTTTCCAGTTTATTTTCTTCATAAAATCAAAGTTGAACTGCTGCAATTAATGTATGTCTTTGAGTTTGAATACTGTTCATTAGAACGAAAGTTGATGTATCGACGTTTCACCTTGATTTGATGATACTGTTCAGCGCCTTTTATGTAAAATGCACACATTTTTTCTTATACACTAAAAAAATGGTATTATGACCTTTTATATATAGTGTCGTTTGTATATGGGGCATTCCACGTCAAATCACGCGGTAATCGGCCTGCCCCCTTGGATTGTGATGTCCAATGAATTGTGGATTTGGTTTGGTCCAAAATATGACCTCAAACTTTCAGAAATTTTTATTTAATTTTTTAGGGGTTGCCCGAGGTATAAAATTTCAAGATATGAAATTTTTTTTCCTGTGTTATTATTTAAAGGGAAATTTGCAATGAGGAATATCTAAATATTTATATTAAGAGCTCTGCTTTCAACAGGAATCTTTTTTCACCACTCCGAAAGTCTTTAATATGTTATTTCGAAAAACAAAAAATAGTTGCTTTTTTCGAATCAGTCTAATATACATATATTAGCTGGAGGATTGTGAGAGGCTCGGAGAAGTAAGAAATTAGGGATGAGGCTCAGACCTTGGCTGAATTCATCTGCAATACAATCGAGTAACATTTCAAAAGGTTGTTGTGGACTGGAAAAATATTTCCATCAACGCACTGTAACATCAAGAGCAACCCCCATCTAAATGTCCTGATATGCGCCATATATTTTGGCTATTTGTCATTTAAATTTAGATCTAAATTCGCATCTAAAAGTGATGGAACACGAGGTAATGCCACGCCATCAGTTATACGCAATCGTTCCGACCCTTCACGTCTTTAAACCTGATATGCTGCGGATCAATTCTACCACCCTTATGCGTGCACCCTTGATAAATATTATACGTGATATGGATAGCCATGATGTGTGTGTGTGTGTGTGTGTTTCACCGTCAGCGCTCTCGACGAGTTAACTCGAGTGTGAAAGCTCAAAACTCGTTGAAATACGCCAGAGTTTCAGGCACTTTCGCGTATATCAACGGGACTTCATGTCTATGCGTATAGATATATGTATTTGTGTATAGTCCTTGCTCGACAGTTTTTCCCGATATAATATACAGTAAAAGGAGGCAAAAAAAAAAAGTTTTGAGCGAGGCGCATGTCGAATCTCAAATGCGACGAAAAGTGTGTTTTGCTGAGTGGAAAAACTTCTCTCTATTTCTCGTTCCCCTCACACTTTCCGGGGGTTGCTTTTTCCGTTGTGTCGCCTCGAAAGTGGTGCACCACCGAACACTTTGCCTCCCGTTTTACCCTCAAGTCGTTGCTCGTGCTCGCGAGGGTTGCAACGGACGACGACGACGATAAAGCGTGGCGAATGTGACGGACACTGCTGACCATTAATGCCTGCAAATCTTTGAAAAAATCTTGAAAAGAATCTTAGATTCTTTCCAAGATTCTAAGATTCTTTCAAAGATTCTTCGGAAGAATCTTGAAGAGAATCTTGAAAAGAATTAACCTTTAAATCTTGGGAAGAATCTTGCTATCCGTGATTCTTTCAAACATTCTTTTCAAGATTTTTTCAAAGATCCTAAGATTCTTTCCAAGATTCTTTCTAAGATGAGAAGATCCTTTTCAAGATTCTTTCAAAGATTTGCAGGCATCAATGGTCAGCAGTGTATAAAAGTGTACAGCCACCGTAAATGGGCGTGCTCAAAAAGAGTGTTCATCCGGCTCTAATAACTGATTCGTGAAATGAAAAGTAATATGACAATTATCGCTTTGATGCTTACGATGGTTCGTTAACGAAAATTCCGGTTACAATGAAAATCACTCAATTTCGCAAAGAATTTTTATGGGAATTCTTCTGGCTATTGGCCAGGGTATGTAACCTCACGAAGATTTATTATTATTATTATTATTATTATTATTATTATTATTATTATTATTTCCCGGTGCGTATATAGAGGTAAGGAGGAAGGCTTGCTTTGAGCTCGTGTTTTATTGGCATGAAAAGGTTGAAACGGATCCGAACACGTAAAGAGAGGGCGTGAGAGGGAGAGCGAGTGAAAGGCGTTACACGAAGCGATAAACTTCACGGGAACGCGTGCTTCGCATCCCTTTGTGAAATCACTCCGAGGAGGGAGGTTGAACCGGAGGCGGCCATGGGTTCAAATTGAGGGATACTTCGGGGAAGTGATTTTCCACGCGTACGGCTCTCTGTGAGGATAAAATATGAGAAGGTTTCTAGCTGGAACGATTTCAAGCAAGGCAAATTTGCTGTTAGAAAGCACTCGTTAATGCCGGCTCGACATACATAATGAAACATATGTGTTTATGTGTTGTGCCAAATCTCTGCGCACTAGAAGTACAATTAGGGGAGAGTAGGGCACACAGGTCCGCTTAATGGATTTGACTACCTGAAGCAAGATATAATAATGCTACTTTAGTCATATTTTACAAATAATACCAAGTTCTAGCCAGTTGCATATAAATTATTTGCATTGACGACTGTGTCATTAGTTTAAGGGGGTATTATGGTCTAGCATTTTGAAAAAATCTTTTTTTTTCATATTCTTAAAGTTTAGACCTTTGGGAATATATACTCGAAAGGAAATTTGTTAATTCTCAGAATTTACGGAGTTACAGCTATTTCAGTGACGCAGCAACTATCACGTCACGTCGGAGCTAACTTTGAGCCCGTTTTCCTGAAATCTACTTTTCTCAACACGGTTGACATGATATCTAAAATTCTACTCAACCGATTTACTGCAAATTTTTTATCAATGTTCCATTTATAACTCTCTATCGCTCCACCCACTTTTGTATCAGAATTATTTTTTTTACTGTTGTAAAAAAATTAAAAACTATGAACAAAAAATAGGCGAAAAACACTTTTTTTGGTTCAGACTATTTTGCACATTTTCTTTTTTTTTCTGAGGTAGGGTCTATCGCAACATTCTTACTAATTAAGAATCTTTTTTAAAATTTTGTATCGGATGACCAGAAAGGTTGCAATCGTGTCAACCAGCAAATCCTTTTTTTTACCCTCAACTTTACCAGATAATAACTTATTTAATTTTCATTTTTTCTCTCGATTTTTTTTTGTTTATTTCCAAAACATTAATAAATATGTTGTGAAAAAAAGAAAAGTAATTGTTTCTCATTGAACTCGATAAAACGCTCAAAATGTATGTCTTTGGACCATAATACCGCCTTAAGAATGAAATCAGGAATGACAAAATCAGAATTTAGACCTCTGTACCTCATGTCCTCATCCAGTGAGGCACATCGGTTCACATATGATTGCGTTAATGAAATGGAAAATTAAACAATTTTATTATGTTGAAACAACTATTGACAACTATTAACAACTATTAACAACTTAGAAAACGCAGAAGTTTACTTAATGTAGAAAAAAATACAGTAACATCGAGCTATTATACAATTATTTTCATTATCAGGGGCAAGACAAGTGTCATTTCTTGCACTTTTGGCATTGAATCCACCTTTCCAGACGAATAAAACAAACGGAAAACCAGAAGAGTCCTAAATCATCAAAGCCATGGCACACAGAACCTCGTTATTGTATGGACCTTTGTACGTGTCCCTCAGAAACACAGTAAAAGCAATTTAGTTTGTACAGGAAGAGAGGTACCGAGAAACATAATTTATTTGAACTAAAAATAAGGCTAAACAACATTTTTCAATTGATATTATTGTACTGTATCTCAATAATCATAAACTTTTCCAACCTCCAAAGCGCTTTAATTTGAAATTGAATTTTCTGTTCTGGCAATAAATGATATGCAAATTATTTATAAACTTTCCCCAACGATTCTTTAATGTTCGTTCTCTTTTTTCTTCCCCGTTCAAAAACCGTCCTCCGAAGTCGTAAAACTGCGGTCTTTTAACATTCAATTCACGTTTCACAGACATTTGTCGTGCGCCATTTTGCGGTGAGTCACATATTGCTCTATATCTGCGAATCGTTTGAACTCGGGCCAAGACGAAGAATCCTTCGATCTCCTGGTTCTTTGGCACCGGTGTCTCTGCTCCCTCGTTCCTTTTCTCGATCGGTGCGGAACTGTCCGAAAGTTCGACGATAAACTTATTCCACCGGTACGATGAAATTCGTTAAATGGAGGATGAAGAAATGAGGGTGAAGGAGTGAATTTGTGATGTGGAGAGTTTCGTTCAAAGTGCATTTCTGTTTCTGTTATTACGGCGCCAAAGGGCCACTTTTGATCCTTAATTCTTACAATCCCTTCAACGAGGATTTTCTTGGTCTTTGACGATTATATACCGTTCCGTCCGTGAAAGCGCAACTCAAAAGCTTTGAAGCAGGATTCTGCCTTAAGGGAGAATTCTCTGTTGCAGAGTCTCTAGGTAACTTTGTCCTCTTGGCGGCCGAGTGATCTTGTGCAAGGTCTTTCGGTCCTAACACGGATTACGAGTGAAACATCTTAGACCTTCCCAAGGGCCTTCATGAAAGGTTACATCGCCCAGTATCGCAGGAGCCTTCTAAAGTACCTGATCCGTGCCTTCCATGACAAAATTATACATCTTGTAGAGATGGAGAGCGAGAGAATTACAGATGCGTCAATCAAACAAATATATATAATAATATATATCACATCTATTGGGTGTAAGAAAAATTCTTCGGCATTGCGGAATCCGCAAGGGAACGTGAAATTGTGCCAAACGAAAAGCTCCCTCGAGGCATAAAAAGGCCTTTGGAGTAAAATTGGATTTAAAGAAAATTCGCTATATCTTGACATCTCTTGGTTCTTCATACTTCTGAATCGAAAAGAAGAATTCTGGAAGAAAAGAAACCGTGTAGATAATTGAGAAATTGAAGAAAAAAAAGTCTTAGTGTTGGTCAGAAACATTTGAAAAATTCTGGAAAAAATTTTTGTCAGGAAGAAATTAAAATAGATACGTTAACGGCAAACTCAAACCTCGTTTCTGAGGATTTCCCTATTAGCTATTCCAAAGGAAAGTGTCCACGTACAACCTTGAGATAAGAGTCGAACATTTATATGCAAAACTTTTTTATTGTACTTATTCGACGGCGAAATTCGATTGGCTCCATGCCGCTATCCCAGGTAAACGTATATATATTAGGGTGGGTCAAATAAAATGACGATTTTTTTTCCCTCAATATAATGAATAATGTATTGTTTGGCATCTCAAAGAAACAAATTTTTATTTCCCATTTAAATAACGTAGGAATTTTTTTTTTAACTTTGGAATTTTATTAGACCCTAACCGTTGAGGTTAGGAGAGTTTTTTAGCACATTTTTGTAGAACACTTGATGCTCTACAACAAAAGCTCTTTTGTGTTTAATCGATAAAACTAACCATCCAAAAAATAATCGGTGATAATATAATCACTAATTATCACCGATTATTTTTTGAATGGTTAGTTTTATCGATTAAACACAAAAGAGCTTGTTTGTAGAGCATCAAATGTTCTACAAAAATGTGCTAAAAAAACTCTCCTAACCTTAACGGTTGAAGTCTAATAAAATTCCAAAGTTAAAAAAAAATCCTATGTTATTTAAATAGGAAATAAAAATTTGCGATGAGGGACCTCTTAATTTAAATATGCAGGGCTAATACTTACAGAGGGTTTTTTTGAGATGCCAAACAATACATTTTTCATTATATCGAGGAAAAGAAATTAGTCATTTTATTTGACCCACCCTAATATATATGTATGATGATTTTCCTCGCCCGGCTCTTCAACGTTGGTACACGTCTGACTTGTAACTGGGAGTTTCTACTTTTCCGCACGGCCTTGCCCGCGTATATATTCTGGCTCAAGTGCAACACACTCTTTGCTCGCTATTCTCGAAACGCTCGTCTATTGTTATCGCATGAATTCCATATCACCAACTTCTTTTCTTCGTTTCCTCTTCTCTCGCTTCTCGGTAAAAAAGAAGCGCGATATACTTGATTCTCGTACAGCAATGAAAAACTAACTTATTCTCCCCGCGAATTCGTTAATTAATCTCTGCAGATTTTTCTTCTGCCCTCGTTCCTCACATTTTTTTTTCAAAGCATACACTGCCGTTCAAAAGTTTGGAAACACTCGTCCCGATTCCTCGCCGCACCGAAAGTTTCACTGCTCTTCTAAAAATAAAAATATTTTTATTCAACAAGTGGCGTTTCAAAAGAGATATATTCAGTTTCATTTCGCGTTTTTCAAAATATTTTCTCGACTTTTTTTTTTAACCCGGTTGGCTCTTTGAAACATATACTCGTTTTTCAGTGTTTTGTTGTGTTGAAATTTCGACGCAAGACCCACGCAATTTTTTTAAAACGATTTTTCGCATGAAAATCTTGTGGGGTGGAGTATAAGCTTCAATTTCGTTTTTTAAAAAGTTTGTCAAGATTTTCTTCACAAAAATATTCAATTTTTCACTAAAAAACAACCATATTTCTAAAATGTAGCGTAACTCTAAAACTACTGAGTTTCCGTGAAATTACTAAGAGAATAAATAGTTGCGTATAATTACTTTGGATTCAATGGAATTTTTTTAGAATTTTGTTTCAAATTTTTTTTTTTATTTTTACTGTTAACAAGATCTTTTTTTATCTTAGAAAATCGGGTCTTTTACCTCATCTACACGGCTTTTTCATCGAAAAACCTTATCTACACGGCTGTTTCATCGAAAAACCCGTGTAGATGAGGTAAGATACCCGATTGTTTAAGATAAACAAAATATCTCCTTGACAGGAAAAATTTTCGAAAAAAAAAATGTTGAAAACAAATTCTGAAAAAATTTCATTGTATTCAGAATAGTTACATTCAATTTTTTACCCTCTTAGTGATTTTCGGAAAATCCAGTAGTTTTAGTGTTACGCTACATTTTATAAATATGGTCGTTTTTTGCGAAAAATTGAATATTTTTGGGAAAAAAAATCGTACAAGACTTTTAAAAAAAACCAAGTAAAGCTTATACTCCCCCCTACAAGATGTTCACGTAAAAAATCGTTTTTAAAAATTTTCATGGGTCGTGCGCCAAAATTTCAATGTAAAAAAAAAGCGAAAAAATTACCGTGTTTCAAAGGACGTATCGGGTTAAAAAAAAATCGAAAAAATTGTTTGGAGAAAGGGAAATGAAGCTGAATATGTCGCCTTTGAAACGCCGCTTGTTGAATTGAAATATCTTCATTTTTAACAGAGCAGTGAAACTTTTTGTGCGGCGCAGAATCGGGCTGAAACGCTGTCACAAGAACTATTGTCAAATGCATGTATAATTATTTATCACTTGAATTTTTTTGACAGAAGAGGTCCTGGAACTTCTCTTTTCGTTTCTTTATAACACGATCGGATCTATAACGCGTTTATCGAGCACTCTAGAGCTCTGCTTTATCGACATTGTCTTTGTGATACACGAAAAAAATAATAGGATCGTTTAGTTCGACATTAAACAGCAGTTTTCGAAGCCCACCAGCGGAGCGTAAATGTTTTGCTCGCTGTGTCTTGGCACCTCCATTCGCGGCCTCTGTTCCCTCACTTTCTTTGCCCGGGGCGTTAACGATCCTGACTCCTAATTCACTTAGCACCGCCGCCGGTCTCGCGTGCGGATGTATATCCCAGCAGGGTTCGCGTTAGGCTCGCTAGCCTTCTCGTTAAGTCGACGTTTGTGTATAATTTGCCAATTTAACACACCGAAAACAGACTTCACGTGATTATATCGTCGTTGGCTCGTACTTCCGAGAGTCTATCTATCGTTTCGTACAGATTAGACGAAAATACCCGCCGTTTCTCGCAGGTTTTATCGATTCCTACATCGGTTAGAATCATAGGACCATTATTGCCAATTGTGTCAATTAATTTTATCGATTTTTCTCCATCTTAATCAGCCAATTAGCTAAAGTACGGTATCGATGAAGAAGTATGTCAAACTCACAGAATTGATGATGTTTTTTATGCGAATAAGGAACATTTCTCATTGGGAATTCCATGCGAAAGGATTTCTCCATTTCACCTGTTCGGGTTGTTCCCGTCTGATTGAACCAAGTTAACTCGATGGATTTATCCGTGATGCTCGAAGTCCTGGCACTATCGATATAATTACTGTCATCGTTGGCAACGTTATTATCGGCAGAGTTCTGAAAATAGTAATGTAAATGTAATGCATTACTCATTACTTTAAACAATGTGTATTCGATAAGTTTTTTCGTTAAAAATTACAAAAGTGACGTGTAATGAATGAATGTTCCATTACAAATAAAAAAAGTAATGTGTAATGTATGCATGTTCCATTACAAATAATAAAAGTAATGTGTAATGGTTGCATGTGTCATTAGAAATAAAAAAATGACGTGTAATGAATGAGTGCTACATTACAAATTACAATTGAAAAAAAGTAATTTGTAGTGAAGAATAATCCATTACAAATTAGTGTGTTTCTATGACAATTTGGAGCAGATATACTATTTTGCTCAAAGGTAAGTCTATTAATTTTTTTTTAAAGTAATTTGTGTGTATCAAGTTTTTGTTAACTTTACTATCATAGTCGTAAATGTATGAACAGTGATTGTTTGGAGTAATTTTCACTCCATTCTTGAATTGTAATTTTTACAACAATGGAGTAAGAAGTAGTCTAAAAAATAACTGTTCATAGGTGTCCGTCTATATTAAGTTAATATACACTGACACCTATAAGTTTTTTGTAAATTGTAATTTTTACATGAATGGAGTAAAAATTACTCCAAAAAATCACTGTTCATACATTTACCACTACGATAGTGAAGTTTACAAAAACTTGATACAAACAAATTATTTTCATTGAAAAATTAATAGGCTCAGCTTTGGGCAAAAAAGTATATGCTCCAAATTGTCCTAGAAACACACTAATTTGTAATGGAATATTCTCCACTACCAATTACTTTTTTTTCAATTGTAATTTGTAATGGGGCACTCATCCACTACACATTAATTTTTTTATTTGTAATGGCACATGCATCCATTACACATTATTTTTTTATTTGTAATGGAACACGCATTCATTACACATTACTCTTGTATTTTGTAATGATACACTCGTCCATTTCACATTATGCAGTGTAATAGGTAATGAATACAGTATGCATTATGAAAATAATGCATTATTTACAACTCTGATCATCGTATTGTATAATATATTGCTGTAAAGCCCAACTCACCCTTGACTCTCATATATTTTTCGCTTTTTTCTTGTTCTTATTTTCTCACGGACAAGTTCAAAGCGCTATCACGTGCTTCGATTTTTAAGAATCTCGGTTTCGCCACAGTGGCCCCTTGACTCAATGTACATATATCAATTTGTAAATCTGATACAATTGGGAATTATACGAAGATACGTATATACGATCTCAATATACCGCACGAACTTTGTACTGGTTGTAAAAATGGAGTAAAGTCAATTTTTTCTATCCCTTGATCCTTTCGAGTGCGAGTGTGTTGGGAAATCTCACGGACCCGATAGACATTCCACCTTTTCCAGTGGATCGGGATGAATTTCCCTCTGGACTATCGCACAACGAAACTACAGACAGAATGAAGAAAAGCACTCTGCGCGATTGGATCCTTTTCGATTATAATAAAGAAACGGTCATTGCACAGATACACGGAAACTGGCATTGCCACCTATGTAACGGCATTCGTCGGTTCAGCACTTTGTAATTATCAACGAAAATTATTTCTGATGATATATAATTGATACACGTTAACGAAAGTCGATTCATCGAATTGATACACATTTTATCCAGACTGAATGAAATTTATTCCTGCAAATGGGCATTTTTTGATTGAACCAAAAAGCTTCATTCGATTGATAGAGAGATCGAGAATATTGCCCGAATTTCACGCATTTCAGAAATTACGCAAATTCAGGAATTACTATAAAAGAAACTGTATGGGGTAAAAGCCGGATAGTTGCCCCGGGGGAATAGTTGCCCCGGTTTTTAATACACTATGTTAGAGATGTCCCTAGCGTTAGCGCTTTTCTGTAATTATTAACATGCCCTCGCAGGCCTTAGTGCCCAAAAGACATAGGACAGGGCCCACAAGTTTCGTCTGTGTGAGCGAAAATCTTCCGCGGTGAGACCTCGACGAGCGTCGTACTAATATTGGTGACTAATTTTTATTGAATAAATAATGTTATGGTTGAGGATTCAGTCAACTATTTGTTTCCTCGCGTGCATTAGAGTTTAAACTACACGGTCCGATACGGTATATTGTTAAATGACTTTTATTTATTGTTTAATAAAAAGGGCAAGTATCCGTATCGAAAAGGATAGTCGCGCCAAAATCCATTTCCGGTTAGTTGCCTTAACGGCAATATGACAAAAACCCAGGCGTAATCCTTGCTAGACCGAAGTTAGTTTAGCACTAGCGCTTGAAGAACTAGATAAGAAAGAAAAACTGTTCATTAAAGGTATTTAAAAAAATAATGGAATTATTAATTATAAAATAATAAAATTGATAATAAAATATCTAAATAAAAAAATAAAATTGAAAAAATGTAATGAAATAAAATAATCTGTAACTTAATATTAATTATAAACTCCTTCGACGTATTTTCGACGTGAGGCGACTATCCGCCATGTTGGGCAACTATCCCTCTTTGAAGAGGTCAAATGAAACGAAATTTACTCAAAAATGATATTAATTGGGTTTACAAAAATAGTGCACAATGAAAGATTAAAGACCAATGTTTTAATATACACGAAGCATATTGTCAGTAGATACTTAATTTTTAAGTAATAGAGCTTTTTCCTTAAGTGTGGCAGCTATTCGGCTTTTACCCTATTGAGGTCGTGTAAAAAGAATTTGAAGAAAAAAATAATTAAGAATCTCGGAAATATATGACTCTTCTCCAAAAATTTATTTTTATTTTTACCACTTGCGGGGCCTAAAATATTTTCACAGAAACTTGTCCATAATCAAAATTGAAAAATATTGCGTTATAAAAAGCCTGCCCGAAAAGTTTGCTAAAATAGTCATTTTTAAAAAAGTGACAACAATTTTATTACTTAGTCAATTTTTCAAGGTTAACTGATGAACTGCGTTTACAGGGTCATACACAGTTAAGAGGTCGAAAAAAGTGATTTTCCAAGAACTTTTTCTGGAAAGACATTTTAATTTATTGACTAAAAAATTTATGTAAATATTTATGTAACTCTTAACTTTATTGTGAAATTTTTATTTTTAAAAAATAATGATTCTTGAAGCCGCTGTAGTCGACCTCCGGGAGATTCTCTAAAGAAAAGCATCTTGCGGACGACATCTCTAGATTAGATCATGTAAAATCAAAAAGAGGAAAAAAAATCGTCAATATAAGGTATAATCTAGTATTTAATCGAAGGAATAAGAACTTTTAACAAAACGGCGACTTCTAAAAAAATCGATTTTTTATGAAAATTTTTCCCTTAAATTGTTTATAAAATGGAAAATATTTATCGGTGAAAAAAACCTTCGATTAATTACTGAAAAATATATTTATAAAACCTGTGTACAAATTTGAGACTGATCGGTTATTACATTATTTCAAGAAAATATTCTAATGTTTGATTGATGGTATCTATGCTTAGTAGTACTATGCCTAAGTTGTACTATGAGGCAAAATAATGACAATAGTATATTACAAAGCAGAAACTATAAATAAATAGAATAAAATGATAATGTTTATTGGGAAAATATAAAAAAATCGATTTTTTGAAAATCCTGACTGCGTAGAACCCCTTAAAGTTTCAAGTCCACTTTTTCATATTTACAACTAATTTTCTTAACTCTCACACTTTTTCTCGACCTATCCAAGTAGGCATGGCCCCTTAATCAAATAAGGATGTTCAACTTTGCAATGTTGAAATGCAACGACAATAGGTTCTATTTCCAATTGATAACCCTCAAGGATGTGTTTGCAAAGTGAGAAATGGTGGAAATGTTTTTTGGGGTCTCTATTAACGATTTAGGGTTCTAAATAGAGAAAAGATGACTGAGGAAATACGATAATATGAAAACCACTTTCGAGCCCACGTGTTGAATTACCTTCCACTCTGGAAGGTCGGAGGAGTTCATACAAGAGTTCGGGATGAAAATGTCTCTCGATTGATCTGCAATCAAGAAGGTGAAAAAATTGCAGGAGACAGAAACAAAGCGAATGTCGTAGACTTCACATAACTGTACGTCAGCTTGTACGAGTATCCTGTACGACGATTCAGGATATAGCGGAAGATAGGTAGGGAGAGCTAGAAGCTGGAGGAGTTCGATGAGGCGTTCATGTAGTTCCTTCTTCTCTCGCTCGACTTTCGTCGTCGTTAAGACACCCAGCACAGACGATAGACTGAGTTTATATGGCGGAAATACGTGCTTATACGTGTGACCTATATGTGCAGCATAAAGGAGCCAATGTTGGGCGATCGTTCTGGGGCACGGGGTGAGGTTTGATATCATGGCTACAAGTAACCTGGCTATGTCTCGTAGGGCTATACGTTCGTCCTGGTCGGATGTCTCAGTCGTTTCAGAGCCGAACGAGAAAGGCTCTGGAGAGGTGAAAGCACGCGTTCCTGAGCCCGGATAAAGGCAGGTGCAGGGTGATGCCGGAGCGAGAGCGAGAGAGAGTGTCGTCGGGAAATAAAAGGCAGGACGGAAAGAAGGAAGGAAAATGGAGACCGGGTGAGCTTTCCCGCGCGTATGTGTGCTTCGGGTGAGCAATGAAATGGCGGATAAAGCATATAGAGAGAAACAGAGGAAGAGGAGGGAAGAGGGAGAGATTAAAAAAAAAGTAGGGACAGTGCGGGGTGGAGTGTGAGAGAGGGTGCTATTCCTGCAGGAATAGGAGGGATGAAAGGGACTGGTGAAAGAGCTGCTGGGAAAAGAAGAGGTGTGCCGCTGTTTGGTGTGCGTGTGGGACTATAGTAAGAATGACTCCGTGCACGTCGAAAAGAATCGAAGGTGCTGTATATGGGGCGTTCCATCCAAATCGGACAGTTTAAAAAACTTTTTTTTGTTATTTCCTCAATTTTTTTATATTTTTTAGTACCCATCAAAAGACCCTTCCCGTTAAATTTTGAGATTTTTTCGATTACCTGTTCACAAGATATTAAATTTCGAAAAAAACCGCTCTTTTTTTGGTTTTTTGGTCTTAACTTCTTTAATAATGGTCCAAATTAAGTGTTTTTTTTTCAATTTTTTTATTTTTCATAGCCTTTTCAGAAAAAAATATGAAAAAAATATTTGACGTGTTTTTGCATAAGTTTTTGAGTTCTAAACTTTGAATCGTGTTTTCAAAAGTGAGTGCATATTTAGATTTTTTTGAAATTTTTTTATTTTAAACTTTGATTTATTCAACAACTTTTAAGACCAATCCGGTCGTGGGCCCTCCGTTATTACTTTTTTTTCGATTTTTAAAAATAAAAATAAAATTTCTGTAAATTATTATGAGTATCAATTCTTGTTACTGTATACAGTGTATAGTGTTATTTTCACTCTTTAGTATTTATTTTGACACTTTTTTATTGCTAACGAGTTCTTCAAATTAACAATTAATCGTTAAGCCTGTTTATGAACAATAATAACATCGGTTTTTATTTATTCACGTATTCTTTTGAAAATCTTACATCTACGATTACTTCCTGAATTAGAATATTCCTTTGCCAATACGTTTCCGTTGCTCATTGGAATAATTGAACGAAATTTGTGTGTTCCTGTGATTGACTTAGCAGTATTGTATCGCAAATAAAATCTTTCTTTTGCATCTAAATAGTGATTCTCGGGTGAAAATTCGACAATAATATTCGGAAGACTATTTGGGTTCGATGCTCAGTCATACAATTCTTGAACTGTTGTTATTTGCTCATCGATTAATTATTAATTATCAATGATTAATTTAAAAAATCTGTCAACAACAAAAAAGTATCACAATTAATTCAAATAACCCAAAAAATACTATAGGGTAAAAGCCGGATAGTTGCCACACTTAAGGAAAAAGCTCTATTACTTAAAAATTAAGTATCTACTGACAATATGCTTCATGTATATTAAAACATTGGTCTTTAATCTTTCATTGTGCACTATTTTTGTAAACCCAATTAATATTTTTTTTGAGTAAATCCCGTTTCATTTGACCTCTTCAAAGAGGGATAGTTGCCCAACGTGGCGGATAGTCGCCTCACGTCGAAAATACTTCGAAGGAGTTTATATAATTAATATTAAGTTACAGATTATTTTATTTTATAATATTTTTTAAATTTTATTTTTTTATTTAGATACTTTATTATCAATTTTATTATTTTATAATTAATAATTTCAGTATTTTTCTAAATACCTTTAATTAACAGGTTTTCTTTCTTATCTAGTTCTTTAAACGCTAGTGCTAAACTAGCTTCGGTCTAGCAAGGACTACGCCTGGGTTTTTGTCATATTGCCGTTAGGGCAACTAACCGGAAAAAAATTCGGGGCGACTATCCTTTTCGATACGGATACTTGCCCTTTTTATTAAAAAAATTAATAAAAGCTATTTAACAATACACCGTATCAGACCGTGTAGTTTAAACTCTAATGCACGCGAGGAAACAAATAGTTGACTGAATCCTCAACCATAACATTATTTATTCAATAAAAATTAGTAACCAATATTAGTACAACGCTCGTCGAGGTCGCACCGCGGAAGATTTTCGCTCACACAGAGGAAACTTGTGGGTCCTATCCTATGTCTTTTGGGCACTGAGACTTGCGAGGGCATATTAATAATTACGGAAAAGCGCCAACGCTAGGGACATCTCTAACAAAGTGTATTAAAAACCGGGGCAACTACCCCCCGGAGCAACTATCCGGCTTTTACCCTACAGTAACAAAAATTGGTATTCATAATAATTTACAGAATATTTTTTTTTAATTTAAAAAAATCGAAAAAATAGTAATTATGGAGAGCCCATGACCGGACTAGTCTTAAAAGTTGTTGAATAAATAGAAGTTTGAAATAAAAAATTAAAAAAAAACGAAATATGCACTCACTTTTGAACACACGATTCACGGTTCAAAGCTCAAAAAACTTATTCAAAAACACGTTGAATATTTTTTTGTATTTTTTTCTGAAAAGGCCATAAAAAACAAAAAATTTGAAAAAAAGAAACACTTAATTTGTACCATTAGTAAAGAAGTTATGACCAAAAAACCAAAAAAGAGCGGTTTTTTTCGAAATTTAATATCTTGTGAACGGGTAATCGAAGAAATGTCAAAATTTAACAGAAGGGGTCTTTTGATGGGTATTGAAAAATATTTAAAAAATTGAGGAAATAAAAAAAAAAGTTTTTCAAACGGTTCGATTTGGGATGGAACGCCCCATGTACAGAGAATGCGACATAGCGCGGCTAGAGAAAGAACGAGGAGAAGCCATTTCGCTCCGGTAGGATAGACGATATAGGTGAGACGGTTGCGCGCGTTGTCACGAAGCCGATGCAATCGCCATTATTTGTTCAGAAGGTGCTCTCACGCGAGAGGCATTCTCGCGTCGTTTGCCCCGGCTTATACCGACGCTTATGTCTCTTCCTCGTTCCCTTCGACTATGGACCCTCCACGTCCTCCGAGCGACCCTATCCCAGAGGCTGAATATGTATTTTACTGTCTTTATGTATATAGTTTCGTCGTCGTATCCACGATGGCGGCTCAGAGCGTACTTCCATCTGGCATCGGCCAGGATATTATAAGGATACCCTTCCATATTCTCACTGCTTGCGATGGGAAAGAATGCGAGAACAATTTAAAAAAGCACAATTGCCACATACTCCGTCCGGTGTATTAATGTCTTTGTTTTGTTCACTATTATATCCAGCGCCACTTTTTATTTTGCTTCTTTGCAATCTTCTTCCTCGTCTTCCTTCTACTCTTGTTGTATACTTCATCATCTCGGGCTTTATGGGGATTTCAGGCGGCAAACGTTGGAAGAGACGGACTCAATTCGCCAGATCCGCTTTTCCAAAGTCTTTGGTTAACTAGATGTGTATACCAGCGAGTCTTCTCTGGATAACAAAGAGAATGGAAGAACGCGGAAGACGGAATCAGCTCAACCGAGTTTCCACGTTTTCCGAGATACTCATTGTTGTTTTTGTCGTTGTTGTTGATGTTTTTGTTGTTGTTGGCGGTGAATCGTCTCCCGCTAGTTTGAGGACCCTCATCGTTGTTGGCTTTTCCACGAGAATCCGGATGTAAAATTCTTCCTCTCGTTCTCCGTCAAGTGCTTTTCCAAGTGCGCTTTCCCTCGCTCGAAAATTCGTTTCAAGATGAGGCCACATTGCCTGTAGTGTACAATCGAAAATTCCGTTACCGTTTGCGACGGAATTCGATTAATTCTTGGTTAATTGATCTTTACGAATTTCGAATATTCAAACATTCTAAAAGGCCCTATTTGACTACCTCAAATTGAGAATAGTTCAAACTTTTTATATGTTAGAGCAGGGTGAGGTTACATTACATGTATTACATTTTTTCCTAGCATTTCCCATTCAATTCCGATAAAATTTGATCAGAAGTTTTCTTTGATCATAAAATAAAGTTCTACCAAAGGAAAAAAATTACAATTTTTTTTTTCTTAAGTTTGCAATTTTTTAAATTTCACCACTTTTTCAATCTTTCAACTTTATCTTTTAAATATCTCGAAAATTATTATAGTTACGAAAAAATTGTTTTAGATTCATCTTAAAGAGTATACGTAGGACTACGAAAAAAAAATATTACGAAAAAATTTTTTGAAAAATTATGCATTTGGAGAATTTTGAATTTTTAAAAATCGTAAAAATTTACAATCAACATTAAATGTTTGCTTCCATTCTTTTTATATAATACTTTGTACTGATCTTAGAAGATCCTGAAATTTTCAGAAAGTTGTTTTTTTTGTTCAAAAATATGAATTTTTGAATTTTTGTAAAAGCAATTTTTTTTTTAGCTTTAATTTCAGTAAAATTGATCAATCATGTAATTTCATAATTTTCCGCAGTAAAAATTTCAATTAGTAATATAAGACTGTAAAAACAAAAACATAATTACATTTGCGTTTTTATTTATTTGGTAGTTTCAAGTTTACGCTTAAAACGCTTTACCGAATAAATAAAAACGCAAATTCAATTATGTTTCTGTTTTTACATTCTTGTGTCATCAATTAAAATTTTTAGTGCGCAAAATGACAAAATAACATGATTGCTCAACTTAGCTTAGAGATGAAAAACAATATTTTTTTACCAAAATTCAAAAATTCATATTTCAAAAAAACACCATTCTAAAAATTTCAGTATCTTTTAATGTCAGTACAAAGTGTAAATGAAAAAAATTGAAACAAAAATTTAATGTTGATCGTGGATGTTCACGATTTTTAAAAATTCTCCAAATTCATCATCTTTCAAAAAATGTTGTCGGAATATATATTTTTTCGTAGCCTCAAGTATACCCTTTATGACAAACTCAGAACGACTTTTTCATAACTATAATAGTTTTCGAGATATTTAAAAAATAAACTTGAAAAAATAGTAAAATTTTGAATTGTGCATAACTTTCGAAAAAAAATCTTTTAATTTTTTTCCCTCGGTAGAACTTTGTTTTATGATAAAAGAAAATTTCTGACCAAATTTCATCGAAATTGAAAGGGGTTGATTCCAACTATCGGTCGATTTGACATGTAATGACCCTTCTACAAACATACTTGATGCTCGCATGCAAAATAATAACCTCCCTGACCGTTCGATTGATTTATCCAAATGCTTTGAATATTTATGGTTTTATTAAAAGATGCAGAATAAGAAGTTAAAGGTTTTAGTTATAGATAAATTCTTAACGTATATTCCGTTTCAATTTAAGGCTATTGAGTCCCTATGAAATCTTATAATGTTAATTGTTCAATAAATAGCTTCTTAATCGTCGTGAAATTTTCACACGACCTCCTGAATACTTCATGTAAAAGCATATTAAATTTTCAGAATTCTATCATCATTACTTCAACCTCCTTAAGGATTAAAATGAAAAATGATGAGAAAATTCTGAAAATTTGGTATGTTTTCGTATAAAGTATTTAAGAGGTCGTGTAAAAATTTCAGGACCATTAGGAAGCTCGTTATTAAAATATTAACATTTTGTTAAGAACAATTTTTTTAACAAATGAAAAAAATATTTATCAATAAACTTCGTTTTGTTTCCGTTGCTTTCAATATAGTGTAGATATTAAAAAATTGAGAGGTCAAAAAAAACTTATCGCAAAGTTATATCAGTTTTCATAAGACTACATTTAATTTAATTTAATTTGTTAATGTTAATTGTTCGATAACGAGCTTCCTAATCGTCGTGAAATTTTTGCACGACCTCTTAAATACTTCATCCAAAAACATACCAAATTTTCAGAATTTTCTCATCATTCGCGGTTTGGGACTCAACATCCTTAAATTTATAGTAAGCAGTTTTTTTCATTTATTTCAGGATTTATTATTATTATTTATCGACACTGTGACTACCCTCAGTCTTTTTTATCCTTTGTTGTTATTGTCAAATGATCATTGACAACGACAGATCATACCATCCGAGGTATATCGAGCTGGATTGTCATGAGAAATGAGTTCTTTGGCCTGAATTTTCTATTATTGCGAATGCATCCTGTTCACTCTCGCAACAAATATCTTGTTTTGAAGCACTTTGTGACATTTTTGTTCCCTTTAACCAACCATCGTCATCCAAACGGTTATGGTCGCGATACGTTACACATACATGTACGTCAATGGTACGTTTTACCTCTTTCTCTCATCCATGTTTTCTCGATATGGCGGTCTAACGGCATTGCCCAGAGTTTGTTCTGTAAATTCGACACCGAAGCTCCGTACACTGTGCCAAGGGATGTTCGGTCGTTTGGAAACTCGTTGGCATATATAACTCCGTTCGTCTTTTTTCTCCTCCACCTCCCGCACTCTTCCTCTCTCTTTATCCCGAAACGACTGTAAAATATGAGAATTCCGAAAGAGAGCGCGCATCATGAGCCAGCAATCGCGATGAAATATATGCCAATAAAAAAGTCATTTTCGTTTCCCGGTCATTATAATATCCGCGCTTGATGGGGAACTCGCGCTGAACCATCGTTAAATTAAACCGACAAGTTATAAATCGTATAAATCTTTGTAATTCTCGAATCGTGAGAGGAGAAGAATGACGACACAAAATTGAGTTAGCTTTTCCGTAGTGGGAAAAACCATTTTTTGCAAATTTCGAGTCGTGCCTTTTTTCGAAAAGGACGATTATACTACGGCTGGAATAAACGGGACGGGACACATTAATTAGAGTCCCGAAGGGTGTGCAAATGAAACGACTTCCACGGGAACCTTTTGAAAGTTGGGTTCACTTACCGGACAGCTTTGAACAAAGCCCGTTCTTGGACTTGGACGAACTTGTTACTTTTTTTCTTCATCCATTTGTTTTTCGTCTTTCTCGTTCCTCGAACGTTCTCCCCTGTCGCTCATTTCTGTCATTTTCACTGAGACGACTCTCGGTGTGATCTCATAAACTTCTTCAAACTCTCGGTCCGCGAAATTCTTTAGCCTTGTGTCCTTAATGTGGAATGTCCCCAGCAGCAACGATCCGGTGTGGATCGTTGTTCTCGCCGTGGGGACCGGAAAAAGCACACCAAGTTTTTTGTGCCACTGTCACGCAGAGTTGAAAAGTTTTTCCTCCTTCCCCCTACTCCATTCTTCCTCTTTATGCTTCTCATTTCGGCGCGATGTTCGGACGCGTATAAATGTTTGGCATTTTAACGAAGCTCACGCCTTTGAAGATTATCCTGTGAGAGCGATGTGTCGTTCGTCGCGGCTCTCGCATAATTGTCCCGGTTATTACCGAGCTTATTTTCACCAATTACACCGACCGAAAAAAATTCCGTCCGCGTTTGATTAAAGCCATCGTCGAAAATTCGCCTTGCGAATAAAATGCGGAGAATATAATTATTATCTCTTTTTATTTCGTTCCGACGACTTTCTTCATGTGCCATTACTTGCAGCATTTATGTATCAATTTTATTTACAAAGGATCCGTGTATTTAAAAAAAAGTACATACAGTAATGTGCAATTGAAGTGACGCACTTCGTTTTTTGACTCCACTGCCTCCAATTCACTCGTGACGAAAAAACTACCTGATAGTTTTTTACGCAAAATTTTCACCCCCGCTCAATGCCGTTAAAATCAGCTCGATCGGACAATAATTTAAAAAATGGCGGCCATTCTTATCATTTGGTACGCTCGAGAAGAATGGAAAGATTTTGATTTTTGCTCGATATTTTTAATGCGAGCTCAAAAATCCATCCAGTAAGAACATAGTTGGCTTCTTTCTGAACAAAATGCTTAAAAAAAAAAAATCGGGCAATTATTAATTGAATTCAAGCACGGTAAAGCTGACCGGATGTGAATAAGGATAACTCGGGAACGACTAATCCAATCAGGATCTTCTTTCGCGAGGAGCCGTACATTTTTTCAATTTACCAGGTTTAAGCTGGTAAATTACGTCTTTACATATCGTTTGACTGCCCTTCTCTCTTCGTTGCTCGGACCCTGTTAAAGTGGCGGAAAATCAGTGGATTCAGTGGGAATATTTTGGGATGCTGTTTTATCCTCGGGTCGGTGAGATACTTTTTTCAAAATTGTGCCGTGCAAAACTTTATAATGAGCTTCGTCGTGCGTCGGATGGATTGCAATAATTACGCGGTTTTGTTACTTCCGGTAACGCTTTTGCACATAAAGCATTTTATATATCTATAGATATTGAATATTTCTATCGGGGTGATTGCAGTCAGAATTACGCGTACTTTTCATACTTGTACGCAAAACATACGGTGTTCCGTTTTTATTTGCGCTATATACACTACCCTCCAAAAATTTAGAAACACTCACCCCGATTCCGCACGGCACAAATAGTTTCACTGCTCTTTTAAATATTACGATATTTCAATTCGACAAGCGGCGTTTCAAAGAGAACATATTCAGCCTCATTTCGCTTTTTCCAAAAAAAAATTTCCGATCTTTTAACATCTGGGACGCACTTTAAAACATTGGCGCTTTCCCGTTTTTTTTGGCGTTGAAATTCTTGCGCACGACCCATGAAATTTTTTGAAAACTGGTTTTCGCATAAGAAACTTGTAGAGGGGAGTATAAGCTTCAATTTCGTTTTTTGAAAAGTTTCGTACAATTCTTTTTGCAAAAATATTCATTTTTTTTGCAAAAAACGACCATATTTATAAAATACAACGTATCTTTAAAACTAATGAATTTTTGTGAAATTACTAAGAGGGTAAAAAGTTGTATACAATTATTCTGGATCCAATGAAATGTTTTAGAATTTTTTTTCAAAATTTTTTTTCGAACATTTTTTTCTCATTAAGATATTTTCGCAAAAAAAATGTCGGAAAAAAATTCTGCAAAAATGTTATTAAATTCAGAATGATTGTATGCAACTTTTTACCCTCTTAGTTATTTCACGAAAACCCAATAGTTTTAGAGTTACGCTTCATTTTCTAAATATGATCGTTTTTCGCGAAAAATCGAATATTTTTACGAACAAAAATGGTACGAAATTATATAAAAAACGAAACTGAAGTTTATGCATAACATTACAATGCCAAAAAGGCGAAAAACAACCACGTTTCAAAGGATTCAAAGATGTACCGGATTCAAAAAAAAATCGGAAAATTTTTTTGTACAAAGCCAAATGAATTGAAAGATCTTCATTTTTAAAAGAGCAGTGAAATATTTTGTGCGGCGCGGAATCGGGGCGAGTGTTTCCAAACGTTTGGACGGTAGTGTACGTCTATGTAACCTCATTTTCATACCAACTGTATGGTTGCAGCGCAATCCTACGGATTAGACCTACAGTCATATATCCATAAATATATATCTATATTTATTCACGTGCAATTCTGAATTTTTATATGACGGCTATATTTATACATACGTATGCGATATATACGGATATATAATGAATTTTCCGCGAAAGCCGCTTTATATCTCTCGGTCCTCTGCTTGCTGGAGTGAGGTAGGGGAGGCGCGAGATTATATTCCCTCTAAATTGCACATACCTACCGCGGCGAGTCCGCCCGTTTTCAATGCATACCGGCATATTGCCTCGCAGGTTTGCATCTTTCCTCCCTCGTAACCTGCTTATTGAAGGTAAATTTAATAAAGCCGAACATCCTCTAACGGCATTTCCCTTTTCGCCAAAGACACGTACGCCAAAGACAAGGAAGTTTGCGCATATACAGGGTGTTCAAGGAATGAAGGGCAATACCGTGAGGGTAGGTTCGTGACGTAATATCGAGTAGAAAAGTCCTTTGCCATTTTTTGATATTTTAAACTCTTGAATTATTGTTAATTTAATTAATTATTAACGTAATATGGAGTAGAAAAGTCCTTCGACATTTTTTGATATTTTAAACCCCCGAATTGTTGTTAATTTAATTAATTATTAACGTAATATTGAGTAGAAAAGTCCTTTGCAACTATTTTTAATCCCTGATTTGTTATTAATTTCGTTAATTAATAACAATTCAGGGGTTTGAAACATCAAAAAATGGCAAAGGCTCTATATTACGTCATTCCTTCATTTCTGGGACACCCTATATATGCTCGCACACACACACACACAGATTGACATATATAAATATAGATGAATGTGTAGTTAAGCTTTAGTCCTAATTCTGGTCATTTTAGGCCTAGCTCTTACGGTGGACGCCCGTTTCTCCTGTACATTCGAAATCACCGAGCAATTGAATTTGCCCTCATTACCTTGCAATATAATTACATTCGGCAAGAAGCGTCTTGCAATTATGATGAAATATTCGGCTTAAAGTACTCTCTCGTTGATTGCAGAGGCTCACAGGGCTCTCGAGCTTCTCGAGGACTATCATGCGAAACTCACGAGGCCACAGGACAAGCAGCTTAGACTCGCCATCGAGAGGGTCATCAGGATCTTCAAGAGCAGACTATTTCAGGCACTTCTAGGTGAGTTACATTTTTTTATAATTCTGTATATCCACGAACTAAGAATTTTCTTACATCGATCTTCGACATACATTTTTTATGCTCAGGTCCTCATTTTTTAGTCCACAATTGAAACAATCCTTGAATAATTTTTGATTCGTCATTTAGAATTAGTATCTGAAGTATTTTCAATATTTTTATAAAGTCATTGTACCTCGACTCCCATTTATTTCAATTGAAATTCATCTCTCGCAATGAATTGGGAGAAAGTTACATACGTTGACTAAAATAAACGCGAGAGCTTGAAGTGTCTCGCGTCGAAGTTGCCGATTTCGAATATTAGATCCGCCGAATCGTAACTTCTCTCACTCTCTCCTCATCTCTCTTTCTCTCTCTTAGTCAATGCTCTCTCAAGAAGGATTTGTCATCACAGATGGTGTTTCCATGTGACAATGCGGTTGCTTCTCATGGCACCGCACACACTATATACATATATTCTAGTATCCTCTCGTGCTACGTCCCGATAACTGTCTTCCGACAAGAGACATCTCGGAATAATGCATCGTTGTGCGCGTATATAGATCGGTTATGTCGATTCACCGGGGAATATCGGAGGGAGATGGTAAGCACAGAGGAGTTACCTAAGTTATGAGCCTTTCGTAGGGAGCTCTACAGTACGTCGAGTTGGTATGGAGCCCGTATTATAGATACTTGGAAACAAAACCAAATCGCTCCAGTCCACCTTGCTGACGTCAGTCAATCGGCCACTATGCCCTCAATATTGGAATTACAAGACGGTACCAGATCCATAATGTAGTTACTCCCGGCAGATCTCTACTGGATTTTCACGAAGTTGAGGTTTTCATAACAATGTTGGTTCGCTAACGCTGCTTTTGACACTTGCATTCCAATAAATCATTCCGCTTTACGCCAGCAACTCATTGATTTTTCCAGCTTCCCGGATTTCCTGAAGGATGCGAGCAAATGCCTTGTAATTTAAATTTCGAAGAATTCATTTATTATCTAGTGCAGATGAGATAATATACAAAGTTGAAAAATTGTGACGTCAGTACATAATTGCCAAAAAATGGCAATCGAATGGAAAGCAGTCAATTATTAAGTTAGTGTGACGATTTTCTTGAATTTTCAGAGTTCAGTGTTTGAAGTCTGAAGATGTATTGTTTATAAAATCTGCTAAATTAGGTTAGACTCAATTAATTGATTCCTTTGGTGCACTGAACTTGAAATTTCTATGGTTTTTACTATACTGATCTTTTCTAAGTTTACTCGCGTCTTTTACATTGCCTCAATCTCGATTTTGAGTCCTTCAGAATCGTTACAAAATGACAGAAGGAATGAATTATCTTGAAATAGGAGGAATCAATTTTAATTGGAAAAATAATTGAAAAGAAAGTCGCAGGTTTTCATTAAAGAGGTTGAATTTGGTCCAAATAAATAAAGGATGGAAGTAGCTGTTAAGACGAAGGCTTTTCGCATTCCTGTGATGTCTGTATTTTTAATTTCTTCCATGAAAGAGGGTCTGCAAACCTCACTCCGATAGTTTAAGGCCATCGCCTTTTCTGTTTGAGAAAAACTCTTAATCCTGAAGAGTCCTTCACTTCGCATTTTTACCGTCTCTTCAGCCCTACTCCAAGATCTCCTTCGGGCTTTATAAACCTTTCACCAAGAAAAAGACTACTCTGTCAACCGCTCAAAAAACACATCGACCTTTCAAATTTTGCACAGTCTTGAGTTATAATAAATCAATTAGTTTTATGTACTCCAATATCTATTCAATCGTATCATAACCAACAAATTTTAACCTGCTGTATACACCCACAGAAAAGATTTATTTGAAACAAATAAAATTTGCTTGAAACAATTAAAAATTCTTATTCAAATATGGGCCTAATACGGTTTTATTAGTATCGAATATTTGGATTTATTTAAATTCAAGTTCACTATTTCTTAGGTTCTTTTATTTGGCCCTAATGATCATTTATTTGAAGTTAAATAAATCGCTATTTCGACGAACCAATATAAATATGGTATTTATTTGCCACCAGTAAATAAATTTATATATTTGTTTCAAGTATGACTAAATGGCATGATCAAATAAAATCTTCGTCAATACGAATAATCCTTATTAATTCTAAATAAAATTTTCGCAAATATGTGAATTTATTTGATTCTAATACATTTTTTCTGTGGTTGTATATTTTAATTATTATATACAGACGTCCGTGATTGCTTTCCTCGCCGGAGAGAACCCAACGCTTTTTCATCAATTCATCTTCCCTTTCTTTTTGCTTCGACGGACGCTCTCAATAACACAGTAGTTCAAATCCATTTATCTGGAAGCCTCAAGTTTGTGCGAGGTTCACACACGAGAATGGGACGAGAAATTAAGAAGCGTGATAAAATAATTGGAGCGTGCGTGTCTGCACGATCCTGGCTTTACTCGATTTCTAAAAAGCTGACGTGTACACAGTGAGGGAGTTCGGATCCTTCTGCGGGAGTAAATCCTTTTATCAAGGCTATTTTACTCGATCGGAGAGAAAATTCTCCCTGTACATCCCTCCGGTTGCCTCGGTGTTATATATATATACTCCGGCAAACATTCTCAACGAATGAAAATTCCTTCGAAAAAATTCCGAATTTCAGTTTCACATGGTCCCTAATAGGGTTATTTTGTTCATATACCTCCGTATATGTAAGACATTGTTTCGTACAAGCGACACATCTCCAGGATTTTTCATTGTTCGTGCAAATCGAAAGATCAATACATGGATAAACATTGGTGGTGTTCTCTAATATTCTCGAAAAGCCTTCCTTTTCGTGGAGCCGAATAGAGCCAAAAATGTCTGAATTTATCCAAGTTCCAGAGATTATATATGGGGCATTCCATACGAACCGACCAATCCGTAACTCCGACCACTTTTTATTTTTGTGAAAATTTTCACTTTTTTTGTGAGTACTGAAAGCAGTCTTTCATATTTTTTTTAACCCTTTTAGCCACAATAAATTTTTCAAAATTTCACATAATTTTTTTTTAATGTCCATAACTTCCTAAAAAGCGGAGAAATCAAAATAAGATAGGAGATCTTTTTTTTCGTCTCGAGTTGTAGTTTCATAAAAAACATACAAAAAAATATCGAGATTAATTTTCATATGTTTTTTTTTTCAGATTTAAACTCCAAATATTTTTTTTTTAACTTGGACCATTTTGATTTTGTTGAAAAAATTCACCACTGTTTAAGAGACATTTTGATAACTACTAAAAATTCGCCGCTTGCGATATTCATAACTTGTATTTTTTTGTCTTTTTTTGAAGTATAACTTTGAACGTATAACTTCAAAAATATATTAAAAAATATAAGTTATGAATATCACATGCTGCATTTAGTACTTGTAAAAATGTCTCACAAAAAGTGATGAATTTTTTCACAAAATCAAAATGGTCCAAGTTGAGAAAAAAAAATATTTTCGGATTAAAATTGAAAAAAACATGAAAATGTATATCGATATTTTTTTTGTATTTTTTTTATAAGACTACACCCCAAGACGGAAAAAATGATCTTGTGTTTTATTTTGATATCTCCGTTTTTGAAAAGTTATGCGCATTTGAAACAAAAATTGTGTGAAATTTTGAAAAATTTATTGTTGTTAGAAGGGTTGAGAAAAAAATCTAAAAAAATTTTCAACAAAAGAAAAAATGGTCGAGGCTACGGATTGGTTGGTTCCGTATGGAATGCCCCATGTACTCGTTTTTCATTAGAATTTTTTAGGATTCTTTTAACAAATCCACAGTTTTAAGAATAGCTGTTATTCAGTTTATAATTGAAGGAAATTGGAAGGCAAAAATTAATTTTTCTAGCAAATCATGAAATAGAAAAGAGAAAGCATGATAAAACTCGATTGCAAATGGCAGTGGCACAGATATGTGAGATAAAAAAAAACATCGGTAAATTTCATTGCGGGGGAAAAACGTCGTGGTATGAAGGTGGAATTTTAAATCGAAATTATTGGAGTCGATGCGAGGAATAACATGATTGATCGCGTTTCAGCGGATTCTCGGAATCTCAATTCTAGACGGAAAAATTGCATCTCGGTATTCTACCTTGAAATGCATATGCAGTATCCGATAAATTCTAAAATCCGGTAAAATATACATATATATTTTATGTGCAACCTTTTTGCTGCAAGCACGTAACGTTTGAAATCGAATCATCTGGAATCAACATTGAAGTTAATTTCATTTCAACCAACGATCAAACCGAATGAGCCAGCAATTCATGACGCGTCATTTAATCATTCCAATACCTTGCGAATTCAACAACGTCTTCAACAGTCTCATCGAATCGAATTTCAATTTTTTTGACCATCATGAAACTAACGATTTTTATACGTTTTTTAAAAAACCGTAGCAACGATGTCGAAAGAGTTTAAATTGCGGTGAAAAAAATCTGCAAAAATTGCAGAACGTCACTTGGACCTTGAATAACATTTGAATGTCATTCCAATGACGAATGGACTGAGGAATGGAATGAGAATGTACGTATTGACCTTCAATGCTTCTTACACAAATGGAAAATAAAATAAAATAAACAAATCGCTAATGAATAAATAAAGTAATACGACTCGAGATGACAAACGGATCGAAAATGAGGAACATAAAAAAAGGATATTTGTTTACGTGGACATTCGCACGTTTGATACTCGATACTCTTTTCGTCGGTGCACATTTCCCTTCTCGACTACGGAACACGTCTCGCACGTAAATTCACGTTATTATTCTCCTCTCAACGCACGTATAAGCTCAAGGCACCCTATTCTGAGTATACATGCATGGATATTAGGGTGGTCCTTATTTATAGCTTCGACAAATTTTTTATCGGACGCCCCCCAAATCGACTCCAAATATAAAAAACAATACCCTAATTTTCTCAGATTTATCTAGACTCTAACCCCTCCCGAAAAGAGGGTAGATGTCTCCATTTGAAAAACACGTGTTCTGGCTATGTTCTCAGGATATATTTTATTCTAAGTGTAATAATTTTTTTTTTAATCTGTAACTGCAACATTTCAGTGTTCATTGGTGCTACTATTTGAGGGAAAATTCACATTATCATACGAGTCAATCGCGACCAATTGCAATTCGTTTAGGTTGACCTCTATCAGATTTTCAGACGAATTGCAATTCGTCCAAATTGGCCCGTATGCTGATGTGAATTTTTCCTCAAATAGTAGCACCAATGATAACTAAAATGTCGCAGTTACAGATTTAAAAAAAAATTATTATAAGGTAAATGTCCCAATGATGGAATAGGTCCCAATTATTGAACACTATCTTGTATTTCTATTATTTATCATTCACCTGCATGCATTTACTTACTTACAAAAATTTCATTACATATATGGAACTTTTAGCTATCGAAATGTTACCTTACTTATGCAAAAAAAGCTTTAATTAATAGAGAAAAAAATTATTTAATCAGCAGCGATGACCCGATTTGACGTCTCGTGGTAACTGCTTATCGTTTTTCCTAAGACGCGCCGCTTCATGCGCAAGGGCATAACAAATTCAAAAACTGTCGCATCTCAAAAAGTAAAGGCGTTTCAGGTTCCTCAGAAAATTTCTTACAAATAACAATTTTTAAACAATTTTTTAAATTAATTATTTGTTAAAAAATATGATGTTCGATCATTGGGACGTAGAAAATGCGGTGTGTTCCAATTATTGAACACTCGAATTCCCCAAGATGGCGTCATTAAACCCATCAAAACATCGAGACAGTTAAAGTGTCAAAAAAGAGGAAGCTGAAAATAAAAAGAAAATAAAGTTGGAGTCGAAAAACAAGGAAGCTGCGACAAAATCAAACAAAAACAGAAGATAAAAACGAGGAAGCTGAAAAGAAAATTAAAATAAAGTTCGAGTTGAAATGAACCAAAAACCTGTCAAAAGAGACTAAATATATATTTTTGTATTTTTACATGATTAATAAACGATTATTTAAGTGTTTGATTTTGCTTTTATTTCTCTATATAGTACCCAAAATAATATTTTCAGGACGGAAAAAGAATTCTCGAGAGTGTTCAATAACTGGGACATGCCTGTTCAATATTAGGGACATAAGCAATTTTAGTGTTCAATAATTGGGACATTTGTATGCTTCACATTGTTATTCTTTTTTTTCATTTGAAATCATTTAAAAATAATTTAAAGGTTGATTTTTCGAGCATACAAATATTGAAGTATCATTTGAATATGAACGTGATGGTTTTTTCTTGATTTTATATTTTTTTCTCACCGAATTTAATCCCCCAGATCCTTAGCTGATGTTCAACAATTGGGACATTTACCTTACTTAGAATAAAATATATCCTGAGAACACGGCTGAAATACATCTTTTTCAAATGGGGAAATCTCTTTTCGGGAGAGGTTAGAGTCTAGATAAAAATCTGAAAAAATTAGGGTATTGTTTTTGAATTATTTGGAGTCGATTTAAGGGGTGTCTGATAAAAAATACCTCTGAGTCCTAAATAAGGACCACCCTAATGGATATACATTTTGTCCTGGGCATTGAAAAGTTCCCGTAATCCGGCAGCGAGCGCATATGAAAATACGCATTACGTGTGTAAGGCGCACTCTGCGTATATCCGGCAATTTTTTTTCAAGATACAGAGCCTCCAGTCGACGACTTATTCTCACTAGAACTGCGTTGCATCTATTTTTCGCATATCCCAAGAGTCTGGCGCCGCACGTTACATCGGCGAATGTGCATTACAGAAATGCATGCGGAGTCTTTCGTATCGAATAACTTTATAGATATGACACAGCGATAGATAAATTTTCATAAAGCGACTCGGCTCTCTCCTTCGACGTATGCAAAGCTCATATTCTCATATTCCCCGTTCGCTCTCACTAGTCGACTCCCACAGGACTATAAACTCCCTCGCATCCTCGCATACATCATTCACAATGATACTTTCAATGGGAATCACCGGGGTATTACACAAGTACCATTCGTCCGCTGTGTCACTAATTTTTTCTCTATGTTGCCACGACAAATAAATCCTTAGTAAGAAAAAAGTTTAAATAATTCCAAAGGAATCATTGATTCAAATAAAATCGTGAACATGGCACAATGTGTTGCGACTTGATTACAAAACCGCTCGATTTTGCAACGGAAAAATTTGACGGCCTTTAAATTGGTTTGGTTTCCTTAGTCGTCGGAAAACATTCTTCGTTTTGGACATTATTAATGGGTTATACGCAGTCAGGAGGCTAAAAAAAAACGATTTTTTACGATTTCTTTCTGGAAGGACATTTTAATTCATTAACTTAAAAGTTTATATACATATTTTTGTGACTTTTAAATTTATTTTGATTTTTTTTTCAATAATGTTTCCTGAAGCCGCTGTAACCGATCTCCGGGAGGTCATCTAAAAAAAGAAGTCTTGCGGTGAACACGTGGATTGGATCATCCATAATACAAAAATAAAAAAGATTTCGTTGATATAAGGTATAATCTAGAATTTAATCGAAGGAATTAGCAAAATATTTGTTTTAACAAAATGGCGGTTTCTCAAATAAAAATTTCGATTTTTGATGAAATTTTTTTAGTTAAATTATTTATAAAATGGACAATATTTATCAGTATAAAAAAACCTTCGATGAATTACTAAAAAATATATTTATAAAGCTTGTGTAATAATTTCAGACTGATCGGTTCTGCCGTTTCTAAGCAATCTTGTTCACCGACTTGAAAAACACAAATTTGAGAAAAACGTCCCAGCCAAAAATGTTATCTGATTAAAACTTCCCTACTTCGTGATACAAAAAAAAATCTGAAAAAATTCAGCAACATTTGGCATGCCTTGAGAGCAATTATCAATAATAATATTACCCAAAAGTTATTAATAAATTGCTTAAACAAATAATTATTCAACAATTTTTCGGTAAGATTCTTTTTTCTCAAACAAATCGAATGCTTTAACTTTTCTGAACGCATATCAATTTTTTCGGAATTTTCTCTCTGTTTTGAAGTATTATAAAAAACATTCTAAAATACAAACAAAAAACTGCCAATTTTGTACATGTCTTTGCACACAGGTTTATCGTCAGCTTTGAAAAGTTTCAAGATCACTAGGCCAAAAAATACATAAATACAGCCATGATTCTAATAATTTCAAAACGAGAATTTAAAAACAGAGGAAAAATTCTGAAAAAATTCATATACGTTCAGAAAAATTAACACATTCGATTTGTTTAAGAAAAAACCCTGCAAATTGGAATTTGCACATTGAAAAATATTAGTAATCAATGTGCAAATTCGATCGATTTTCCCCAAATTTGATAGCAAATAACATTAATAGCTATACTGGGTCTTCACAAAATTTCATTGCCATATCTAAAAATTTCTAAAAAATTTCAAAAGTTATAGCGTTTACGCTTCTTTTATAAAAATTAAAAATTTGATGAAAATTTAATCATTCGATCGATTTTCGCCAAATTTAATAACGAACATTCTCGATAGCTATATTAGCTCTGTGTACAGTTTCAGTGCAATACCTTAAAAATTGCATAAGTCAGAGCGTTTACACTATTTTTCAAAAAATTAAAAATTTCATAAAATTTTAATCCCTCGATGGATTTTTGCCAAATTCAATAGCGAACAACCTCGGCAGCTATATTAGCTCTGTGCAAAGTTTCAGTACAATATCTTTAAAATTGCACAAGTTAGAGCGTTTAGGTTTTTTTTCAAAAAATTCAAAATTTCATAAAATTTTAATCCCTCGATGGATTTTCGCCAAATTCAATACCAAACAACCTCAATAGCTATACCTATTCTGTACAAAGTTTGAGTGCAATATCTTGAAAATAGCAGAGGTTAGAGCGTTTACGCTATTCTTGCAAAAACGAAAAAAGTCGATAAAATCCGAACACCCTTTATAATTGAAACAAATTTTTTTTTCATAATGAAGACTAATTCGTGCTCGACAAGTGTGCAAAATTTTAACTTGATAGCTCGAAGCGTTTTCGAATTATTAATTATTTACATCTGAAACTCAGGACACACACACACACACACACACACACACACACACACGCATCCATCCGGACAGCTTTGTTTCCGTGAAAAAAAAAATTTCACGAAAACAAAGCTTCCTTTATGAGGAAGCAAAAAGGACTTACCCAAAAAATTGTTGAATGACTATTTGTTTAAACAACTTATTGATAACTTTTGGGTAATTATTATTGATAATTATTTTTATGGCATGCCAAAGGTTGCTAAAATTTTTCAGATTTTTATTGTATCACGGAGTACGGAACGTTCCCTTGTACTTTGTAGTTTGCTGACTGAACTTCATGAATTTACGAAATATCCCATCACATAAGATGCAGCTAAGAAAACTTATCTCAAAGCTCCGAGAAAAAAAGGTATTCGTAATGCAACGTGGCTAAAGAGTTTTCTCGGGTGATATAAGAATGAAAATATTGTTCCGTAACGTGCGAATGTCTGTTCAGTTGAGTAATATGTGCGTGTTTAGGAACGACGAAGTCAACGAGACGTATGCAAATATCGTACCGCATTAAATGCTTCTCCGAGCTTATTTTCCGGTTTAATATTTATAGTTATCCAGGAGGTATATACTCACTTGCATACGTGTTTTGTACAGACACGTATAGGATAAACCTCGTTATTCTTAGGGGCCATTAAACGCCCGTAACATTCTCGCGCTTGTTTGCATAAAATGGCTGGTATTTTGAGGCACGAAACTCTCGGCTTTATTCCCGATACCTCGCGTTAAACCTCCACAATCTCCTTTCCGAATGTCAATGTGAAAAGAGCTCATGAAGTGCTCACAAGCGTACAGGATCGGCGCCCCTCTGGTATTAAGGAGATTATAATACATTTACAGGCACTATGCAGATTGCCATGTTAAGGCATTGTCATTTATTATGGTTTTTCGCTGTTGGAAAATGTTGTTGATATCCAAGATTAAAATATTTCCAACCAGAAAATTATCTCGATCAATAAAACTAAACAAGCGATTGATGGACCATGACAAGATCACCAAACATAAAAAAACATTTGTGTTAATCAAACAGATAGTGGGAAACAAAGGGAAACTTCATTCTGCTCTGACGAATTTATAGCAAAACAACTTGGAACGACTTGTTTTTACTCATCCGTATTTTTTAGGGATACTTCGCTACTTCGAACGATCGTCAAAGTTTGCCTGATTGTTAAACTCTTGATGACGTGCAGCTATTTCGTAATTTCACGAGCCCGTATTCCGCATCTCCGAGAGATGCGTTTATTTTTATTTTTTTATGAGAGACAAGTATAACTCTTTACTTCGCCCGTGTAACATTTCTTGGATTGGTGATTTCGTTTGAAAGCGATCGTTTCCCCTATTCTTATAGAGCTAAAATGGGTCGTTTCGTTCCAAAGCACTGTGATTCCTGCACGAAACGCTTGCCCGCTTTTATCTCTCGTTTTCCTCAGTGCCAGAACAACCCATTGCCCATCTCGATTCACTGTACTGAAATTCCCATCCCTCTTGACCGCGAACCTCCCCCCAGAGGATCCGTAACTCCGCTCGGCCAACGGCAAGCAAATGGACTTGCGAATCCTTCCGCACCGCACAACCGCGATTCCCGCTCCCTCTTTCTCTCTCTCTTTCCCTTTTCTTTTTATCTACCTCCCTTTCGCGTGCCGAATGGCTGCGGTACCGACGAGACTTCTCTGGATCCGATAGCTGCAGGGACATCCGTGAAATATTACATCTGCCCGAGAGTCAACCAACTTTCTCGTCCATAAATACATATATATATATATATACGTACCTGCTCATAACCTACTGGCAAAAGTACCGTCGATGCTTCATGAACACCGATTTGGCTGTGTCACGAGCAAATGATAAACACAAGTTGCTACTCCACGCCGTTTGTTCGTGAAACTATCCTGCGTCGAATGAAATGAATTTTGAGCTGCATACAATCCAACAGTGATATTTTTCTATCAATAATCGTCGAAGACTTAGGAAGAAGATTTAGAAGATTTACAGTTTAGAAGATTTTAGAAGATTTAGACCACAAAAGGTGACCTTCCATATTTTAAAGAGTTTATCGCCATCGAACAAAAATTCCCGCGTCTACTCTCGGTTATTGGTGTTAGCTCGGTAAAAGCTTTGTCCTATGAAAAGCTATAGGAAAAAAAAACACTAAGTTCGCGACCAACATTCATTTGCGGTGACACTAACGCGTGCAGCCCTTTTGCGTCTCCCCTGAAGCTTCTGCAACTTGCGAAGCGTGTTTTTCTCGCTCGGAAATTGAAAAAGGGCTGGGAGTGTTTTTATTTTCCAAAAAGTATGCGTATTGGTGCATTTGGCGAAGGAATGAAAATATAGGTGTGCATGCATTCCCGTGGTTGATCATTGCGACTCTCCACATTCAAAGGCAGGGTATACCATATGGTTACATCTCCTCAGATATATATATCTCCTCAGTTTCATCCATACCTCGCTCTTTGCATCACACGCAAGAGAGACCTTTTTCATTTTATATCGTTGGAGATGAAAGACTCCCCGGGTTCTTTTCTTTGCGCCTTCTGGGACTATTCATCAAACGAGCAGCAGTGGCTCTTCCCTTCGTCGTAAACCGCGCTCACCGAGCTCGAAGAGATGAAACATTCGTCTCACTTGTGTACTTTTTCTAGACGAAATACCAAAAAAAAAAAAATTCAAGAATAATCATCCATGCTATCTCGAAGCATGATGAGAATTTTCATTTTCTTTGTCATTTTTCTCCCATGTTTGTACTGCAAGCACTGATGATTGTAAACCCTTGACAGGAATCGTAACTTAAATTGTCGAAAAATTAACAGATATATTTCCTTCCTGAAATTAACATAAGATTCCTGAGCAAGGTATTGCTCAGCTATTCTGCATTAATTCGAGCAAACGTGGAGCACAAAAGCGATTTCAAGATTTTGCGGTGCAACTTCGGGAAGTTCATTTGTCAATTCGTGCTCGCTTCCCACTTCTTTCTCTCGACCTCCAAAAATTTTTCGACCTGAAATACGGGAAACGCAGAAGTGCACGGTGAGTACGATGAGATATTTCACGAATTCGAATATTCATGGAGAAGGGAGGTTGTGTTACTTGAACTCTCGTGAAAGCTCTCGTTGCAGAAATCGAGTTTGGCGAACTGGCGAAAGATCTTCTCACGCTCTCTCGGTTTGTTTTGCGAATTTCGCAATCGCGGAAGCAGCTTGAAAATTCTTGGAACAGGTGATTCGAGTCTCTTTAAAATGACTAAATTTTCTTATGCATGTTCCCTGCATATTTAAACTGCAACGAGGGAAAACGAGGAAGAAGGCGACACAATCCTGCAGATGAGACAGCGGATTAGAGATAAAGAGATGGTTTCATTTTTGTGGTGTCTAACTTTAATTCTACTTCACTATTGCCATGTGATTTTTCTTCAGCAACTTTCCTCGCCAGATGGATTGCGGAATTGCGTGTTTCAACGGTTCTACAAAGAGAATTGGAGAAATTTAGTTATTATCGTGATTGGCAATTATGCAAATTGATTATGCGAGTTGTAACTGTTGAAAGAATGGCAGGTTTTATTTACAATGAAGGAGAGACTTTCTCAGAATATATATATGTACGAGGGCCCTTCATTAGCAACCTAATTAATTCCTGGGAAAAGCCTGCCCGGAGGAAATAAAGGATGCCTCACTAATTCACAGAACTGATGCGCATGCGGGAATCCCTACATTTCATTCGAAATCAAATTACACGTTTGCATTTGTGCAGAGGAGATCGTTGATATATTTCAGGTAGTAGATTGGTCCAGGACAGTTAGATCAAAAAGTGGCATATATCTACAAAACGGATGGGCAAGCCAAATTTTTTAGGACAAGTAAAAGGTCATCAAAGATGCCTAAATCTCCCGGAATTAAGATGCACTTGCGATATTCTGGTGGTTTTTAGGGTAATAAAATCTTGAAGGATTTAAGAGAATAACCCCTGAAAACGGTAATATAAGCTTAACAAGAATTTGTTTACAATTTATAAATGGTTTTAGCCAATGGTTTTATTTTTATAAGCTGGTAAAAATATTTTTCTTTCAACTTCGCAGTGATTTAGCGTTATATTTTCAGTCTTGACACTAAATATATCTATTATTTCTATTTAACATCTTTTCACCTTTGGAATAAGTTGGGATTCATTGTTTCGTAGCATTCAGTCCATGGTAGGAATAATTCGTAAATCGAACAAATTCATTTTTTAATAAAAATAGGAAGAAACGTTAAAAATACTCCAAGTGACTTTGGTCTATTCTACTGCGTATAGACGTGGTAATCTCGGCTCGGCTTGGTGAAAACAAATAGGCCAAACAATCGGTGAATGCGTATCTATTACATGGAACGTAGTCGAGCGCAGTTTAGATTGGACCGGTCGTTTGGACGTCGATCGATCGAACAATTTGTTTCGCGAGTAAACAAGAAAATGGTACCATAGAAATCTCGTTGCGAGAGGACTACTGAAATGTTTAACGCAATCGTCCGCTCGTGATCAAATGACTTCACCCATAGTTGCCTCATTTAATGCCACGCAAAAACGATCGTTTAACATTGAACAATTTACGGTGTAGCGGAAGCTAAACCGGTTACTTTTATTTCTGGGCATCAGTCGAGTACGCGTAACGTTCACAAAATTCATGTAAATTGCACCAAACGTCATGCTTTTGAACGATTTTCTACTGCCGATATTCCAATCCATTATATAATAAATTGGAATATCGGTGGTCGAATGTTTGTGGTTCTGGCTTGAAAGAGGAACGACACTATGTTTCACGCTGTTTCCGCAAAATCCCTCGAATTCAATTTTTCCCAAATGAAAACGGATGTGCGCAAGTAGAATTCGCACGTTAATGATGTTGTCAAAGGACATTGAAATCGAAAATGTCACAATCTTTCCCGGAATCATTGATCATGTCATTATGTGGGTCTATATCCCTTCAACATATCTGACGTATCATGTCGATGTTTTTTAAGGAGTTATACGCAATCAAGAGGTGGAAAAAAGCGATTTTTCAAGAATTTTTTCTGGAAAGGATTTATTAACGTACAAATTTATGTACATATTTTTGTAACATTTGACTTTATTTAAAAAATTTTATTTTTAACAAATAATTATTCTTGAAGCCGCCCTTAGCCGATCTCCGGGAGCTCCTTTATAGGAAGAAGTAAAATATTTATTTTGAACAAAATGGCACCTTCTCAAAAAAAAATCGATTTTCGATGAAAATTTTTGCCTTAAATTGTTTATAAAATGAAAAATATTTATTGGTAAAAAAAAACCTTCGATTGATTACTAAAAAATATATTCATAAAGTTTGTGTAAAAATTCGAGGCTGATTGTTTATGCTATATCTGAAAAATCTTGCTCACCAACTTTAAAAACACAGTTTAGACTTTTGAGAGAAACGCGTTAAAAAGTACTTTACACATACACGGAGAACATTTTATACGAAAAATTGCAATGTATCTTAGTACTGCGGTACCATATTGTCATTAGTATTGAAATTACTATGTATACATAGTAGTTTTACTACTAATGACAATGTGATCATGTAGTTAAAATTACTATGTACATAGTAATTTTTCTACTAATGTCAATATGGTAACGCAGTACTAAGAACATAGCAATTTTCCGTATAAAATTCTCTCCATGTAGTAATTCCAGGTTTACAAATGTGCCTATAACTTCAAGAATATTCATCGGATTTACCTGAAATTTTCTGTGTATATACTTTATAATATATGAACATTACGAAAGTGAAATGAAAAAAATAATTTTTTGAAAATCCTGATTGCGTATAACCTTTTAATTAATATTCAATTTAGAAGCGAAATTTTTGTGTTCGTTGCATCATGAAATTGGAATTTCTCGAGCATGTCTTTATTACTTTTCGCTCGTTATTTCTCGCATTATACATAGCGCGGACATACCATATTTTGACGAATAAATCTTTGAGTTCCTTTCAGTTCAAAGTGAAGATGATGCTTTTCCGCGAAAATTACGTGCACACGGCATATTTTGCGAATAATTTATCATGGGCACTGGAGAATTGGTTAACAACTGTACATATACATATGGGGCATTCCATGCCGATTCGACCTGGGTTTAGACCGTCACCTCTCCGATTTGACCCACGATTTTTTATGATATTCTACTATATCTGAAAGGCACTTGTGAATTTTTTCAGATTTTTTTGAAACGATTTGACATCACTATATTTTTTTGAAAAAAAAAATTAAAGCCCAAATTTAAAAATCTGAAAAAAATCACAAAAATACTGTGTCACATATCAAACACTGTGAGCATTTAGAAAAAGTGGGCGTGCATTTCGTTTGGCCTGCAATGCGCTTTTTTCGAAAAAAAATTCTTAAAAAAATAGAATCAATGGCCTATGTAGTCGTTAAAATGATAAAAAAATTACATGACATCATGTATTTTTTGTTGGTATAAGCTGGAGAAAATAAAAAATCAATTTTATTAAAAAAATAAATCGCTAAAAAATTCTGAAAAAATTGATTGGATTGAATAAATGTTAGTGGAGTATCTCTGAAAGGTGCTCAGAAATTTATTCTCATTTTTTTCCAGTTATTCAACTTGGGAATAATTTTATAATAAAAAATCTATTACCCAAATTGGAACACCCGATTCCCAAGTTGAATCACTGGAAAAAAATGTGAACAAATTTCTGATCACCTTTCAGAGATACTACAATACATTTATTCCATGCAATCAATTTTTTCAGAATTTTTTAGCGATTTATTTTTTTTATAAAATTGATTTTTTATTTTTTCCAGCTTATACCAACAAAAAATTCGCTAAAAAATTCTGAAAAAATTCAAATGGATTAGAAATGTTTAATTAATAATGTTTTCTCTCTTGAAATTGTAGCCCAAGGCCTATAATACTTAAGTTGGGTTGGCCACTTGGCCACTTGGATTGTCGACAATTTGACTAAAAATGATAAAAAAAAGAAATCTTGCACAAAAATTCTGAAAAAAATCTGAAAAAATTCTGGTCAATTGTACATGATATCATGTAATTTTTTTATCGTTTTAACGACTACGTAGGCTATTGATTCCATTTTTTTAAGAATTTTTTTTCGAAAAAAGCGCATTGCAGGCCAAATGAAATGCGCGCCCACTTTTTCTAAATGCTCACAGTGTTTGATATGTGACACAGTATTTTTATGATTTTTTTCAGATTTTAAAATTTGGGCTTTAATTTTTTTTTTCAAAAAAATATAGTGACGTCAAATCGTTTCAAAAAAATCTGAAAAAATTCACAAGTGCCTTTCAGATATAGTAGAATAACATAAAAAATCGTGGGTCAAATCGGAGAGGTGACGGTCTAAACCCAGGTCGAATCGGCATGGAATGCCCCATATATATTTAAATATATATGTATATTTTTACTCATGGATAATTGCAAGCTTATTGCGAGTGAAGCGGAGGCCTTAAACACTCGAATGCCTTATAACGAGGTTAAATTCCGCGCATATTGTAGGGGATGTTTCGAGGGTTGAGTGCATACATATAGAAGTAAAACGACGAGGAGAGGTGAGGTAAGGGGTCTCGGGAATTTGACGTTTACGAGGTGACTCTACGAACTTTTGCTCTTCGTGATATTAGACTTTAAATGGTGAAATTAGGAGTTGACCCGCGCCTTTGTGCAGACATAAGAAGCAACACTATATATACATACATGAGTACACAAGCGAGCAATGCAGTTTTTTATATATATAATTGAAGTAAATGGCTGCCACCCGAAAGAGGAAGGAAGAAAGAGAGAACGAAATGTCGTCATTATCTAGGTAGCGAAACTTTGACTATTTGCTACTTTAAACTTGCGAGGAATTGAGTGTGCGAGAGACTCAGAGTTGCAAAAGTATATCAGAGTGAATTCTCGCTCTGTTGCACCATTATACGACGTTAAATAATACTTGGCCTTGTTGTCGACATTGGTTTTCCACTCTTGGCAAGCTAACATTTATATGCGAGAATGTGGAATGTGCATCTCTTGCGAAAATTTTCTCTCAGTGCGGTAAATTAGTTTGGCACGTATACGCACGTTTCACGATCCTTCGCAGTTCTCTTTCTCACTAACTCCGTTCCTATTTTATGTATTTGGGAGAATTTTCGTGGTTGTCACATTCACCGGAGGCCATCAAGCTCGGTGTATTACAAATACATACCGCTTCTCCGCTGTGTGTTACTGGGTAATTCCAATTTATCATGCATATGGGTCATTCCATGTCAAGTCGACCAATAATTCGAATCGATCTCTTTCAATTTCGATGAAATTTGGTCAGAAGTTTTCTTTTATCATGAAACGAAGTTGTACCAAAGGAAAAAAATTGAATTTTTTTTTTCATAAGTTATGCTAAATTTCACCTTTTTCAATGTTTCAAGTTTATTTTTAAATCTCGAATACTATTATAGTTACGAGAAAATTGCTCTGGATCCGCCTTAAAGAGTAGACTTGGGACTACCAAGAAAAAAATATTCCGAAACAAATTTTTGAAATAGGATGGATTTGGATCATTTTAAATTTTCAAAAATCGTGAAAACCCACGATCAACATGAAATTTTTGATTCAATTTTTTAAATATTATACCTTGTACTGATCTCAAAAGATCCTGAAATTTTCAGAATTGCGTTTTTTGTTTTTTCATTATTTTGGCAAAAAAAATGTTTTTTTAATCTCTAAGTTGAGTAAAGTCGAGCAATCATGTAATTTTGTAATTTTGAGCAGTAAAAATTACATGATTGTTCAATTTTACTTGACTTAGAGAAAAAAATAATAATAATTTTTACCGAAATTCAAAAATACATATTTATGAAGAACAAAGAACGCAATACTGAAAATTTCCGCATCTTCTAAGATCAGTACGAGGTATTATGAAGAAAAAAATTAATGTTGATCGTGGACTTTCACGATTTAAAAAAATTCAAAATTGTTCAAAAAAAAATTTCGGAATATTTTTTTTTTTTTGCAGCCCCAAGTATACTCTTCAAGACGAACCCAGAACGATTTTTTCGTAATTATAAAAGATTTCGAGCTATTTAAAAAACAAACTTGAAAATCTGAAATAAATTGTAAAATTCTGAATTTTGCATAACTTCCAAAAAAAAATTGATTTTTTTTCCTTTGGTAGAACTTCGTTTTATGATGAAAGAAACCTTCTGACCAAATTTCATCGAAATTGAAATGGGTCGATTCCAACTATTGTTCGATTTGACATGGAATGACCCATATACATATGCCATAGGAATATGTATCTACCTATATAGCTGCGAAGGGAAAGTAGAATGATAGGAGCGAGAGAGAGGAAGAGGAGAGCCACAACCTTGCGGGACATGAATCTTGTAACATCGTAAACCGGAAGACTCTCTCGTCGTATGCTTCTGCTGATGACGCTACGTCCTCTCTGCTGGTGTGTGACACCTCGTTTTTGGCTGCTGTTCACGCTATGAGCAGAGCCCGTGAGATTAGCGAAGGTAGAGCACATAGGTACGAGTATGTTCATCCCCCGTGCACAAGGGTATTCGTCTGCTACCTCCCTTCCTCTTTTCCTCTCTTTCCCTTCTTCCCTCTCTCTAACATGAGCTTCAGGAATGCAATTAGGGGATGGCAGTACCCTTTGCGACCCCGTTTACTCTTTTTCTCGCTCTTTCTCTCTCAAAGACGAATCTGTCCCCCAACTACGCTCCCACCAACCTCCGGATATCTTCGACCCCATATAATCATTTTCGAAGAACATCCCTCTCTCGTTTTCACTGTTCTCTCATTTTCTCTCCCACTCTGTCTTGGCTAGCAAACACAATCTTTGGCTTCATCCACCTCTGGACCATTTTGCTGTAGCGTACTCTTATCTTTTTTTTTACCCTTCCTTCGCTCTTATCTACTTCTTGTCCTCCACTATTAATGTTCCAAAGAACGAGAGAGAGAGAGAGAGAGAGAGAGAGAGAGAGAGAAACAGAGAAAACAACGCCGTCATTAAGTAATGACTTGGTACCGCGCCAGTTCTCTTTTTGGAAGAAAGGGAATAATTTTTTTTTCTTCTCATTGAGCTTAATCGTCGTCGCGTCCTCTGACCTTTATCGTCATTCTCGTTTATTGAAAACCACCCCAGATTTGCGCTGCATGACACCACAAATGCGGACCATTCTTCTACTATTTTTTAAATAAACGGAGGATTCTGTTTCGAAATATTTTCCATTCAAAACATTGGACAAATAACATTTTGAGTTGCAACTAAAGTGACAAGTCTCCGAGCATGAATTCACGCAGAGGAATTATTTCGTCAAATTGCAGAGTCACAAAGGCATTGTAATCGCGAAATGCACCGATCAGGTCAAATGACCTAAAAAATTAGTGCATTCATGTATCATCAGCCAAGTGAAAATAAAGATAACAAAATTAATCGGTCACCTAAATTCAAGGAATCTCATTTATTTAAAAGATTTAATTAAAGGGAACGATTTCTGAATACATTGCTTTTATCTATTTTAATTTAACTTTTAGTTATGAAAAAATGATAAAAGGGTTTCAGGCATTTGAAACTCATTAAAAACAAAGTTAAAGCTTCCATAAAAAAATATCAATGGAGCTCTAGATTTATGTGCATATACATATATAGACAGTTCCAAACTTTATTCAAAACTAATCGAAAACTTTGTCAACAAATATATATAACAAAGGGCAAAAGTTGCGCTCACCTATGACAAAATCCCGAATGAAAAATGCATTCGTCATAAGTTTGCTACTGCGATGTTCCAGTACGACGTCACTTTGCGAATCACAGCCAATTAATGTTAACATGGAGCACTAAGCGTGAGCTTCCGCTCCTGGAGGTGGACATTTTTTTTTTATAGTAACAAATGGAAAAAGTTTGTCGCTACTTTGCAGCGTATTACCCGATAACCGATATTTACGAAGTCAAGTTTAATGCGCAGCGCAAAACAGAAGAGAGAGAGGGGGGGGGGGATAAAGAGGGGGGGGGATAAAGAGGGGGGGGGGGATAAAAAGCTTGCAGTACTTGTGTGAAGAGTATTCTCTTGCGTAAGATTATGTTGTATTTTGGGTCGACTTGCGGTATACCCCTGAATCTCAAGTACATCAGAAGCTACAAAATCCACAAAGCTATGGTGTATTTGAAGATCCGAACGTTCAGTTCAACTAAAAATCGACAAACATAATCTTTTAATAAAAAATTGAATGTCTTCACCAATATTTGTTGAAGTAATCCTAAAACGTTATTCATCATTCAAAGAATTTATTTACCAAGTACTGTCCACAGTTATCAACTTTCCGGACAACAATATTTCCTCAAAACTTCATTCTTCGACCATAAAATTATTTTTTTCGATATGATTTTCTGAGAGCCAGATCGGCTTTTTCCTTTTGCCACTTTAACTTATTAACGATATATATTTGCTGATGTCTATTTTTCGTGAAAAATTCATGATGATGTCCTGAAATTCCGTTTGAAAAAAATCGATAAAAGAAATGATGACATTTTTTATGAACTCGTGATTTGTTGTTCCGTGAAATGGGAATATATTCCTGAATAATGGTCAAGTAAAGATTCGATGGGCATTTCGAGCTTTTATTATTGTCACAGCTGACGACGTGAAAACTCTACATTAAAATTCTTGCAGTCTCCTATTTTACCGACACTTTGGTCAAAATTTTCTACCTTGCCCGCGAACGAGCTTTCGACTGTAAAGCTTGGAACTTTCTCATTGCTTACCGTCAATTTTCTGCGTTACCGACGTCGCAAGCTCTCTGCCGACGATGCGATCAAAAGCGAAACGGTACTCGGTCAGTAGGAAAGCTGTACATGCGATAGCATACTTACCCGTGATCTTATAGTCACATTTTCCGCTTTTGTCATGACCGACAGCGAGAAATGAGCTTTTTGTACAACCATCAAAGCTCACGCGTGAGCTTATCCGTAGTTGAAATAAAAGCTTCTGTTTTAGCAAAAGCACATTCTAACCATCCGGAAAAAATCATGTTTTTTTTAAATGAGCTTTTCATACAATCATCAAAGCACACGCGAGACATCCGTAGTTGAAATAAAAGCTTCTGTTTTAGCAAAAGCACTTTCTAACCATCTTGAATTTTTTTTTCTCGATTTTGTTAACGATAAGACCTTTAAGAATATACCTTCGAAATTAAATTTTTTAATTTCATTAATTTATGGAGTTATAACTATTTTAATGACGTAGCAACTACGCCCGTCACGTTGGAGCGTAACTTTAAGGGAGTATTCTGGTTTAAAATTTGGAAAAAATCAACTTTGTTTTGCTTATTCTTAAAGTTTAAACTTGTAAAAATATATTCGTGAAAGGAAATTTTTTAATTCCAATAATTTATGGAATTATAGCTATTTTAGTGACGCAAACTATAGACGTTTTTCTCAAAACTTTTTTTCTACTCAACCGATTTACTTCAAATTTTTTACCAATCTTAAATGTACGACTCTCTATTGTCCCTACCACTTTTGTGTCAAAATTATTTTTTTTACTATTGTAAAAACATTTAAAACTATGAAAAAAAGAATCGAAAAACGCCTTTATTTTGTTCAGACAGTCGCCATTTTGCGAAGTTTTTTTTTTCACTTTCTCTGAGATACGGGCTATAATGACATTCTTACTAATTAAGAATCGTATTTTAAATTTTGTATCGGAATACTATAGAAGGGTTGCAATCGTGTCAACCAGCGTACCCTTTTTTTAGCCCCAGCTTATAACTTATTGAATTTTCTTTTTTTTCTCGAAACTCTTTATTTCTGCTCAAAATATTAATAAATATATTGTAAAAAAAAAGAATGGTAAACATATTTTCAGTTTTTTTATCGAGCCCGACAAAACGCTTAAAATGTACGTCTCTAGACCAGAATACCGCCTTAAGATAGAAAATATCAGCTGACTCGCATGTCCTCACGATAAATATACTTGCATCACTCAAAAAAATGAAAAAAATTGCATAAATCGAATTTAAATTTTGTATTTTATTAGATGATTTTGAGAAGAGAAGACCTGGACATTAGGTCAATTATATTAATTCAATATTCGTAAACACTCGTGGCATTAAAAGCTTTAACGAATAATATATTAGGTGTAAAAATAAGTTTCCGCGGTTTTTTATAAAAAATTAGGAATTTATTGTGAAGGAACAGTACATTACGTTTTATTCAAAGTATTTTCCATCATTTGCCACTACTTTTCCCCATCTTTCTGGCAACATTCGGATACCCCGTCGAAAAAACTCTTCATCTTTTGACGCTATCCACAAATCTACCCAATTTTTGGTGTCTTCATATGATGTGAAGCGCTGCTCAGACAGACCATGTGCCATCGACCGGAACAGGTGATAATCGGAAGGGGCTAAGTCTGGTGAATACGGCGGGTGGGGTAAAACTTCCCAGTTGAGTGTTTCCAAGTATGTTTTTACCGGCGCCGCAAAATGTGGACGAGCATTATCGTGTAAAAGAATAATTTTGTCGTGTCTGGAGTAGTAATGGGCGCGTTTTTCCTTAAGTGCCAGACTCAATCTCATCAATTGTGTTCGGTAGAGAGCTCCAGTAATGGTTTCGCAGGTTCTTTGTCCGTTCCGTTCTGTTGTCCGTTCTTTGTCCTTCACGTCAAACTCACCGTTCTTAAACTTTTGAAACCATTCCTGACAACTTCTCTCACTTAAAGCAGCTTCACCATATGCTTCTAGAAGCAATCGATGCGCCTCAGCTGCAGATTTTTTCAAATTAAAGAAGTCAATCAAAAGTTCCCGCAAATGATGCTTATTCGGCACAAAACTTGACATTTTTGCACGAAAAAAATTACGTGATGCTGATACGGAATCACTAGTACTTTAAGGTTATGGTGTTGCCGGATGACGAAACTTGGGATATTACGTTTTACATCTGAAAATTTCTCCATAACCTTCTGGTGGGGCCATCTTTTGACAAACCGCGGAAACTTATTTGTACACCTAATACTTTTTCGTGGATAAAAAAAAGTTATAATTTTCAGAAGATATGAGTGAATTGCTCGTGTAATATCTATATCAGTCATAGTGCAGCAACATACTCTACATTTTTCACATGTTCCATTATAAATATCATAGAATCAATAACAACAAATTGTTTCCTCTTGGTAAAATTGAAAGACGTAATAATTTAGCAACAACGACTTACGATTCACGAGCAATTACCGAATATACTTTGTCGATTTTTTTCTCGTGTCTTCCGACGGAAATCTCGTTTTCTCGTCGTACGATAACGCAAAAGAAAAATCTGGAAAATTGAAAGGATTTTCTTGAAACTTCTTCTCGAGTTTGCCGTGCGGCAGAGGGCGAGTTTCCTGTTACGCCTCGGTTGTACGGTCGATAGCAGGTGTCTCGTTGCCTTGATACAATTTACCGGTCTCATTTTGCCCCATTCTCGCGGTACTCGTCCATATATAAGCGAATTGCAAATTGTACGCGCGAAACTGCAAATTTCGCGTGTATGGAAAGAATTTACACCATACTCGTACGTGGAAGAGGATACTTTTGGCCGCTTCGATCGCAGCAATTTGTTTTTTTAAACCGAGATTTTTCAGACTCATTACATAGAATAGTAAGCATTTATCGTAGAAATAATTCTTGCCAGAGCTTTTGCCGTGAATAAATCGATCAATGCACCGCCATTTTCCGGACATCATTTTGTGCCACGCGCTTTCAATTATTTTTCTCCCGTGCTGAAAGAGATAACACGAAGGAAGGATGTTCCTCAGATTAAACGCAAAGAGCCCTCGAGCGTCACGTCCACAAATGATCCTTCCTCGTGCGGTCAGGATTTCGTGCCCGCAGGACTTCATGCGAAGCCCCACGAAAACAAACAATAACATCTGTAAAATTTGTGAAAACCTTTAATACCGATCGTGAAAAAAATTGATAAATTCCCATCCCTTCCCTCCTCATTAAGGCTTGTCTTATATTTCTTCCCTCTAATTCCTGTTCTTTCTCTCGTGACGCTTCGTGACGAGCTTTTCTCGTGGATTTTTCTAGAAAACTTGCTTCTTCCGGGTCAATATTTTTTTTTCTCTCTCGTATAATGCAGGAAGAAGACCCAGTGTATTACGTTCGTCGATCCGCAAGCCTTCGCTATCATGTGCAGCGAAACAGATATAAAGAAAGAGGTGAAAAAAAGTCGGGAATAAACGATAAGAAAGGTCGGGATAAGAAGCGACGTACATAACGCTGAGAATAAGAAAGGAGTGAAACGCGAGCAATTTATATGATAAGTGCTTTCGTCGCGAGTGGGCGAGGCAGCTTTCTAATGCAGCTGGATTCGTTTGTCTCACAGACACAAATACACACACACACACACAAACACACTTATAAACACCAAGACATGTAGCTTTCGAGCGCAGCAGCAGCGCAACTCGCACTATCTTTTCTCTTCTCGCATTTCGCGGGTACGCGGACCGAGGTGCGCCACTTTAACAGAGCGTCTTTACGAGTCCCCATAGATTGCAGGGATGGCACAGCGGAGCTTGCAAAAGATCTTTGAATTTCCTTTGATTCGGGAAAGAAATAAGATTGTTGAAATTTATCACAGAAAAATCGGCGCTTCTCGCTGCCGTTTGACAAACGGTGAGAGGAATCTTTGAATCAATTTTTTTTAATTTTAAATTAGTCATTTGGATTGCAGACTCGTTCCAATCGAAGATTCAGCAAAAACAAAGCTCTTGCAAATGCTATAAAAAATTTGACATTGTAAGTTTATTTCCAAATTTTAAGATCTTAAGATTTGTCCTAAGGTCAAACTTAAGGTAAAACTTTCCATTCGAGTTAGAACTTAAGATCGAACTTAAGTTCCAATTTAAGATAAATCTTAAGTTTAAATTTAAGGTAGTAGTCCACTTTGACGACCGAAATTTCGACGTTTTTTCATTAATTTTTTTAAATAACAAAATAAAATGCGATCGTTTTGAAATTTTCACATGTTGTTATTTGTATCTTGAAGAGTAGACAACATTTTTCGTTTACTCAATTTAACATGAATTTGTTTATGATTTTGGACTCCAAAGTGGAGTCCTTGAAAAAAGGTGACTTCTTTCGGGGAAGTACACAGCCTTCCGTAATCGTCTGAAATGAAAAATCCAGAGAGATTATTATTTTGCAGGCTTAATTCTAGGTCTATAACCTATAATATGCATATTTTATGGGAAAAAAATGAAATAGCGGAGTTGTGATCAAAGCGGTCTTTGAAATCGATTTTTTTGATAAATTGTTTAAAAAAATTCATTTATTATTAAAAAATTGAATGTTTTAGAGGTTAGGTATTTAGCTATGTGTGTCTAAAATAACGGGTAAAATTTTCAGCCAAATCGGTATGAATAGTTTTTAGTCAGTGCTTCCTCGAAGTTTCGTTTCCAACAAGATTCATTTTAAATTGGAACTTAAGTTCGATCTCAAGTTCCAACTTGAGTTCAATGGGAAGTTTGATCTTAAAATTCGGGCCTAAGTTTTGTCTCCGCCCATTCGTTTTTGTTTCCCAAATAGAGAGTTTTTTGCGAGTTTCGCCAGTGTATATCAGCAAAAAATAAGAAAGCTCTGGTAAGCGAATGGCGCGAATTACATAAACGAAATATGGAGATTAAAAAAGGAAGAAAACGCCGGTACGAAAAAGTTCTTGAATTCGTATGCCGGGTATTAAGGTTGGCTCCTTTGGGTATCGCATTTCTTCGGCGAGTTAATTCTTCGCCCTTGCATAATGCATACAGGCGGGGGATGAAAAAGAACTTTTGCGCGGTGAGACGGAACGGGTTATCGGCCAAGACTTTTTCGTTCTTTCCAATTTTTTTTTTCCTTCATCCTTTTCTTATTCCGCGTCTTTCGTTTCGTATGGAGGATGTAAGGGTTGCGGTCTCCTGCGCGCGCGGGGAGCAATCATTAACTTTGATACGATTCCCTCTATAAGAACCCCTCGGGCATGGCTCTTCTATCTCCCACCCTCTCTTTATATACATATATATATATATATATATAAGTATACCGATTTATATCCAACGGCGACTCTGTCTACCGATTCGACTCTCGAGGCTATTAGTTTCCGTACAGCTCGAGTAGTCTGAGGGCTTTTTTCGAGTGCACCTGATTGGACTGGTCGAGTATCGTAGATATAAAATTTGCGAGTCCATCCCCGGATGAATTACCCCAAGAATCAATTTTGAACGGTTTAGTCTCATATTAAAATCGTCTATATTCAAGTTGAAGGAGCTTGAAGAAGAAATGATGAAATACCGATCGATGAACCAATAACCCTTAAATTCTCGAAATTATTCCTGGAATTACGCCTTCAGCACTCTCTGTCTTCTTCTCCCTTTACCGATAAATCTCGTTTAATAATCCATCCCGGCAATTAATCCGTGAAACCTCAAGCAACCGACCAACCTAATATTCGGTCACTACATCGCGAACGTATATACATATACTCAAAAAGTAATTTCCGGCAATTTGGACCGAAGGAAGGAAGGAAGGCGGGGCAATTACGAATATTCTACTTTGGCCGATTAGTTGGAAACTCGAACGTGGTCAGGCGAAGAGGTTTTTTTCCGCTTGAATTCGTGATCGCTGAAAATTAAACTTTCCATGTTCTCCAATCTCCGGGAAATTTACTGGACGATGGAGGAAAAAGAAATCTCATTAACATTAGTATCATTATCAACGAATCGATTAAAAAGAGTTCCTGCACACTCATTGCTCCGTGAATTTCTCTTTTTCGCGACCAACGTGCGGGTGAAAGCCATTAACCTTGTTTCTGTGATTCACGGTGATTGTTGAATTTTTCATAATTCATCGGATGATCGAATCATAAACGTATTATTCGCGCAATCACTCGTGGCAAAAGCTCAAAATGAACAACGCACGTGTGTCTCTTCCACCGGAAGGTTTTGCTACTGTCACGATCAATTATGGGCGAATCGGATTCGTTGTCACCGAGGGCTGTCCGGAATTGTTCGATAACGTCAAGCGAGACGATAATTTACGAATATCGAATCTCGGGACAAGGGGGAGAGAGGTCGAGCAACAAAACACGGGTGTGATAGAGCCCACTTCGACGGATATTGCCAAATTCGTGTGGCGTGAATATTCGTGTATTCCCTCGTTCTACCGCCGATTCTGCATGCACAGTTTTGGTTCTAGATAAACGTGATGAGAAGGCAGTGAATGTGTATGGAAAGAGGACATGTATGAGATTACATTAAGCCGGTTGTATGTGAATTCGTATCAAATTCCCGATTCGTATATGGATATCCAATATGTATCTGCGGAATGGAAAATATCACGATCGGTTGAACATGAAACGGACCTGAAGCCTTGAAACATCGAACGAAAAATGTGTTTCCCAAATTACTCTTTCTCTCCTGGATGATTCTCCCGAAATACACATTTTCGCTGTAACCTAGTTGATTTTCAATAATCCCTCTAATTCCTTAATTTTTTTTACCAGAATATATTAGATCATCATGTTTTGAAACAGGGTGCGGGAGCAGATTTAAAAAAAAATCATTTAAATCGTTTGTTTCTCTGACCCCTAAAAATAATTCCTCTGGCCTGTAAACTTTGCATTTTCCCACATTGTAATGGTCTAAAAAAAGACTTGAAATTTATAAAACTGCAAATAAAAAATAGTTTCTCAAACTGAACGCTGGTTATAACCTCCTCCTGAAATTAAAAAAAATAATAATGAGCACAGATATATCTCAATAAAAATCGACAATCTTGTAGCCTGATTTATCGTCATTCCGCTGAGCCGATGGAAATGAGTCGATATTAGCACAGATAGCGATAGTTGTTCGGGCAATCGAGCGCAGTCTCTCTCAGATCTAATTAACCGAGCTGACAATTTGTCAAAGTTTCATTTTTGATGTTTGTGACTATTTTCTCAAAACAGTGTGGCTTAGGTATATGTCACAAGCTGGAGCGTCATTCCTCTGGCAAGGGTGAATTACATATTTTCAGCTAAAATAAATCTTGGTTCATTTCTTTTAATACAAACTATTGAGCACACGTTCATCGCTTCGTTTTGAAGTTAAAACCAACTCGCTTGTCATATTATTACGACCTAAAAACCATCAAAATCGTAATTCCTCTGGATCAGATCCAAAGGAATGTCGAATCTGCCAAAGAGGAGTCGATCAAACCGGGTTTGAGTGACGAATAAAAATGGGTTTGAATAAAAATAATTCCTCCAGGTTATTGCTATAGGGGAGCGTGGGGCTATTTGTAATTACAGTACATTGTGATTTAATTTTTTTGCTGAATGTGCTTCTTGTAACACGCAGCATAACGTAAACACCGCTAATATCCCGCGAGACATCAAAATAAAAGGATATGCACACGAGCTCTATTTCGGCCAGGTTTCGTAAAAAAAAATACTTACGAAAATGTTGATTTTGACTATTAAAATTAAATTAATTGTTTATTGTTTTTTCCTTGTTACATCGTAAATTTAACTGGCTTTCATTTGCTTTTTTAAAATTATTCTAAAGTTTGTAGTTTTTGAGATATTTCATTAAGTAGACACAATGAGCCCATGGGGCAAGTTGTAACATGTTAGAACTTGCCCCATGCGCGTGTATTTTTTTTCTGCTCTCTACATGTATTTGTATAAATAATGTTATTACAATTTGTAGTATAGTGATTACATAGTATTACAAATTATTTGCAGCTTTTTGTGCATACTTTTACTCTTCTTTACTCCAATATTGCCCAGAAAAATATGCCGAGTTATTGCATTGTATTTTTTTAGCATGAGAGACTACCAAAGATTATAATCATCACACGAATGAACCACGATGAATAATACAAGACTATGAACCAATAAAAACGTGTTCTTTCTTATAAATGTTGCCAGTCTTTTCATTGTTACAACTTGCCCCGAGCCTGTTACAACTAGCCCCAGACATGGGGTAACTTGTAACAGCTCCTATTTTTTCAAAAAAACGTCTGGTGTAAAAGATGGGTAAAGATTAAAAATTATTTTTCAATTGGAATTAGTGCTCGGATATATACTTTACAAACTCTCTTACTCACAATCTTAAAAGCATACACTTTAGGTGTTACTGGCCTTTTTCCAAAAACTGTTACAACTAGCCCCACGCTCTCCTACCATTATAAAGCTTTATAACCAAATATTGCGTCATTTGATGTGTTTGTGTTCCAATATTAAACATTCTAATAAAACCGAAAATACTGAAATAAACTATTAAAAAAACGTTATAGCAAAAGGTCAGCATCATTTCTCTGCCTTCACGTTTACTTCTCTATACAATTCAAAGTACGATAAATCCTACAAAATAGAAAGACCAGCTTGTCCAAGTGGTAATGATGTTTCAATATCTTATACCAAGGTCATCAACACTTTTAGGAGTCAAAACGATTGTTTAAAAAAAAAATTTTTGCACCCTCGAAAATTAGTATTTCCAGATAATCACCCTCCTGTTTCTCTCTATCTCATCTGAAAAACGGCCTCACATTTTCACCGGTTTCATTGTGTTGAACAAGTTTTTCCTCCTCGCCCCTCGTTCGAGGTCTTTACTGTCGACTGGAAAATAAGAATCCACGTACGGACATAATAGGTACATTGAAACGGACCACGCGCATCCCTTTCCTAAAATTATCACACCTGGCGTGTATTTGAAAAAAAAGCATTATCCGCTGTTCTCGAGTATTTTCACTGGTTAAAAGATGAAGGTTTGTTTTTGCCGGCGTTGTTTATGACCCAGATGAGGGTAGCTCGAGCCGAGGAAACTGCTGCGAGTGCCAGAAACATCCCTTACTTTCGCGGTCGATGTTTTCGAGCGTATAGGAAAAAACACGGTTAAACGGTGAAATAGAAAGGTTCGAAATGTCAGTGAATCCCGTAGCATGGTCTACATGCATTATTTCCCTGCGGCAATATATTCGTAGCGAGAAACGGTAAGAGAGATGGAGAGAGAGAGAGAGAGGAAGAGGAAAAAGGAAGGATGCAACCTGCAATGTAGCACCGCCGTTTTCCCGTGCAACATCGCCGAGTGCAACTCGTACTTCCGGATCTCGGTTGTACCTCGCACTAGCCCCGGGTAATAAAGTTATAGGAATGGTGGAACTCACTCGCACACAAGTATTTTCGCGACAGAGGGAGAAATACACGTATGGGGTATACCTTGCCAACTCAAGTAACTCTCGCCTTTCGAATTTGCTTCATGATTTTTTTAACAATCGTATGGCTGAAACACTCCCAATTTTTTACTTTTTAGCTCTTAGTGAAAGAATATTTTGCCAACAAACGTGAATGCCCAAATTTGAGGACGGAATGCAATTTCATGTCAATCGGACATGTCGAATTTCGAAATTTTCTAGAAAATTTCTAGCATTTCTAGAAAATGTAGCTGTAAATATTGAAATATTTAAGCACCTTCATAGATGGAGCCCACATTATCCTGTAAATAGTTCCTAATTTTTTGGAGGCAGTTTAGAGTCCCGAAATTTGGTTTTTGAACGTTTTTTTAATAGATATGTACATTTTTGTGTTTTCGTTCGTTGTATAAACTTCTCCCTCTCGGGAGAGGGTAATTTTGAAAATCTCCAGGAAATTTGAGTGTTTATTAACTTGTCAATAAAATCGAAGAACAAAATCATAAGAATTTGGTTGGGGCATTGGTTTAGTTGGCGTGCAGGACCCCATAGATATATATAATATATACACTGCCGTTCAAAAGTTTGGAAACACTCGCGCCACGATTCCGCTTCGCGCAAAAAGTTTCACTGTTCTTTTAAAAATAAAAATATTCCTGTATCCAAAAAAAATTCAATTTTTTTTAACTCGGTACGTTGTTTAAAACATGGTCGCTTTTTGACTTTTTTTTAGCGTTGACATTTTGGCGCACGACCCATGAACATTTTTTTAAACTGTTTTTCGCATGAAAAACTTATGGGGGGGGGGGAAGTATAATCTTCAATTAAAATTTTTAAACAGTCCGTACGATTTTTTCCCCCAATAAAATTTATATTTTCAAAAAAACGATTATTCAATAATAATAATAACAACAACAAAACCAAGAGGAACAATAATGACAACATTACTCTAAAACTACTGGCTATTCGTAAAATCACTAAGAGAGTTAAAAGTCGCATACAATCATTCTGGATTCAATAATTAAAAAAAAATATAATTTTTTTTTCGTAAATTTTTCCTGTTAACGAGATATTTCTTTATCTTAAACAATTGATTCTCTTACCTCATCTACACGGGTTTTTCGATGAAAAAAACCGTATAGATGAGGTTCTTCAATGAAAAACCCGCGCAGATGAGGTAAGGAACCCGATTGTTTAAGATAAAAAATTATCTCGTTGAAAGGAAAATTTTTGAAAAAAAATATGTTGAAAAAAAATTCTGAAAAAATTTAATTAAATCCAGAATGATTGTATGCAACGTTTTACATTCTTAGTGATTCCTCGAAAACCCAGTCGTTTTAGAGTTACGTTTCATTTTATGAATATAGTCATTTTTTGCGAAAAACTGAATATTTTTGCGATAAAAATCGTATATAACTTTTTAAAAAACGAAATTGAAGCTTATACTCCCCTCTACAAGTTTTTCATGTGAAAAATAGTTCAAAAAATGTTCATGGGTTGTACGCCAAAATTTCAACGCTAAGAAAAAGCCGACAAATGACCATGTTTCGAAGGGCGTACCGGGTTCAAAATAAATCGAAAATTTTTTTTGGAAGAAGCGAAATGAAGCTAAATATGTCCCCTTTAAAACGCCGCTTGTTGAATTGAAATACCTTCATTTTGAAAAGAGGAGTGGAACTTTGTGTGCGGTGCGGAATCGGGGTGAGTGTTTCCAAACTTTTGGACAACAGTATTTATATATATGTAGATCATTTTCTGGTATTCGTTTCTGCATGCACTTTTCTGGGTCAGTGTACCGAAGACGTGATCGCTCGAGTTACAAGGAAAAAATACTCAAAACCGATATACAATCGACTCGATAGAGAGAAACCGCAAAATGCTGTATCGGTTTTCACTCGCATGCGTGCGCACCTCATCCGTTTCTATTTTTCCCAACAATAAAAAAAAAACAGAAAAAAACACTGGGCCATCTTTTAACCGCGAATATTTAGCAGGGAAACTTTGTGAAAGCTGTCGTGAAATTTACCGTGTTCGAACAAACATTTTTGCCCTTCGGCCTTCTCGCAAGCTCGTGGGATTCAATTTGTTTAATAGCGGTTGGATAGCGTCGACTGTCATTTTCTGAGTTTCAATGCGAGCGGGAATTTGTAATTCTGCGTGCACGTCAACTTTTTGCCCGAGGGCGAGAAGGGGCGTTTCTCGTCAAAGTTTCATGCCGATTAAATTTTTTATGGTACTCGAGGGAGTTCCGAGTTTCAAGATTCCAGAAGAAAACCTTCGCTCTGGAAGACGTTCTCAGTCGTCAGGCTGAAAATGTACCTCGGCGTCTTGATGGTCCCGGATATTATACGCGGTGTAACATTTGAAAAGGGCGGATGGACAAGAAAACGGAACGTTGCGGAGTTAAATTGCTTCGCGTCAAACTCGCGCCAAGATTCATTCGGAATACACCAAAGTTTATGCACACACACACACACACACACACACACACACACACACACACACACACACACACACACACACACACACACACACACACACACACACACACACACACACACACACACACACACACACACACACACACACACACACACACACACACACACACACACACACACACACACACACATATGTCTGACGTTTGTTCCATTATGTATCCATATCCTCGAGGCAGTGTATAACGATCACATGTCTATATTGCTCTTCCGCCAAGACTCCCGTCGAGGTCTAATTTGTTAATGAAGCATTTCACTGCAGAGCCGGTAATCAACGTACGCCCGGAGATAAGATCTGTATTCGGCTTGTCGTGTCTAATTGAAATCATTGGACGGATTTTCAGACAGGTGAAAATTCTCTCGTGCTTCACGTCTCGTGTGAATAGAGAGTAAGTTTGAAATTATTATATCAAGTAAATAATACTGAGTCAAGTTGATTGTTTTAATGCTTCGAAAAAAGCTATGACAAAATGAATGGAATTTTTTGGGTTAAGGAAATGTCCCAATTATTGTAGAAGTCCCAATTATTGAACACTACCTTGTATTTTTATTATTTCTCATTCGCCTGCATGCATTTACTTATTTATAAAAATTTCATTACATATATGAAACTTTTAGCTATCGAAATGTTACCTTACTTGTGCAAAAAAAGCTTTAATTAATAGAGAAAAAAATTATTTAATCAGCAACGATGACCCGATTTGACGTCTCGTGGTAACTGCTTATCGTTTTTGCTAAGACGCGCCGCTTCATGCGTAAGGGCATAAAAAATTCAAAAACTGTCGCATCTTAAAAAGTAAAGGCGTTTCACGTTCCTCAAAAAATTTGTTACAAACAACAATTAAATTTTTTTTTTAAATTAATTATTTGTTAAAAAATACGGTGTTCGATCATTGGGGCATCGAAAATGCAGTGTGTTCCAATTATTGAACACTCGAATTTTCCAAGATGGCGTCATTAAACCCATCAAAACATCGAGACAGTTAACGTGTGACAGATCGTGTGAATCGGATTTATTCAAACAAAAACTGTAAGTTCCTGAATAAACTTACCTTTATCCTTTTAATAATAACTCTAAGATCGTCAAATATATTTTTTATTTGTATTTTCGTGCAATAAACAAAAAGAAAAGAAGAAATAAAGAACATCAAAAAAGAGGAAGCTAAAAATAAAAAGAAATTAAACTTGGAGTTGAAAAACAAGAAAGTTGCGACAAAATCAAACAAAAACAGAACATAAAAACGAGGAAGCTGAAAATAAAAATAAAATAAAGTTTGAGTTAAAAAGCAAAAATAAACGAAATTCGAATGTCAGAAGAGACTAAATATATATTTTTGTATTTTTACATGATTAATAAAAGATTATTTAAGTGTTTGATTTTGCTTGTATTTCTTAAAATTGTACCCAAAATAATATCTTCGGAACGGAAAAAAAATTCTCGCGAGTGTTCAATAACTGGAACATGCCTGTTCAATATTAGGGACATAGGTACTTCCAGTGTTCAATAATTGGGACATTTACCTTCTTTAAAAACTTCTATCACGAAAGTTAAAATAATTCCATTCGCTTTGGAATGATTCCCAGTTCTTTTTTTCGCTTTAGCGTCCTTTGTGGCAAAGGATGCGATGTAAAAGATCTCTCACGGACGTAGGTTTTGGTTACTCTTTCTCTCCTGGTACCAAGATTGTGATATTCAAAGGGAACGCGCTTTTCCTTCAGATTTTTTGCGAGTCCATGCTGAAGCTAGTTAATCTAAATTCTATCTTGGCATAAAATCCAAAGTCTTTCGCCCACTAGCCCGCAAAGTAAGGGAATGATCTTCCTCTGCTTGGTTCGCCGACGTAATTGACCCGGCCGAAGACTCAGTAGTTCATTTATTTTAATGAGGCTCTTTATCCAGGCGTGCGGGGAAAATCCCCATCAACGACGCTAACTACCTCTCACTTTTCATCTCTCGTTTAACCACTTTTTTCTATACCTCGACGACGCCGACAGCGAAACTGATTAGTACCGCGAAAAGTCCTGCTGTGCGGTTGTAGTCATTCAGTGAGGGTGAATCGTAGGAAAAAAATATTCTACCCAAAAACGAGAATCTATGTTACGTTCTTACCAGAATCAACCGTATTTTTATGAAACTTTCAGCATTCGCTTTTCGTTTCTTTTTTTACTAAATATATATGGGGCATTTAATACAAAACCGACCAATCCGTAATCCCGATCATTTTTCATTTTTGGGAAAATGTTCTATTTTTTTCTGCGTACTGAAAGCAGTCTTTCAGAATTTTTTTAGATTTTTGTCTCAAACCTTTTGAACACAATACATTATTCAATATTTCACACGATTTTTTTAAATATGCTCATAACTTTTTTAAAAACGGAGAAATAAAAATAAGATAGGAGATCTTTTTTTTCTTCTTGAGTTGTAGTTTTAAAAAAAAAATACAAAAAAAATATCGAAATTATTTTTTTTTCTTTTAATTTAAAAACCAAAATATTTTTTTCATTGAACTTGGGCCATTTTGATTTTTTTGAAAAAATCCACTTTTTGAGAGACATTTTGATGTGTACTAAAAAATTCGCAGCTTGTGATATTCATAACTTGTATTCTTGTCTATTTTTGAAGTATAACTTTGAACGTATAACTTCAAAAATACATAAAAAATCTACATTATGAACATGACAAGCTGCGAATTTTTCAGTACTTATCAAAATGTCTCGAAAAAGTGGTGAATTTTTTCAAAAAAATCAAAATGATCCAAGTTGAAAAAAAAATATTTTGTGTTTAAAATTGAAAAAAAAACGTATAAAAATGAATATCGATATTTTTTTTTGTATATTTTTTATAAAACTACAACTCAATACGAAAAAAAATGATCTTGTGTTTTATTTTGATAACTCCGTTTTTTAAAAGTTATGCGCATTTGAAAAAAAAAATTTGTGAAATTTTGAAAAATTTATTGTAGTTAGAAGGGTTGAGACAAAAATCTAAAAAAATTCTGAAAGACTGCTTTCAGTATTCACAAAAAAATAAAAAACCTTCAACAAGATCAAAAATGTTCGGGGCCACGGATTGGTTGGTTTCGTATGGAATGCCCCATATCTATATGACGGGTTTGTCGACTCGTCGACAAAACCCTTTCGCGTCGTCCCTTCCGCTCCTTGAACGTTCCATTGCTCCGGAGTCTTTATTATACGCATATACATAAGATGCATATCTGTGGATATTCCGGTGTCTGCTGCAGCAGTATTATATTTCTGGGTAAATCCAATGGTCTGGAAAACCTGGATGATTTTCATACTTCTGGAAGCACGAAAATGAACGTCTCTCTTCCCTCCCCCCCTCTCTCTCTCTTTTCATCTCTATTGCTCTCCTTTTTGATATTAAGAGAGACGGCAGTGTATGCAGGAATTTTCTGTAGCTATACCGCAGGAACTCCATAAATAGACGATTTACATATTCAGCGAAAAGTTACTTCGTGCTTCAATCGTCCGTTCAAAACCTCGGGCATCTTTTAGCATATCCGAAAACCGCCCTCTTCTATGTATACGAGTGTGCATACTATTAACCCATGTACGGGAACATGTCTTCAATGTCGTTAACCTTGCTCATTAATTGCAAAGAGAATTTCCCACGAGTATTCATGATGACTGCATATACGACGGGTAATTAAATATCATCACGAATTAATTTAAGTCGAAACGGGGGATCAAGGATATTCAGTTTGCACGGTATGACCGTTAAGGGCTGAAAGGAAAACGATTCGTCTGTTGGTTGTAGTAGTTTTTCTGCAGAGATTGGACAAAGAAAACTATTCGGAGCACTGCTAAGGAAGTTACTTATTTTCAACTTAATTAACAACCAATTAACTTGCTTTCGTTAATGATTTTTGTCGTCTTCTATACAGTCAATAAATTTATAAGATATTGGGGTTGTTATCATCGTGTTAAGAAGAACATTTCACAGTTTTATCTCTGATATTTATGAACTTTTTCAAGTTCCTACGGAAACTTCCAGAAGTACGGTCCATTCAAAAATCGTCTCTCAAAAATGCATGGAAGATTACGAAAAGGAAGAGTACCACACAACCCAATCTCGTGGAATGTAATCACGCCATTTTGAAACGAAAAATTACCGTTCCGCCGATGAAACGTCTCGTTCAACGTCAACAAAACGACGTATGGTGAAGGAAGTGAAGTTCAAATGTGAAATCGAAAACTTTTCACACGCCATGAATCCGTGCTCATTCGGTCGCGAAGATTGACGTCAACCGAGCCCCGTTCAATGGAATATTCGTAATGTGACAATGAGATAACGCCGTGAATCGGTAAGGTTCGCTGAAGGAATTTCCACGTCTCTGCCGCAAGATCGATATAGCAGTTTGTGATGATAATGGATCGATTGATCGTTCGAACGAGGGCGCAAAGACAGAGAGAGGGAGATAAAGTGGTTATATGTGTGAGATGCGGCGAGGGATGCGGCCTAGATTCCGCATGTGTGAACGGGCAGGATGAAACAGGAAGATAGGTGCGACACAGGTGCGAGTGAGAGAATGAAATAGGAAACACACATCCTCATTTTCCCGCTCCAGACATATCTCTCGGTTGGTTGCCTCAGAACGATTCGAGTGACCACATTGGAGCGTCGCCGGGTGCTCCGGGAATTCTATCGTGCGGTCGCATTCTCGACTTCCTATATGGCTTAAAGTCCTCGATTCTCGCGTACCTAAATCAATTAAATATCTCGAAGTGCTGGAGTTCCAGCGACCAGCAAGAGTCAGGGTATGAAGGGAATCATCCCCAGCTCAATGGCACAAACTTCAAAACGCATAGTTTTATTGCAGCGTCGTTGGTGAGAAAATTTCGTTTTCTTATCGATCAATGAGTGAAGCTGACTCGAAAAAAATATAACTCTGATAATCATTCAGATAAAGGAAAGAAAACCCAAAATTACAATGATCACTTTATCGTTGAGAATACCAGGTTCAATTAGATTCAGGCAGTATTCTGGTCTTGAATTTTGAAAAAAAAAATTTTTATACAATTTTTTTCTTAATTTTAAAGTTCAGGCCTCCAAGAATATATATTTCGAAGGACATTTTTAAATTGGAATAATTTAAGAAGTTAGGGCCATTTTAGTGACGCAGCAACTATACGCTCGTCGCGTCGGAGTAACTTTAAGGGAGTATTTTGGTGTACAATCGTGAAAAAATCATTTTTTTTTGCATTTTCTTAAAGATTAGACCTTTAAGAATGTATCATCCAAAGGAAATTTTTAAATTCCAATAATTTACGGAGATATAGCTATTTTAGTGACGCAGCAACTATGCCCGTCACGTCGAAGCGTAACTTTAAGGGAGTATTCTGGTCTGGAATTTTGGAAAAATCATTTTTTTAAAGTTTAGACCTTTAAGAATACATCCTCCAATAGAAATTTTTAAATTCCCATAATTTAAGGAGTTATAGTTATTTAAGTGATGCAGAAACTACGGTCGTCATGTCGAAGCAAATCGGACTATAGACGTTTTTTTCAAAAATACTTTTCTCAACACGGCTGACATGAACCTCAAGTTTTACTTCACTGATTTACTTAAAATTTTTTACCTATCTTCAATGTATAACTCTCTATCGCCTTTATCATTTTTGTATACATTTTTTTTTTACTATTGTAAAGAAATTAAAAACTATGAAAAATGGTCGAAAAACGTCTGTTTTTGTTGAAGCAGCTGCCATTTTGCGAAGGATTTTTGTTTTCCGTTTTCTCTGAAGTAGAAGCTATAACGACATTTTTACTAATGAAGAATCTTAAATTTGGTATATCGGTTGACTATAAGGGTTGCAATAGTGTCTGTCAGCAAACCCCATTTTTTAGCCCCAACTTGACCAGCTTATATCTTATTTAATTTTTTTTTTTTTTAATTGGTTTGTTTATTTTCAAAATATTAGTAAATAGGTTGTAAAAAAATAATGGTAAAAAATTTGTTATTTATCAAGCTCGACAAAGTGCTCAAAAGGTGTCTTTAGACCAGAACACCGCCTTAAGAATTTGTCATAACTACTTTTAGTCTCAATCTCAATGATTCCTCGTGACGTTTATTTCATCATGGTCATTCGATGTAAAGAAATAATCCAAAGTTTTTCAATGGTACAGAGATGGATAGAGAACAAAGTCGATACTATCAACTTTTGTTGACTCCTCCTTGACCGCACTTCTTAATTTCGTCAAGTACGCGATTGTAACTCTTGTTAGCCTCGTCGATGGCTCTCTTGTCGCATTCGAGAAACATTTTCGTGTTCCTTACCCTCGTCTCGGTCTCGTGTTTCACGAGGATCTCGAATTTTTTGAGCAATACATCGACCTTTCTCGCCAATTCAGCGAGGCCGGTGCGAAAGCATTCCAGACGATTCTCGCTCATCATGCAATTCTCAATGATCCTCTGAGCTTCGAGCTTGAATTTTTTCGCCTCGGTGTGAACGATCGCCCTCTCGGGACGCAACTTCTCCAGTGCGTCATTGTGCTTGCTGTAACACTCCAGCATCGCATTTTTCATTTTAACCTGAATCCCCTGCAACTCGGCTTCTTTGCGTTGCACGCAAGCCTGCGCTTCCTCACTCTGACGTGACAATTCGGCCAATTTATCCTGAATCGTTGCGAATGTGTTTCCCATCTGCAAGAACACGTCATCAGGTGATAGACGAGTGTACGTGTTCGAAGAGCGTGGAAAATAAAAATTGTCGCATGTTTCGTTTGTTCCTTTATCTTTCCTCATTTCCCTTTGCCCCCCGCTATTTTTCTGAAACTTAGTCGTCACGTCTTGACGACATTACACGACAAAGCGTCAGAAGTTTTGCTAAATTTACGTCGGAATACGTCGAGGAATTTTGGCGCATGTCGCATGCGTCTACATATGTCTGGTACACGTTGAAGCTCGCAGAGACATGCATCATGCATGTTTATAGATCCGTACCTTTGCCGCAGCCCTCTCCTGAAGATCACTCATCATGTCCCCTATCTCCGACTCCACCGTCTGAGTAATGACTTCGGTTGCTCTGACCAATACGCGATTGGCCTCTTCGATCAATCCCTCCAGCGTCAAACCCTCAGCGTTATCCTCGCTCGACGTACTCGCCCCCATATCTCTTACTTCCGTTACCTGTCACCCTTCGCCGTTTCCAACCACCATCATCCCGTCGTGCAAGCTTCAAGAATTTTTTATTCTTTTTCTATTTTTATTTTGATTTTTCTACCCCTTTTTTGATCGGGGTTATGACAAACGTGTCAGCCGTAGAGCTACAAACAAATGAAACGTGGACTCATTTGGCACACTGAGAAAAAAGTTCAGTTAAAACAACTAAATCCATTTAGTTGAAAAAAAATTTAGTTGATTCAATATTAATTTGTTTAAAATAACGAAACTATAATTAATTCAACAAATGGATTCGGTTAACCATAAGATATGAGGTGAACGAAATTATTTGGTCAATTTCTAGATACAGTTTAGTCCAATTTACACGTTACTGAGTTGCTGTACAGAAATATTTAATTGATTTCTAGTATATTTTAACTTGATAAATTTAGCTGTAACAAAAAAACAATTCGTATTTTCAATCACACCATTTATTTGGTACAAAGATATTTATTTGATTGGACTGAAACTTTGCCCATTCAAGCAACGATTTAACCGATTTAACTAAAACTTCCACTGTATCTTTGTTGAAGTACCAGAATGATCTCGTTGAACGTCCGGAAACGAATATTTGCCCGAGTCAAAAAAATTTTTGTATTTTCAATAGAAAAATTTAATGATTGATGATGATTGAAAAATTGATTGAATGATCAACATGGAATATCCGGAAATGTGGATTTCAGTTTCTGACAAATATAATTGGCATATGCTTAACCGATAAGAAAATGGTAAACTGGCAATTCCCACAGGTTGTGAGCTTTTATAATACGATACTATTTGGTTGTGACTAACTATTCAGAATAAGAAACCGATTTCGAAAAATCATCAGAATCGGATGAACAAAGCGGGGTTTTGAACCTTCAACGATTACGAAAAGAATGAGCGCAGTCCAGAGCCAAAATTTTGAATAGAACAAAAATTACACCTATTTTAGCGAACAGATCCAATTTTGGCCAAAATACAAAAAAAAAATCTTAAAATTTTGTATCAAACCTTACATCGATGTATTTTGTCCCCCTGAACACGAATCTATCAATAGTTTTCTCGAAAAATAAAAAATTTTATGAATTTTCATCAAAAACATTTTTGGTCAATTTTAGCTCCATTCTCAGAAATCTCAAAATCGCGAAATTTCAACCACTCGTAACTTTCGATCGGTTTGACCGATTGGAAAATTTCTTATTCGTACGTAAACCTCGTCACTAAACTTAGAGAATGCCGTTCGGTTCATTCGGATGTATAATTTTTCCTAGAAATGACAGCAGTTTGAAAATGGCCGAAAAAACGGAAAGGGGTATGCCTTAAACAAACAAAACAAAAAGAGCTAAGAATTTTTTTTTCAACGGTATTCAAGAACTCAAAAATAGCCTTAAATTCAGGAACTCGAACGATGGCGCTAACTATGGAAACAAAAAAAGAGCGCTAATTTTTGTTAACTTCGACAAAAATTGGAAAAAACGATGCTCGAAATTTAAAAATCTGCCAAAAATCGAAAAACCATCAGAATCGGATGAACAAAGCGGGATTTTGAGTCTTCAACGATTACGAAGAGAATGAGCACAGTCCAGAGCCGAAATTTTGAATAGAAAAAAAATTACACCTATTTTAGTGGACAGATGCAATGTTGGCCAAAATGCAAAAAAAAAATGTTAAATTTTTTTTGCAAGGGTTTCGGTTCGGGTTTGATGTTCGATTAATATACAACGTCGTTACATCTCATTATGACTGTGATTGCACATTCTCGGCTCTCATTGCCGACGTCAGAATCGGTTTGCCGAAGAATTCAACACTTTTTATCACTGAAAAGATAAAGATAATAGTGTATAAAAGTCGTTACTAGCCGTAATCAGAGATTCTTCGAAAAGATCCTGAATACAAGAACCAGATATTCTATCGTCCATACTGCGTTCTTATGTTTCACGAAATTTTCGCGAATATAATGATAATAACAATAATTATAACGACCGACAGATCGTTAAAGTCGTGAGCTTAATGAGCTCGCGCCAGATAAAAGGTAAACCCACGGGATCCGTGAATGAGATGAGAAGGATTCTTTGGAGAAGTTTTTGCCTCTCGTGGGGACACTCTCCGAGCTCGGGTTTTTCGTTACAACGATATCAGGACCCATCGTTCGATGAGCCACGGGTTCGCTAGATCGTTGAGGACGGCTCTTTCGAACTCTCATAACCGTCCCTCCACCTCTCCAAACCTTTGAAATTTGTAATAGCTTTTCAAAGTTTCGGGCGCTCGTATTTTCAAACGAAATTACATGTTCCTCGACTCAATCCCAGGGATCATTAAACGTTACCGTGAGCATGAAAAATGTAAAAATCTCTTAATTGCAATGCTACAGCGGCTTCAAAAATTATTATTTTTTAAAAAGAAAACATTTCAAAATAAAGTTAAAAGTTACAAAAATATATATAAGGCATTCCAGCTATAACCGAGCGGCCATTACCTCGACATTTTTTTGTCGTGTCGCCGATTTTTTTTCAGTTACTTTTCGACAAAAAAGAAACATACGTATTTCTCAAAAAAAATTATTTTTCATCCTTTTCTGTTTTAACACCTTTCAAAGTACAATTTTTGTTTTTTCAACAAGGGTGTATCCTCCGATTTTTTTCAAATAAATTGACAAAAAAGTACATTAAAAACCGTATCTTTTGATCACTATCCCATCATGGAGAAATCATTTTTCGATTTTTTCTGTGTGTATGAAACTTTGAGAAATGTGTTTTTAATGTATACATAAATGTGTACAATATTTATGTACACATAAATATTGTAACCGTATTCATAAATAATAGCATCCCCTATGTTACCTGTGTACTTACTCCTTTTTTACGAATAAAACACACATTTTCCAAAGTTTCATACACATAGCAAAAATCGAAAAATGATTTCTCCATGATGGGATAGCGATCAAAAGATGCGGTTTTAAATGTACTTTTTTGTCAATTTATTTGAAAAAAATCGGAGGATACACTCTTGTCGAGAATACAAAATTTACACTTTGAAAGGTGTTAAAATGGAAGAGGATGAAAAATATATTTTTTTGGGAAATACGTATGGTTTTTTTTTGCTGCAGAGTAACTGAAAAAAAAATCGCTGACACGAAAAAAAAATGTCGAGGTAATGGCCGCTCGGTTGTAGCTGGAATGCCTCATATATAAATTTTTACATTTATAAATTTAAAAGTCTTTCTAGAAAAAAATCTTAAAAAATCGTTTTTTTCGTCCTCCCGAGGGCGTATAACCCCTTAAAATAACTTCCATCTTATTCAAACTGAGCCTCGGTTATTTTAACTTTTTTTTTATCTGTACAAAGGTCTCTTCAGCGTCTTTTTTTCCTCTTACACATCTCCCGGTCTGTTCTAAAAGTTTCTCCAGTTTCTCATCGACCTCAGTTCGAACTTCCGCGTGACAGATTGCCAATAATCTCAATTCACGTTGAAGTGATATTTTGTCGCCCGGAATATGGCTTATGTTCTCGTGGATTTTTCTTATCTTCAAAAGAGCCGGTTTCACTTCGACTTTTGTTGAATTATCGTCGCGAGAATGAACTTCACTCGGTAAATAATTCTGTAGAATTTTTTTCACGCTATTTTGCAGAGTTTTCGCCACTTCCAAGCGATCCTCAAGATTGCTTCTCGCGATCTCGACCCTTCTCACGGTCATCTCATTGCACCGTTTGATTTTTTTGGCGAACGAATCGTTGATTGTTTTTGCCTCGTTTCTGTGATTGTCCATGCACTTTCTCGTCGACTCATCGATCGTCTCGGGTCTCCGAATCAATTCCAGCAATTTTTTATCCAAATTGTCGCGCCTCTTTATCATGAATCTATCGCTCTCCCTCACTGTGTAATTGACCTCCTTCGTCGCTCGGGAAAACAGATTCTCCAATTCCAGGCTCTTAGTCTCGATGCTTAACGTTATTTTTCTCAGTGCATCGTGAAAGCAGCTGATCGATGAATCATCCTCGTTGGATTTTATAGATTCAAATCGCACTCCCTTAAATCCAAAGATCTGAAAGTAGTGGTTCTCTTTCAACCCTCAAATCACTGCATTCTTTGATTCAATCCATTTTAGAACAATTTTAGAAAATCATTAAATTTTTTAAATGATCTCGGAAAAATTTGGTAAATGAATTTATTGCTTACTCGATTGATTATTCATTAATCGACGGCAGTATGGAAGAACGTGCTATCTCAAATTGTGATAGAAAAACGTGCTATCTCAATTTGTGATAGAAGAACGTGCTATCTCGATCAGTGGACGTATTTTTATTGTTACGGTACTGGAATTTGGGGTACTTTAGTATACAGAGCACTTTTTCTGTTGACTTATTTAATTTATTAAATGATTTAGCTCGATAATAAATGAAATAAAATAAGTTTGAATAAACAACATATTTTTTAATGATCAATATATGTTATTTATCTCGAATTTTTAGAACATACAGCTGCGGTATTTTGTAAAAAAATATGTAGACATCTTCAATGATCGAGATAGCACGCTCTTCTATCACAATGTGAGATAGCACGTTCTTCTCTCATACTTTGGGATAGCACGTTCTTCCAGCACAATTTGAGATAGCACGTTTTTCTATCACAATTTGAGATAGCACGTTCTTCTATCACAATTTGAGATAGCACCTTCTTCTCTCATCATTTGAGATAGCACGTTCTTCTAGCACAATTTGAGATAGCACGTTCTTCTATACTGCCGTCGTAATATTCGCTAACCTCAAAATAAGGAATTAATCGCCTCGATGATTTCGTACATCCTTTGATCATCTCCTTCATGAATAATCACTATAATCCTGGGATGAATTTTTATGAGTGCAACAAATTTTAATATTGATAGTCATTGATACACATGAGGAAAAGTGATTTTTTTATTCATCTTTTTATCGTCCTAAGATGATTAAAGAATGCATCCATAAGTCCGAACTAAGCAACACACTCGATCGCCGATGATTGGCGATTCATCTGTCTCACACCTGTCAACGTCAGATCGAATACAAAAAGGACGATAAAATTCTCGATAATTTCCGTTTCTCTCATCGCGTCAATCGCTTCCGAAATTCGCGAAAAGCGCAGGGACATCGTTGAAAAAAATTTCGTCTTATTGAAGATATAAAGCGTGATCAACGGAGAAATGGGCGCTTGTCTCGGCAGAGATGACCTTGGCGACAGCATCCCCAGAAACGCGGCGGTTGATTGTTCGCGTGTGGCTGAATCTAATGTACCGATAATTTGCCTCATGGGTGGTCCCGGTGCGGGCAAAACGACTCTCGGCAAACGTTTGGCTGCTAAATTCGGATTAACGATCGTTTCATTGTCGGAACTCATACGAGCAGAGGTTAGTTCTGGCAGCGAGAGAGGCGAGATAATCAAAAAGATAATGTCAGAAGGACGTAATTTACCGGCCGACGTGATAACGCAAAAGATTGAGGAAAAAATGATGAGCGTACCAACGTCACCGGGTTATCTGCTGGTCGGTTTCCCTCGTGACAAGAAACAGCTGGACCTCTTTTGCAAGGAGGTGCGTACGCCGAATTTGTGCCTCTACATGTGGGCACGAAGACAAGTCCTCGAGGAGAGAATGAGATCGCGGGCAATAGCCCACGAACGTTTCGACGACGAGGAAATGTCGATAGCGTCGAGAATAAAAACGTTTTTCAACGCGATCGGCGCTATTATTCGTGTAATAAAGAAAATCATTACGAACATCGACGCCGAAAAGGGCGAGGAGGAGATATTTAATCTCGCTTGTGCCGCGATCGACGCCTTGATGGCCAAACTTCGCCAATAATTCAAGATACCGAAATCGAACCATCGTCTTACGACATTTTATTCTCCCGAAATCGACGATTTTGTCCTACCTAAAAAATAGTTGACCGAAATCCCAAAACGGTGTTTTTATCATCCCTATTCCGCAAAGAATTTATATTGCTTTTTCTCAATTTTTCATACGTGAATTTTGTGAGTGTTTGATAAATATTTTAACAATTCGATATACGATCATCACTTTCGATGTATTTTTATTTTTAATATTAAAAAAATCGCTGTTAGCGACATAAAAAACTGGAGGAAAATGGAATAAAAAAATTTATTACGCTTTCCTTTGTCTTTGAATTTTATTTTTCTCAAATTCTGTCTCATGCAGCGCGCATTTCATCAGTTTTTATTGCAGTTAGAGTGACCATACGGTAAGTTGTCGTGCGAGAAAATGTAGGAATACTCTGAGGTAAAGTATTTTTCCTGGGTGCAGAATAATTGAGGTGAATTCGAAGGAAAACGTTTGCGGAGTCACGTACTGCTGGATCGCTTGGTCGCGTACTCAACAATACATGAAGATATATATATATATATTCATGTATCGTTTATATATATATGGGTCATTCCATGTCAAATCGACGAAGAGTTGGAATCGACCCCTCTTAACTTCGATGAAATTTGGTCAGAAGTTTTTGTTTTCAATAAAACGGAGTTCTACCAAAGGAAAAAAATTAAAATTTTTTTTTCAAAAGTTATTCAAAATTAAAAATTTCACAATTTTCTAAATTTTTCACGTTTATTTTTCAAATATCTCAAAAACTATTATAGTTACGAAAAATCGTTCTGAATTCGTTTTGAAGAGTATACTTCGGGCCACGAAAAAAAATATATTCCGAAGAGAAATTTTTGAAAAATGATGAATTTGGAGAATTTTGAATTTTCAAAAATCGTGAAGATCCAAGTTCCATATTTTTTTTGCTTTAATTTTTTTTATATGATATATTGTAGTTTCCTTAAAAGATCCTGAAATTTTCCGAGAGGAGTTTTTTTTCTTCAAAAATATAAATTTTCGTATTTTTAAAAATCGTGCAAATCCGTGATAAACATTAAATTTTTGGTTAATTTTTTTAAATATAATACCTTGTTCTAATCTTAAAAGATCCTGAATTTTCAGGATGGTGTGTTTTTGTTTAAAAAATACAAATTTTTGAATTTTGGTAAAAAAAATATTGTTGTTCTTCCCCCAAGTTAAGTAAAGTTGAGCAATAATGTAATTCTGTAATTTTGAGCACTAAAAATTTCAATTAATGACAATTAAAAAAAAAATGTACCCAAATTCAAAAATTTATATTTTTGAAATAAAAATACACCATTCTGAAAATTTCAGGATCTTTGAAGAATCGGTACAAGGTGTTACATAAAAAAAATTCAACCAAAAATTTAATGTTGAACGTGGATTTGCACCATTTTTAAAAATTCAACAATTTATACTTTTGAAACAACAAAAAAACACCTCAGAAAATTTCAGAATCTTTAACGATCAGTACAAGGTATTATATAAAAAAAATTAAGCTAAAAATAAAATATGGAACTTGGATTTTTCTGATTTTTGAAAATTCTAAATTCTTCAAATTCATCATTTTTCAAAATTTTTTTTCGGAATATTTTTTTTTTCGTAGCCCCAAGTATACTCTATAAAATTAATTCAGAAAGATATTTCGTAACTATAATAGTTTTCAAGATACTTAAAAAATAAACTTGACAGATTTGGAAAATGGTGAAATTTTGAATTTTGCATAACTTTCGAAAAAACATTTTTTATTTTTTTTTCCTCTGGTAGAACTTCGTTTTATTGAAAACGAAAACATCTGACCAAATTTCATCGAAATTGAAAAGGGTCGATTCTAACTCTTGGTCGATTTGTCATGGAATGACCCATATATATGTATGTGCAAGTCTTTGCGCCTAGGACGCGCGAAAGAAAACGGCGTAAGCTCAATTTTTCAAGTAGAAGACATACCACGCGACTATAACCTCTCTTGGTGCTCCATTGCGTCGGAATTTCCCATGGGAGCGAAAGTTCTCATCCCTCGTGACTATATATATATATGTAGAGAGAGAGAGAGATATACATATATATAAATATATGTGGCGAAGTACATTGTTCGAAAAGAATTTGGCATCACTATCGACATGGCGACATCCTCGAATTCGTAAAACTTTCTTCATGATAATTTATCCTTTCGATTCGACAAAAAATCCAAACGCCATACAATATTATTGTTTTATCACTGCAAGGTATAAAACTCGAAAAAACAAGAAAACCTGAAACGGCTATTTTGTCGTTATTTAACTATATCTATGCAGAGATTAGACTTTTTTATGTTAAATTGATGAGTCATGAGAAATTTGCTATCACCCTCATGTTTAAAATGCCGCGGAAGTAAAAAAAAAAAGGAATATTTATTATACCCTGCCAATCTGGTATCGAAAAACATCAAAAAAGCTCTATTTCAAAGGCCCATAAGTGGGTTATCTCTGGGGTCGATTAAGGGAGTATACTGGTCTAGAATTTTGAAAAAATCTGTTTTTTTTTCTCATATTCTTAAAGTTTAGACCTTTAAGAATATTTCCTCGAAAGGAAATTTTTAAATTGCAATGATTTAAGTAGTTATAGCTATTTTAGTGACAGAGCAAATCGGACTAAAACTACTTCTCTCGACACTGCTGACATGATATCTCAAGTTCTACTGAACCGATTCACTTTAAATTTTTTACCGATCTTCCATGTCAAACTCTCTATCGCCACTACCACTTTTGTATGAAAATTATTTTTTTTACTATTGTAAAAAAATTAAAAACTATGAACAAAGAGTTGAAAAACACCTTTTTATTGTTCAGACAGCCGCCATTATGCGATTTTTTTCCTTTTTCTCTGAGCTAGATGCTAGAACGACAGTCTTACTATTTAAGAATCTTATTTTTTTATTTTGTATCGGATGATTAGAAAGGTTGCAATCGTGTCAGACAGCACACCTCTTTTTTTAGCCCCAATTTTATTAGCTAACTACTTCTTTAATTGTGATTTTTTTTTCGAAATTTTTTTTTCTTTCTTGTCAAAGTATTAATAAATAGGGTGTAAAATAAAGAATAATAAAAATGTTTTTTTTTTTTTTATTGAGTTTAATAAAACACTCAAATGTATGTCTAGACCAGAATACCGCCTTAATTAAACCGGCACGCCTTGGATAGACTCAGAGAAATAGCGTTCGATTCATTCTGATAACTTACTTTAATTATTATGTTCGATAAAAAACTTTGAAATCCGCGAATAATCATAATTCATAAAAATTCAGAGTTTCATAAAAATGTCTGTGTCTTTAATGTCAAGTTACCCTCGTTTGCTCTTCGTACAGTTGCGGTATATGCAAGAAATCGTAAAATATAAAAAAGAAACCCACTGTATTGATGGAAAGTCTCCACGTTTTCAGTTTCAGCGCGGAATCACGATATTCACGATAAAATATTACGAGCGCGATAACAATGACAATAATAATAATAACAGGAGTAAATAAAATCGTGAAATTAAACGGTTACGAGGTGGAACGGGAGAATTGATTTTCCTGACATTGCACGAATTCTGACTGCATGCCTTGGGAATTCAAACTCGTATAATCCCGCGCTCTTGCGTTCGTGACATCGGAGAAAGAGATTTTTCACTGCCGAGATATAGATTTTGGTTGGGACGAAGCATTTTCTTCGCTCTCCACTCTCTCTTTATTCTCAACTGGGAGGATATTCCATCTCGTGACAATATAACTTCTTAGAATGAACCAAAAGGTTGACGATGTTCTCCTTCATGTTTCCTCGCACGTTTCCATGGGTTTCAATATTACATATATGGGGCATTCCACGTCGAATCACACGATCATTGGCCTGACTCCCTCGGATTTTCATGTCCAATGAATCGTGGGTTTTGTTTGGCACAAAACATGACCTTAAATTTTTAGAATTTTTTTTATTTTTTAGGGGTTGGCCGAGCTAAAAAATCATTCAATTGCACATCAAAATCCGAGGGAGTCAGGCCGATGACCGCATGATTTGACGTGGAATGCCCCATATATATACATATACATAAAATCCATACATTGCAGCGTATAAACGTATATATCCAGCCGAACAATTCGGCAAATCTCGGATAACTTGTAAAACTTGCGCAATCAACCGTGGGATTGCATGCGGTCCGCCGTTGCAAGTCACGATGAACCCGACAGTATCGAAAAGCTCAGTACCAAATCCCTCTTGCTCTCCTCCGCTGCGTCTGACTCCACGTGATAGTTCATCGCGTCGATGCCATCACGAATGTAAGGGATGAGAGTCTAAGGTCAGTTGGTTGCTGATGGCGATGGTTGAACATCCTACCTATTTCTCTTCCTCGTCTTTTACCGATGGCTTTCTCAGTCACAGAGCCATTTTTATCTCCTCCCCGTTGCGCTATCTTCCTGCGTGTAACTTTAACCCCGGCGGAACTACTCCATCTTACCGTCCAAAAATTATATCCGTACACGCGAATCCTCGTCTTCGTGCACCAGATGCAACTTATTTGTGATACTGCACGAAATTTCTCGGTCTCACGTCGCGAATCTTGCGAAATCACCGAACATTTATCTGCAATCTCGATCAAAAAATTTCCAAAGAGGTTCGCAATGACTTTTGTACGTTGAGCATCTACAATCTTTGTATAGAGATTTTTGTCATTTAGAAACATTCTAATAATCTTCATATCTGTGTGTTAATTCAGTAACTGCTAACTGTTTAATCATTTGTCTTGAATTCGTAGAGCCAGAAAAATCATTTTATCGATTGAAATAGATAATTTAGGTGGAGAATGATTGTGAATCATAATGTTGCAAAACATTGATAATTCGACGACACTTGGTTTATTTATTTATTTTTATTATTCACTACTCATAATTCTTATCCACTCCTTACTATTTATTATCCGCACGATTTTTATTGTTTAGAAAAATTTAAATAGTTTTTATATCCGTGCATTAATTCAGTAACTAATAATTGTTTAATCATTTGTGTTGAAGTCATCGCGTCAGAAAAATCATTTCATCTATATTGAGATAAATAATATTGGAGGATGATGATTGTAAATGATAATGTTGTAAATCTTTAATAATTTAACGAAACTTGGTTTATCTATTTATTATTCACTACTCATCAATCTTATTTATTCCTTACTATTTATTACACGTAAAATTTTCATCGTTTAGAAAAATTCAAATAATTTTTTATCTGTGCATTAATTTAGGAACTGCCAATTCTTCAATAATTTGTCTTGAATTCGTCGAGCCAGAAAAATCATTTCATCTATTAAGATAAATAATTTAGGAAGATGATGATTGTGAATGATAATGTTGTAAAACTTTGATAATTTAATGAGACTTTGTTTATTTATTTATTATTCACTACTCATCATTCTTGTTTATTCCTTACGATTTATAATCCACAGATTTTTATTGTTTAGAAAAATTCAAATAATTTTTTCATCCGTGCGTTAATTCAGGAACTGCTAATTATTTTATCATTTGTCTTGAATTCGTAGTCAGAAAAATCATTTCATACGATGAGAAAATAGTACATTACATCACGAGGACGTAAAAACATTTTCTGACGAGTGTGAGTTTGCAGGACGAGCCAAAGGCGAGTCCTGCAATCACACGAGTCAGAAAATGTTTTTACGCCGAGTGATAATGTAGGGAGTGTATGATATTTTATATCACGAGGTGCAATATGGACCTTTTCACGTCCGCTTGCGGACGTAAAAGCGTCCATTATTGTACTGAGTGATATAAAATAATTTATGAATGATAATGCTGTAAAGTTTTGATTAACTATTCCATGAGACTTAGTTTATTTATTTATTATTCACCACCTCGTCCTTATTTATTCCTTACTATTTATTATCCATTTATTCTGTATTATTATGACATCCTAAAAAAAAATTTTCTTCTATTTTTCATAGGACTAAAGCTTTCGATGAAGTTGCAAATGAATATAGATTTTATTTTTTAACCATCGATAAACGATATGTATCTTCGTGTCGGACGGTCGAGAGCGTGTGAAAAGACAGTAAAATTTATGTTCGATGAATAATGTAGGGAGTGTAACACATAAAGGCTTTCCCTTTATCTCACTGAGCGTGTTTCGCTGTAAGGGAAAAATGTAATCGCGAAAATACGCTAGCACTTGAGACATTGACTGCCGTATACTGTTTTTATTATCCCGTCGAATCCTCCGATCAACGTCTCTACTTCGTACCTCGCTAAAAGGTTTGTTTTCTATCTATATACATTCTCGTCTGCCATATCGTCTATTCTCGTAATCTCTCTCTCTCTGTTTCTCTCTCCCACGCTCTCATTCTGTCGCTTTATTTCTTGCTTTCTTCCACCAACAGTGATGTACCATGCACTGCATTACAAGAAGCAATATTTTCAAGTTTGCTGGCCCCTGCGAGTAAACCATATATCCTCTTATAAAGTACGGTTTACGACTTGCAATTTCAACTTTGTAAAAATGCAAGCGCCGGCATCTTTCTTCTCGCTCTATTTTTCTCTCCCTCTTTCCGTCTCGCCCTTCCTCACCTTGTCGTGGCTTTTCTTCTCTTCGCAACTATGCGCAACATTGCGTATAACGTTTCTCGTCTCTCGCGTTGCTTTCACCTCGACCCCTAAAACTGCAGTTCGCTTCAACGCGCAATCCTGCATCCTGTATCATACACGAAACAGACACATACCAAAATTCAGACACAGACACACATATGCATTATACGTAGGGCCACGAGACGCGGGCGCCAAAAGCTCCTGTCGCATTCCCTTTGTCAAAACTTTCCGACGAAACGAGAATGTTTCGCGATATTATACATGCCCCAGAGACATCAAAGATATTTCACACGAAAATTCACGCAAAAAGGGACATGTGAAAACCGTGACAAAAATGAAGAGACGCTCAAGAGAATCGGGGTATGAAAATTTTGAGAACTTTGATGTCCTGGTTGAAATTCTCAAACGTTCGTGAATAAATAAAATAATCGCACTCACAATTTTTCGTGTGAAGTACGAGAAAATTTCATACGAAGTATGTTCGAAAAAAATTTGGAGTGAATGAATTTTAGAACGACCATGTAAGGGCACATTTACAACTCTACCAGAAATACATCTCTACCACAATAAAACACTACCGAAATATCACTACCATATAACATCTCTGCCATACGAAAGCGTTTTACTATCCCTAACAAAAAACAAGCCTACCCTCCACCAAATAATAAGGTACCTGCGGGCGATAAGGCCTAGCTAAGCGATATCAGGGTTGCGAAATTTTTAATGAAAAAGTAATGCATTAACCATTACTTTTTCATTAACCATTAACATTTAATGGTTAATGAAAATGCAATTGCATTAAAAAAGTAATGCATTATTTGCAACCCTGCCCATTACAATGTAGTGTGTAATAAAAAAAAATTCCATTACCCATTGCAATCTAATGTGTAATGGACAAAACTTTGATTGCAATTTTCGGAATGGAAAAATATAGATGAATAAATTATTGCCATTTTGCATTACATTTTATTGACTTAGGACTTACATTTTCACCTTAAATTCTAAAAAGCATCTATATTATAATTCGAAAAATCCAAGTCTCAAGTCAATAAAATGTAATGCAAAACTGCAATAATTTATTCATCTATATTTTTCCATCCCCAAAATTGCAATCAGAGTTTTGTCCATTACACATTACATTGCAATGGGTAATGGAAATTTTTTCTATTACACACTACATTGTAATGGACAGGGTTGCAAATAATGCATTACTTTTTTCAATGCAATTGTATTTTCATTAAGCATTAAATTTTAATTTTCAATGAAAATAATTTCCATTAACCATTGAAATTTAATGATTAATGGTTTATGACAATGCAAATGCATTAAAAAAAAGTAATGCATTATTCGCAACCCTGAGCGATATTTGCAATAAAATGAAAAATTTTCAGTTTAATCAATAATTTTTAATGATAATCATTTTTTAAGTACATTTTACCATAAACGAAAACAAAATGAAACATTTTTAAAAACCTTACCAGTAGACCTTATTTTGGTATAGAAGGGTAATAAGGCTTACGGCTTTAACATACTTAAATAATCAAGCTATACTTAATATTAATACATTCGGTATTTGAGATCAATATAATCACATGAATGCCTTTCTGCAGCTTTATCGGAACTTAGAATTCCTCTTTCCACTGCTCTGACAGCTGATACCAGGTCCTTTCTGACCACAACGCTCGCTTAGGAGGCGTCGGTATCGAGTCACTGAAAATAACGAAATAAAGAAAATTAAGGGGAGGATAAACTCTCCCTCCCCGTTTTTTCCACGCGGTAAAGATCAACATAATCTCAAAAAAAATTTCAACACATTTTTTAATGGTTAAATTTAGTAGGCCTTAATAACCGCCGACTGCGTATATAAGAAAATTGAAGTAAATATTTGCACCACGATACGTTATTTAAATCGTTGAAATCATCGAAGTAGGTATTTATAAAGATAACGACTGTGATTTTAGATAGTTAAGTGCAATATTCTAAAAAATACTTATGATTTATTTAGACTGCTTTTTATTATTCACCTTTTTTTATTAACACTGCTGTTTTTTATTAACACTGGAGACGGAGAATGGGGTATCGCGCCTCTGCGAACTTGTAGCAGCATCTTTATGCATTATGCTTCCGATAGTGAAAATTATTATCGAATGAGTTTTAAAATGACCGTGTAAGCCCATGTATTCGCTCTATTCTCTTCGATCATACCGATATTCGCTAATTCAACGCTAATTCAACTTTCATTTTTTCTTCTCAAGCCCCTTAAAAGTTTTTTTCAGAGGTAACATTTATTCATATTTCGCTGGTATTCGATCATAAATGTATTGCACGATGGCAAATCGCTCATAATAGTGCCGATACAATGACGTGCTTGAATCATCGAGTCGCAACTTTGAGAATCTAACGAGCTCGAAATATTTCCGATCGAGCTTTTGTGATGAATCGTGCTCATGGGCATAACATACTTTATTGCGCACACGCACACAGTCGTTTAACTATGGCGGCTTTTCCGCTGGCCCATTTCACTGACGACGGAGCAATTCGATATATACGATCGAGCGAATGTACATCAACGAGCGTCTATTCCTTTTTTTTTGTTTTTTTTTCGCTTCGGCCAATCCATTCGCCACTTCAATTCTGGAACACTCCGCTTTGTTTTGGCTTCAGGAATATATTGATATACATATGCATAGTATATAGGTGGCGTAGTGCAACTATGAGGCATCGGACGGATTTTCACGGCGCGAGTTTTACGAGAATACTGAATACTCTCATATTCATTATATATATATTAGGGTGATTCATTTCAGGGCAACTTTTTTTTTGACCCATCGTGCGCAAAAACCTTTAGTTCATACCTAAAAACGAAGTATCGCGAGAGGGGGGTGTAGTCAAAAAATATTTGGAGGTCGCGAATTAAAATTCAAGGTTTCCTATGTGATTAATATTGAAAAAAAAATGTTCTCTTTATTAGTGTTACCATTCCTCGAAATTTTTATATCACGATATTTTCCAAGTGGATTCTCATATGAAATATGATACTCTACAATAAAGTTCCTTGAGCCATGTCCGTGAATTCAACCGTTTCAGCGGTATCATTATTTCAAGTGAATATTGTATGAAAATATTTATTCAAACGGCTGTAGTTGAATTTACAAGCTCGGCTTATAAGACTTTTTTGCAGCAAATTACTTTTTCTACAAAGCTCTCATTAGAATTTTTTCGATATGTCTAATAGCTTAGGCGTTACAGCCGTTTGAATAGATATTTTCATACAATATTCACTTGAAATAATGATACCGCTGAAACGGTTGAATTTACGGCCATGGCTCAATGAACTTTATTGTAGAGTATCATATTTCCTATAAGAACCCACTTGGAAAATATCGTGATATCAAAATTCGCGGAATGGTAACACTAATAAAGAGAACATTTTTTTTTAAATGTTAATCAAATGGGAAACCTTTAATTTTGATTCGCAACCTCTAAATATTTTTTAACAATACCTCCATTTCACGAAACTTCGTTTTTGGGTATCAACTAAAGGTTTTATGGCACGATGGGTAAAAAAAAAGTTGCCCGGAAATGAATCACCCTAATATAAATATATACATATATATGTTGAGCATTGCGCATTCACAGAAAGGGAGAAAAAGCACATGAGGAAACCAGAAACCAACGACAGAGGGAAATATTTTTTATACACCTCAATATATGCATACGTATGTATTATACGTACATATTTTATAGTCCTCTTTCGTGCGAGATTTTTGAAAAGTTCAACCGTGCAGTCGACTTCATTTCTGGCCGTAAAAATAATCCGTCCGCTGTTTGTATTAAAAAATAATATTCATATCATTCTTATATAAATGGGGCATTTCATACGAAACCACCCAAACCGTAGCCCCGACCATTTTTTATTTTGTTGAAAATTATCTATGTTTTTGTACATAATAAAAGCAGTCTTTCAGAATTTTTTTAGATTTTTGTCTCAACCGTTCTAACCACAATAAATTTTTCAAGATTCCACACCATTTTTTTTCAAATGCGCATTACTTTTAAAAAACGGAGGTATTAAAATAAAACACGATATCATTTTTGTTGTCTTGAGTTTTAGGTTGATCAAAAAAATACACAAAAATATCGATGTTTATTTTCATATATTTTTATCAATTTTAAACAAAAAATTTTTTTTTTTTAAATTTGGACCATTTTGATTTTTCTGAAAAAATTCGCCACTTTTTGCGAGATATTTTTACAAGTACGAAAAAATTCGTAGCTTGTAATATTCATAACTTGTATTTTTTATCTATTTTTGAATTTATAAGTTTACAGTTATAGTTAAAAAATAGACAAAAAATACAAGTTATGAATATCACAAGCTGTGAATTTTTTAGTACTTGTAAAAATGTCTTTAAAAAAGTGGTGAATTTTTTGGAAAAAATCAAAATGGTCCGAGTTTAAAAAAAAAACATTTTGGGGTTAAAAGTGAAAAAAACATATGAAAATTAATTTTGATAATTTTTTTGTATTTTTTTTTTTTTATAAAACTACACCTCAAGACAGAAAAAAGATCTCTCATCTTATTTTCATTTCTCCGTTTTGTTTTTTAAAAAGTTATGAGCATTTTTAAAAAAATTGTGTGAAATTTTGAAAAATTTGTTGTGGTTAGAAGGGTTGAGACAAAAATGGAAAGAAAATCTGAAATACTGCTTTCCGTCCGTACAAAAAAATAGGAAATTTTTATAAAAATAAAAAATTGTCGGGGTTACGGATGGTCGGTTTCGTATGGAGGGCCCCATGTATAAATTCGTTATTTTAAGTTAAGTCAACCAACAGTTTAAACATCATATCCGGCCGATCTTTTTTTTACTCTCAATGGTATGTCGATTTTTTCCTTCTCGCAATAACAATGCCTGTTTTTTCAATCACAGTTTTTACTCTATTTATTTGATAAAAATAAAATAATAAATAAAAAGAAGTCGAAAAGCTTACACTTTTTCTGGGAGGAGAATTTTGAAAAATCAAACGCACAATAAATTTTTATCCAACATTGGACGATATTGTGGAGGATGCGAAGTCGGTCTAAGACTTTGTTCAGAACGAAAAAGGCCTTGAGACAAAAAGAGTCAAATATGGCGGAAAAAAATTAAGGCAAAGAAAAAGGTTGCTGAGCTAGAGCGTATACGCTTTCTCCTATGCATCTTATCAGTCTTTCTTGGCGGTAAGGATATCATATCATAAATTGCTATGCTTGAGCCTTGACGGCTTATACGTATTTATTCCTGCATAATCCAGGACTTGATTATTCATATAGATATATATATTCTTGTTTTCGTCCTCGATGGCGGAGAGAGGCACTTCCGTGTTTACCACCCTTAACGTTTTCTCCTGCAGTAGCACGAGACAATCCTCTCGCGTGTCCCACCCACGTAACTGTAGGATTCTACGGAAACTTGATGCTTCCTCTCTTCTTCCCTCATTACAGCTTTACCGTGGGCTTTTCACCTTTTATGGCACACCATATACAAGATCCGTTGTTGGGATAAAGGTGCGATTTACCCTTCTCCAAGTATACGGTTCTTTCCGCCTTCGCTGTTGAGCTATTATCGCAAAGTATGTGAAAATTATTGACCGATTAATCCCTCGTGATTTTCCGGGAAGGCTGGAATTAACACTGAAAATAACTACGTTGTGGAAAGGGTTCATCAGAAAAGGGATCGATGAAGTATTTCACGTTTCCTTTCATCATACACCAGAATATAGAACATATGTTCAATGGAGAACGGAGAATCAAGGTCATAGGGGACAACCCACGAAGGTCTGTGAGAAGGTCAATGGGTATTCGGCATATTGATTACTTTGGCGAAGCGTGACAAATCGATTTAGGCTGAAGCAATTTTGAGTTTGGCCACGCGAGGCTCAGCCGATGGTTCAAAAATCGTTCTTTCAGATATGTTATTGAAGGTCAAATTTTTCAAAATTTTCCAAATAAAAAGAAATTACCTTTGAAATACTGATGCCGTCAGTATCACAAATATGTCAAAATGGCAACACGAATAAAACGTCGAAGCACAATAGCGATATTTTCAGGATTGTTACGCTGATTGAAAGGCAGTATCTTTTTGAACCGCCCCAAGCCTCATACCGTAAAACGGGGCTACTTCGACTTTGCGGGTTACTTTGTTGATTTTTGGGGCTACTTTGGACGGGCAGCAAAATACGGTAAAAACGTGTGCGCAGTGAACCCTCGTGACCTTGTGGGCGGGAGGGGGTGGGGGAGTGGGTAGAAGAGGAAAAAAAGTTATTCATAAACCAGGTACACAGATATGTGTAACAAGCCAAGAAGTCCGAACAATCGATGATGCCATTCGCATAAAGGGAATAAAGAAGGGCAAGAAGAACGACTCCAACCTCTGTTACATCTGTAAGGCCCGAATTTCAAGTCACAAGTCCTACCCTAAGATCGAACTGTCCATGAAACTATAGTTGGAACTTAAGATCGAACTTAAGTTCCAATTTAAGATGAACCGTAACTTGAACTAAAGTGCCATTATAAATTCATACTTAAGTTCAAACTTTAGTGCGAACTTCAGATCGATCTTAAGTTCAAATTTAAATTTGGTTCGATTTCGTACTTAAGATCCATCTTCAGCTTAAACTTAAGTTTGATCGTACTTAATTATTTTCACAACTAATTTGAAATAACATGGTTGAGAGAGGCGATGAAAGAAGTTTGATCGAACTTAAGTTCATGCTCAAGATGGATCTCAAGATCAAACCTCAAACCAAATTTAAGTTTGACCTTAAGATCGGTTTAAAGTTCGCATTGAAGTTTGAACATAAGTATGAACTTATGATAATACTTAAGTTCAAACTTAAGATTCATCTTAAATTTAAACTTAAGTTCGATCTAAAATTCAAATTTGAATTCAATAGAAAGTCTGATCTTAAGTTTGATCTTAAAAACGTCAAATTCGGGTCTATGTATTTGGTATTTTCATGTAAAATATTTTTTCAATAAAAATGACGAATTCATCGTCAAAAGTCGTTGTTTTTCATTTAATTTCATGTATAATATATAAAATATTATTGTTTTTTATCAAAATGATGTCAAAGCTGCATTTACGATGTGGATCTTTAACATAAGTTGCATTTCAATGCCAAAGTAGCCCCGTTTTACGGTATATTATGATGTCGCACAAGATAAAAGCCAGAAAGAGAGAGAAAATTTAAAGGGTGAAAACTTTGGAAGTTAAAAGTATTATATATTCGGTATGTTAAATCTATCGTGACCTAAATATCTCTACAAATTTGAAGAATCAACATCTGGAATCCCGTCGCTTGTTTCCAACGCTAAACCGAATAGCGGATCCCCACTTTGATTCAAGGAAATTGGACGAGTTTGCTTCACGCTCGATCCAGTGAAACTACGTGATTCAGTAACCCGCTTAATCGAATAAATAACGAGATGGAAGTCGGAAAGAGTTTGTTGATTCAACTCTATCCAAAAAGCATATAGCCCCTCTCGTTTCCTCTCTTTCTCTGCGGGTGCTTTCAATGCGGGAGAACCAAGTTGATAAACGCAAATGATAGATCCTCGGAGTGTCAACATCGGAGGGACAATGTTCATGCATACATATGTATATGCTATGCCCGACTGACACACATTTCACGATAGACAGAGAGAAGCATCCGTAGAGCTACGTATATGAATGAGGGAAAATGCGTTATATCCTGAAAGTCTCCTCGCCTGTCCTGGCGCAGTATGACGTGATGATAAAACGACAAAGACAAGACCGAACAAAAGAGAGACTTGCATGAATTTTATGTATATTGTATATACAATTTATGTGGGTGTTATACGCTTGTTCCGCGGAAATAAGAGGGCAGAAACGAGCATAACGGGTACGGATGAATGGAGAATATTCCATTTTGTTTATCTTTTGAAAACAGCGCTGGAATCTCTGTGTATCCTTATCCCACGCTATTGTTACATCATCGTATATATCATATTTGACTATTTTGCTTTTGTCTCCAGTTCCAAAGAAATGTTGCTGCATTGTTCAAGTTGCTAAGCGCAATTTGACCTGCATCCTTGTGAAATTATTCACTGAGTTATAATTTTCACGTTTGATCGGCTTTGCGAGGTTATCGGATCATCTCCAGTGTCCGATAAAGTAATTTTGCTCGCGTTACACGCACGTATGGCACGTTGTTGTATCATCAAGGGGATGTACAGGCCAAACATGGGTCGGCAGGCCATTTTGCGGGGTTCTCTTAGCATTTTAGTACGTCTAGACCGGTTGGACTAGTTCTTTACGGACCACTTCCCCTGTAAATAACTGGCGGGATATCTCGCTCGCTTGTTGTCGCCTCGTCGTGGTAATGGAAACTTGCTGGTGCAGAATACTCCTGTTACCATAGAGTCCTCAACCAAGAGAGAAAACGAGAGTGAGCTGAACGGGAATTATCTCAAATTAAATGAAGAAAGAATGGTCCTATCCTCTCTCTCTCTCGTAACTGGTTTGCTCGTGATGTAAAAATCTCACCAAAGCGGTAACTATTTGAATTTCAGTGAAGTAGATAGCCTGTAAGGGTTGTAACGGTTTTTGGAAAATGGCCCGTATGCCTAAAATATGTATACTTTTATGATTGTGAGTAAGAGGGTTTGTATATGTCTCATATTCCACGCCAACTCAACCTGGGCCTGACCCTCATCTCATTTTCTCATTCTCATTTTGGAAGGCACCCAGTTTTTTTTTTAGATTTTTCAGATTCAATTTAAGTCTTCTAGAATTTTTTAAACAATTTCATTGATCGACACAATTTTAAAATCTGAAAAAAATTTTAAAAATCGTGTGTCAGATATCAAAATTTTTGAGCTCAGAGCCGAAGTGGGGAGATTTTTCCTTCTTAATATTTTTAAGCTTTTTCCGAAAAAAAAAACGTAAAAAAACATTAGAAGCGGAAGTCATTTTACTATGGATAATTGCTGAAAAATTTTCATATGTAATATCGGATTTTTGAAAAAAAATTCAGATTTTTCGCAAGAGATTTTTTTTTTCATTTTGCTAATAAATAGTTCCGAAAAATCGGAAAACATTTTCAAAAATCCGATATGATATAAAAATAAAAATGTTTCAGCAACAATCCATAGTAAAATGACTCCCGCCTCTAATTTTTTCAACGTTTTTTTTTTCGAAAAAAGCCTGAAAAAAGTCATCTCCCCACTCCGACTCTAAGCTTGGCTAAAAAAATTAGAATCGGGAGTGATTTTATTATGGATGGTAGCTGAAACGTTTTCATATGTCATATGGAATTTTTGAAAAAAATTTCAGATATTTTGGAACTATTTATATTAGCAAAATAAAGAGAAAAAAATCTCTTGCGAAAAATCTGAATTTTTTTTTTAATCCGATATTACATATGAAAATGTTTCAGCAACCATTCATAGTAAAAGAACTCCCGCTTCTATTTTTTTAACGTTTTTTTTCGGAAAAAGCTTAAAAATAGTAAGAAGGAAAAATATGCCCACTCTGGCTCTGAGCTTAAAAATGTTGATATCTGATGAACGATTTTTCAGATTTTTTTCAGATTTTAAAATTGTGTCGATCAATGAAATAGTTTAAAAAATTATAGAAGATTCAAATTGAATCTAAAAAATCTAAAAAAAAAAAACTGGGTGCCTTCCAAAGTGAGAACAATCATATCAAAAATCGCGAGCCAAATCCTAGAGGTCAAGGGTCAGAGCCAGGTTGAGTTGGCGTGGAATGAGACATATATGGGAGCACTAATTCCAATTAAAAAATAATTAAAAATCTGTATCCATCTTTTACACCAGACACTTTTTGACGAAATGGGACTTGTTACAACTTACCCCATGTTTGGGGCACCGGCGGTGTTTACGTTACGCCTCGAGTTATAAGAAGGACATTCAGCAAAAAATTAAAATCAAAATGTTTTAAATTCCCGGTCAAAATTGGGTGTTAACACTTACCCTTGTTACAACAAGCCCGACCCTACCCTACCTCAGCGCATTATTCTCTGACAGTCTCTCTTCCCTGATTCATTATACCGTTACCACCAGAAAAAATTAAAATGATCTTCCTCACACGATAAAAAAATTCCCGCTCCACCGATCCATGTTTGTTCACGAGCTTTCGCGTGAATCCCAAAGAAGTATCTCGCTGAAGACCAATTCCGCTCTACCGATGAATCACCCTCTGTATTTATTTTTGCAAACATTCATCGCCGCCCTTGCCTTCTTCTCAGCCTCATTTCCAATTCTCCCTTTCGCAGTCTCGCGTTCCTTTGCGTTTGGTTACCCTCTAGATCACAGATTATTGAAATGAGATCGAAGGAAGAAAAGCCGTCCTCAATTCATATCGGCGCGTATGCAGCTCCTGTCTGTGTTTATATACCGTTATATCGGATATATATTTATTTCTCATTTAAATGCAAGGTGGAATCCCAGGGGATTGTTTGTTTTTTTACGTGATCCCGCAATCTTCACGAAGAAAGCCAGAGATGGGCTGGACAAATTCAGATTTGTGCATTAGATTAGATTTGTGAATCTTGGTAACATTCCTGTTGATTTATATTCGACGCTGATGGTTACGAGATTTCCAATACTCTCATTTATAATGAGACTGAGCGTCCAATCGAGATAATTGACTTTACAACAATAATGTACAATAAACAAAAGCGTATCAACTTTGAGATTCTTCGATTACCATATTATATTTTATTATGGCGTCGCATTATTCAACGATAAGCGTGACTCGTTAAAGTCTCTTTTGTCCTCGATCATAGAGCATTGTTTATTATGACATGTCGCGTGGTATCCGCGAGAATTTTTTTTTTATTCATCATGAAATAGCACGGACATACTTTCTCGTGGAACAAACGTCGAAATACAACGCAAGCGAGATTGCCCGTTATCGTTTCCAGGTCTATATAAACCGTTGTTTCGGTTCCCTTCTCCTCTTCTCTTTATCAACTTGACAAAGCTCTCTCCCTCTCACTTTCCTCTGTGAAACAGTTTGCTCATTGAACTCATGACCTCTAGCTTTATACCGTTGAAGCCACTATGCCCACACTTTCCAACGTCCGCAGCTGACGCGATACAGAGATTGTCAGGCTTCTCGCTTTTACACGCGCGACGCTCGTCTGACCATTCGTCGACTTTACTACTTTCCCCCATGGCGAGATATACGCCGAGAACGTATATATAAATATATATATATGGGGCATTCCACGTCAAATCGCGCGGTCATCGGCCTGACCCCCTCGGATTTTGATGTCCAATGAATTGTGCGTTTCGTTTGGCCCAAAATATGACCTCAAATTTTTAGAAATTTTTATTTCATTTTTTAGGGGTTGCCCGAGCGAAAAATCATTAAATTGAGGGAAAACCCAAAGAGGGGCCTTTTTTAAATTATTGAAATTTTTTCACAGAACCTAGGACCCAAAACAGAAATTTTCGTCATAGTTCGATAATGGGACAAAAATAATTACTATTTTTTTTTTGTATTTTAATTTATTTATTTTTATAATTTTTTATTTTAATTGTTTCTTGTAGTGAAAATAACAACGACAAAAATATTTTCTTCTTTTTTTTTTTGGCTTAAGAGTGAAACGACAACTTTTTTCGAAAATTTATTAGCCTCGACAATCTCGAAAAAACCAGATAAATTTTTAAAAATTTTTAAAAATAGTAATTATAATTTAAAAAAAAATAGTAATTATTTTTGCCCCATTATCGAACTATGACGAAAATTTCTGTTTTGGGCCCTAGTTTCTTTGAAAAAAAATTCAATAATTTAAAAAAAGCCCCTCTTTGTGTTTTCCCTCAATTTAATGATTTTTCGCTCGGGCAACCCCTAAAAAATGAAATAAAAATTTCTAAAAATTTGAGGTCATATTTTGGGCCAATCGAAACCCACAATTCATTGGACATCAAAATCTGAGGGGGTCAGGCCGATGACCGCGTGATTTGACGTGGAATGCCCCATATATATGTGTATATAACTTCACTACGCAGATTTATCGTCCACGAATCGTTTCAGTTCCTTGACGACCATTTTAATATCCGAACTTTTATCGTTCTTTCTCTCGCCGCAACGTTTCCCCGGTATCTGTATTATATTGCCTCGAAATGAAAAATACACGTTCCGGCTTAATCGTTTCGTTTTTTTTCTCTCATGTTTCAGGTGAGTTTCGAGCCGTAGTTATTTTTGTGTAGAGGAGATATCGTTGGTACGTGTCCCGCAGCCGCAAATGGTACGTAAACAGCGATCTTTAAAAATCGTCCTTGCACGAAAATGTATTTTGCAATATATGCGATGATGAAAATGTAGATTTTTTAAAGCCCACTTTTCAATGGATATCTTTAATTTATCGTATGTATGCTCGTATAAGCGGCACACGAGGAAAATCGTGGGCGAATCTCAAATAATCGCGTATGCGGCAATATATATGTGTATGGTAAATTCCTATATGGGGCATTCCACGCCAAATCGGACACCGTTTAGCTTTTGCATCTCCGATTTTTTTGAAAACTTTTTATGTTTTAGTACTCATTGAAAAGGGCCTCCATGATTTTTTGAAATTTTTTTTGTCGAATTGTTTTCAAGGTATCGATTTTTCAAAAATTACATTATTTTTTTATCAACGTCCATAACATTGTGAAAAAAATAGATCCCATCGATATCTCATTATCTACTTCAGCTTTAAAGTTCTGGAATGAATGATAGTTTTCTATAAAAAAGTTTTAAGAAAATCGATCAGTACGTGTTTTTTTGTAAATCAACAATTTATGTTTAGCTCTTGAAAATCTTAGAGCAATACGGTTTGAATTTTTCTTTATCACAAGTACGTTTAGGAACAAAAAGTTTGAAAGAAAACGTCCTGTTTGGTCCGTTTTTCGCAAAGTTATGGACAAGTGAAAAAAAATAACGTAATTTTTGAAAAATCGATATCTTGAAAACGGTTCGACAAAAAAAAATTGAAAAAAATCATGAAGGCTTCTTTCAATCAATACTAAAACACCAAAGAAGATTCAAAAAAATCGGAGATGCAAAAGCTAAATGGTGTCCGATTTGGCGAGGAACGCGCCATATATATGTATCCCACGCTTTGGAAAAATTCTGTGAGAACCCGGAATCGTGAAAGTTTGCGACATCCATTTCGAGGAATCCTCCACTAACACCTCCAAACTCGTCGGGGAATTCTTTGCGAGAAAAGTTTCACCGACGATTTTCGAATTATGTGATTCTCACGTCGGGTTCTCTCATTTTATCGTGTTCCATCGTGATAGATTCGTATGTATAGAGACGGGATATTCGGGAAATACGTAGTTTTATTTTGTGTAAGGATGTAAAGTAAGCACATTAATGAATGAATGAATGAATGAATTAATTAATTAAGTCCTTAAAGAAAGGACTCGGGTTTCTGAGATCATAAAACATCCTTACTCTACTTATATATATATATATATTGATATATATTTTCACGCACAGACTCCTTGTCATCAGCACCGTTTGTTCTTCATATCGAAACTAGTGGATTCGAGAATGCAAAAATGTTACAATCTATCATAAAAACTTTGTGGATTCGAGGGATTAAAAAAAAATTAATTACGAAAAACTGAATGAAGATCCATCATGATGGAATGGCTCTCAAATTCATTCTAGATCCATCAATAAAAGTCCCGAGTTTCATTTTAACAAACAAAATGTATAATAACTTTTGCTTCCTCGTAAAGAAAGTTTCGTGTGCATGATTCAAGATGTTATTAATTGGCAGAAATTAGTTCAAAAACAGAATCATACCAACACACATCTCTCAAGAATACACCAGAGTCGAATATCTAAAATTATGAATTTACCGTGTGACACAACAAATTTTATAAAATATTGGAATTCTCAATATCCTCGCGCTCCCTTAATTTAGCAGCTATTGGTTTGAGACCTTTCATTTGAGAAATAGTTGAGTAGATCATCATCATAGCATCATTGATTCTACATTGTCCAAATTGAAATCTGTACCATTTCTTATTTTCCAACGATTCGAATGATGTTGATATTTTTGAGATCCGTTTGATATAAGATTGAAAGCCCATTATCTTAATTGTAAAAAATGTGACGGTCGATAAAAGATTGTGAATTTTTTGAATTTATTCAACTGCATTCTCCCGACCGTAGAAGCAAATTTTCACTGAACTCGAGCGTATGCGAATCATGTTTTGAATACGACAGTACCTATATTTATGTATTGTAAACGCATCAATCTGATTCTTATAAGCAAGAAACATATACACATATGGATAAAAATATATGGATCTGAATAGGGAAGATTCGTTCGAAGGAATAGCATACTCAGTATTCCATCACGCATTATTGATATGCGGCGTTATACGAATAAAGGCTGGAAGGGAAATCTCCTTCGGAGGCTCGTCACGATTCGACGTGCATTCCGGTATGTATTCCCAATGGTACAGATATATATGGGGCGTTCCATCTCAAATCGGACAGTTTGAAAAACTTTTTTTTTATTTCCTCAATTTTTTTATATTATTAGTACCCATCAAAAGACCCTTCCTGTTAAGTTTTGAGATTTTTTTTATTACCTGTTCAAGATATATTAGATTGACAAAAAAACCGCTCTTTTTTTGGTATTTTCGTCGTAACTTCTTTAATAATGGTGAAATTAAAAGTTTTTTTTCAAAATTTTTGTTTTTTATGGCCTTTTCAAAAAAAAAAATACAACAAAAATGTTCGACGCGTTTTTGAATGAGTTTTTTGAGTTTTAAACTTTAAATCACGTTTTTAAAAGTGAGTATCATTTTTGATTTTTTTTTTAATTTTTTGTTTTAAATATCTATCTATTCAACAATTTTTAAGACTAGTCCGATCGTGGGATTTCAATAACGACTATTTTTTTCGATTTTTGAAAATTACATTTTTTTTCATAAATTATTATGAATACCAATTTTTGTTACTGTATACTATTTTTTCAATTATTTTGAATTAATTTTGACACTTTTTCATTGTTAACAGATTTAAAAAATGAATAATTAATCGATGCGCAAATAACAACAGTTCAATAATTGTATGAGTGGGCATTGAACCTAAATAGTCTACCGAATATTGCTGACAAATTTTCACCTGAGAAACATTATTTAGATGCAAAAGAAAGTTTTTATTTGCGATACAATACTGCGAAGTCAATCACAGGGGGACACAAAAATTTCATTCAATTATTCCAATGAGCAACGGAAACGTATTGGCAAAGGAATATTCTAATTCAGGAAATAATATGTAAAGTTTTCAAAAAAATACGTGAATAAATAAAAACTGTTGTTATTACTGTTCATAAACAGACTTAACGATTATTTATTAATTTTAAGAACCTGTTAACGATGAAAAAGTGTCAAAATAAATTCTAAATATTAAAAAAATACTGTACAGTAACAAAAATTGGTATTCATAATACTTTATTGAAAAAAAAATTTAATTTTTAAAAATCGAAAAAAAATAGTAGTTATGGAAATCCCACGATCGTACTAGTCTTAAAAATTGTTGAATAGATAGATGTTTAAAGAAATAAATGTAAAAAAAAAAATAATAAAAAATAACACTCACTTTTAAAAACGCGGTTCAAAGTTTAAAACTCAAAAAATTCATTCAAAAACTCGTCGAATATTTTTGTTGTATTTTTTTTTCGAAAGGCCATAAAAAAACAAAAATTTTGAAAAACAAACTTTCAATTTGGATCATTATCAAAGAAGTTATGACCAAAATACCAAAAAAAAGAGCGGTTTTTTTGTAAATTTAATATCTTTGGAACGGGTAATAAAAAAAATCTCAAAATTTAACAGGAAGGATCATTCGATGGGTACTAAAAAATATTAAAAAATTGAGGAAATAAAATAAAAGTTTTTCAAACTGTCCGATTTGGGACTGAGCGCCTCATATATATTGTATAATATAAATAAAAGGGTATCTACGCTGTACCCTCGGAAGTTGGAAATCCGCAGCTTATGAGCTGTATTTTGTGTATTTGTATTTGCAGGATGTAAAGGAATGAAAATCGTCGTACGATCCATCGAATATAAAAGAAAATTATTCAACGAATATCAACAAGGCGCTTCATTCGAACCCTTGAGTTAATTTCTGTTTTTCAAAAGATTAGAAAATTTCGATAATATATTTTTTTGATACGTCTTTTTTTTCTCAAAAAAAAAACAAACTAGAAACACATTCTGACCTATGGAATTCTAAAGATAAAAAAAAATCCCTGGATCGTGCACTCGGTCGTAATAAAAGTAAATACGCGGATGGGACAGACGCAAAAGTTAGAACGATGAGGACAAGTTATTTCGAGCAACAACGGAAAATCGCCTCGGTAAAAAACTAAAACTTTTAGAAAGTTGGGCGATATGTGACTATTTATATATATGTCTGTGTGTGTGTAACCGTTGTAACAACGAAGATAAGCAATGCAATACAAAAGGTGGGCGAGAAAGCAACGAGTTCGTTGACCTCGCCTCGAGGCGTTTATTTTTTCAGCGAGCATCTTTTTTCTCTTCTCTCTCACCGAGGATCGAATATTTCCACAATTTTATCGAACTTCCACGAATAACGTACCGGTATGATTAATTTACATTTACAAATTATCCGATGCGCCACATCACCATTTACAATTAAATTCGGGATGTATTCCAGGAATACAACAGAATGTGTTGGGATCAAAAATCTATGCACGATATAACACATCGCAACTGAATGCATTAAGGGGGTCGAGTCAGCGTCAAAACGGCGATTTTTAATAATAATTTATAATTTTTGTAGAATGCCTACAAATATGATGTATCGTCCACCATTTGAGGTACCAAATGAAAAATTTTTTGGGACTAGTTAAAACCCTTGAGGTGCACCGGTGTCCTGAAAAACCTAGTTTTGAGTTTTTACACTCTGCGCATGATTCAGAAAGAACTGCTGGACGGATTTTGTTCTACGACATCTCATTTCCTTCGTAACGCTTCTTCCCACGGGATGAACGCGGCACATTTTGATTCAAGTCAAAATTGTGACCAGGACAATGCCTGGAAAGTTCAAAATAGGCTACCAATTTCAAAACTGGCCTGCAACTCTAAAATAAAGGGCAAAAAACGAAATGTGCCGCGTTCATCCCGTGGGAAACAGCGTTACGAAAGAAATGAGACGCCGTAGAACAAAATCCATCCAGTGGTTCATTCTGAATCATGCGCAGAGTGTAAAAACGCAAAACCAGGCTTTTTAGGACACCGGTGCACCTTAAGGGTTCTAACTAGTCCCAAAAAATTGTTCACTTGGTACCTCAAATGGTGGACGTTACATCATATTTGTAAGTGTTCTACAAAAATTATAATTTATTATTAAAAATCGCCGTTTTGACGCTGACTCGACCCCCTTAATGAAAATAAATACATAAACAGCGGGAACGTCATTGTGAATATTTATGCAGCTTTCCAGTACAAATTCTCCGATCTGTGTACAAATCAACCCGATAAATATGTACATACGCAAGTAGACCTAATCATAAGGAACGCTGCAAGCTATATTCAGAGAGGATTTTGGCATGAAGATAATTAAGATAGGCTCGATAAAGTCAGTGCCCTGTTTACTCGCTGTATAAATATACTCTCGGAGGTTTGCTTTACGCTGTAATTAGCGGTAAAATCAATTCACGTTATCGAAAAGGGCTTTTATCATTTTATTCACAAGCTTTGAGAGAGTCACGTTCTGTACGTCGATTGCCGAAGATTCGTCATAGTAAAATCACAATCGTATTCCCGAGTCGAAAATTCCCTCGTACCGGAAACTCTCTGTGAATCCAAAGCGCATTTCGCAGAGAGTGCCGCAATTTATTTCGTTTTACTTTCGTTACTTTTGCTTCATTCAAACTACTCTGGTGCCGAATCCTCTCGGATTTCGGTGCTGTTTTGAACGAGATATGGTACAACTTGTGTGTGCACATGTGTGTATTTTCGTGGGTGGTATATTGAAAAATGGTCGCAGCGCTTGAAGCGTGCTTAAGCCCGAAACTAGTGCTTGAGCGTTTTATTCAACGTTGCGTTAACAGTTGCATTATGCGCTAACGCAAAACTCGCGGCAATCCTCTCCATCTACTCCCTTTTTCTCGTTATACACGAAAACATCGACGTGTACACAGAATGCTACGTGCAGCTTTCCCCTTTGACTGCGATGTCCGTTTCGTCGTTTCCCGCATTGCAGCTCGAGAAATTTTCCCCCCTAGCGATGTGTTTTAATCGGGAAACTCGATTAAACATGGATTCCTGTACGATGTAACTTCCGTCCTTTCCTACTCTCGACCTGAAGAGGCGACCATTTATATATTTTTAATTTTTTTTATGAAACACGCTTCTCGTTGAAATTCTAATTGGAATAATCATGAGGAAAAAACTGGTGGATGGAAAGCGTCTCGTTCGAAATCAACATTTCGACCGGATACAAAATGGTAAAGTAAGAAAATGGTTTTCCTTATATGACAAAGAAAATTGTACGAAACTTAACGACAGTTTTGAAACAGTATTATCACATTTTTCCATTGAACGTTTTTCATCCTCTCATTATGCGTTTTTTTCCTCTCACATTTTTATGCTAGTCGCATTCTTTTCTTGGGATATTTGATAGCGATTCTTTTCATGCGTATTCACGGAGACGCGTTGCTTATCTCTGCTTTCACTTCGGTGAAATGAATAAGACTGAGAAAGGTAGAGAGAACAGGAGGTATAAGGGGGAAGGAGGAATGGGAAAAGCTCTTGGGAAGCGGGTATATATCGTTAAAAAGCACGTAAACGTCAAGATGCAGCGGAGGCATTTCATTCAAAATAAGAAAATGTAGAATAGCAACCTTTTCAGTCGGGTCCGCGACGTTTCGTTTCAAGCTTTCGGGCGGTCTTGTTTCTGAGCCGATGTGCTCGCTATTCCACCGCGTTGCCAGATCTCCTTGCTATGGTTACACCGAGGTAATCGTTGGATTAAGTCGCCCAGAAAAAGAATTTCCTCGAAATTTTGGTCGCGTTTCCAACTGCAAGCCTCTTCGCAAAATATCTCCAGGAAAAACGTAACAGAATAAAACTTATACGAACGCCAGTAAGCTCGATGTAGAGCAGAGCGATGTCAGTCACCGGTAAAGACGAGACGATACGTCGCCCAAAAGCTTTCTTTTTTATCATACCAACGGACAGATATTTGCTTTTAGCTGTGATTTATTCGACGTGGCCATTATCCAACCGCGATGTTTGAAATGCATTGTGAATTCACTTGAAATACGAAAATTATGTTGAATTTGTAGACTCATTTTAAGGTGGTATTTTGGTCTAGAAATATACATTTTGAGCGTTTTGTCAAGCTCGATGAAAAAAAATATTTTTACCATTCTTTTTTTTTTATAACATTTTTATCAATATTTTGACGATAAAGTAAAAAAAAAATCGAGACGAAAAAATATATTCTTAAAGGTCTAAACTTTAAGAATATGCAAATAAAAACGTGGTTTTTTAAAATTCAAAATTCTTCACATTCATCATTTTTCAAAAAAAAAAATTCGGAATATTTTTTTTTTCCTAGCCACAAGTATATTCTTCAAGACTAATCCAGAACAATTTGTTCGTAACTATAACAGTTTTCGAGATATTTAATAAATAAACTTGAAAGATTTAAATAATTGTGAAATTTTGAATCTTGCATAACTTTCGAAAAAAAAATCAATTTTTTTACTTTGGCAGAACTTTGTTTTGTTAAAAACGAAAACGTCCGACCAAATTTCATCGAAATTGAAAGGGGTCGATTCCACATGGTCTTGGTCGACTTGACATGGAATGACCCAACTTGAAATCACTAAAATATTCGTTGAATCGGGCAAAGTTTTAATCGACTTTCTACGATTCAAATCATTTTATACTCATGTAGACCCCGACTATCAATATACTCGGCTTTCTCGTACAATTTTCTCCGTTTCGAAACAAGTCCAGCATATCTCTGGACTC